>JASVEL010006906.1:0-74768 GCA_032618575.1 Nicotiana noctiflora
ACGGTGGTTCGTGCGCCAAAAGATGCGGAGCATTATCTATATGGTGTGACATGTGAAGTGTGCACCGATCACAAAAGCCTACGATACTTGTTCAAACAGAAGGAGTTGAATCTACGACGGCGGAGATGGTTAGAGTTGCTAAAAGACTATGATGTTACTATATTATATCACCGAGGTAAGGCCAATGTGGTGGCCGATGCATTGAGTAGAAAGTATGCTAGCATGGGTAGTCTTGCATATATTCCGGTCAATCAGAGACCATTAGCTCTAGATGTCCGGGCCTTAGCCAACCGGTTCGTGAGATTAGACATTTCTGAGCCTAGCAGAGTGTTAGCCTGCACGGTCGCTCGTTCTTCATTATTAGAGCGCATCCGTGAGAGCCAATTTGATGATCCTCATTTGCGTGAGTTGAGAGATACAGTACAGCGGGGAGGTGCCACACAGGCAAACCTAGATGATGATGGGGTATTGAAATTGCAGGGTCGAGTTTGTGTGCCCAATGTCGAAGGAATTCGAGAGTTGATCTTAGCAGAGGCCCGCAGTTCGCGGTATTCTATTCACCCAGGCGCCGCGAAGATGTATCAGGATTTGCGGTAGAATTATTGGTGGCATAGAATGAAAAAGGATATTATGGGATATGTAGCACGGTGTCTAAATTGTCAGCAGGTAAAATATGAACATCAGAGGCCTGACGGTTTATTTCAGAGAATTGAGCTTCCTGAATGGAAGTGGGAGCGGATCACTATGGACTTTGTTTTTGGACTTCCGATGACTCGGAAGAAGTTTGATGGTGTTTGGGTTATTATTGATAGGCTGACCAAGTCAGCTCATTTTATTCCGGTTGCCACTGCCTATTCATCCGAGAGATTGGCTGTGATTTATATCAGGGAGGTTGTTCGCCTTCATGGTGTGCCTATCTCTATTATTTTAGATCGAGGTACGCAGTTTACCTCACATTTCTGGAAGGCAGTTCAACGAGAGTTGGTTACCCAAGTCCAGCCAAGTACAGCCTTTCATCCCCAGACAGACAGTCAGTCCGAGAGGACTATTCAGATATTGGAAGATATGCTTCGAGCGTGTGTTATTGATTTCGGAGGTTCGTAGGATCAATTCCTGCCTTTGGCAGAGTTTGCTTATAATAATAGTTATCACGAGCATTCAGATGGCTCCTTGTGAAGCCTTGTATGGTAGGCGGTGTCGTTTTCTGGTTGGATAGTTTGAACCGGGAGAAACTCAGTTGTTGGGTACGGATCTAGTTCGGGAGGCCTTAGATAAGGTCAAGATTATTCAAGATGGGCTTCGCACAGCTCAGTACATGGCAAAAGACTTATGCGGATCGTAAGGTTCGAGATGTAGATTTTATGGTTGGTGAACGAGTATTGCTCCGAGTGTCGCCTATGAAGGGCGTGATGAGGTTTGGGAAGAAGGGCAAGCTCAGCCCTAGGTATATTGGCCCATTTGAGATTCTAGACAGAGTGGGAGGGGTGGCTTAGAGATTAGCTTTGCCGCCTAGCTTATCAGCCGTGCATCCGGTTTTTCATGTATCTATGCTTCGGAGATACCACGGCGATCCCACACATGTGTTAGACTTCAGTACTGTCCAATTGGACAATGATCTATCCTACGAGGAGGAGCGGTGGCTATTCTAGACCGGCAGGTTCGACAGCTGAGGTCGAAGAGTTATCCTTCTGTGCGTGTTCAGTGGAGAGGTTAGCCTCCTGAGGCATCGACCTGGGAGTCCGAGTCTGATATGCGGAGCCGTTACCCACACTTGTTTCCTGACTCGGTACTTCTTTCTTTTGTCCGTTCGAGGACGAACGGTTGTTTTAGAGGTGGAGATTGTGACGACCCAAAGGGTCATCACTTATGTTTATTTAATCATTCCGAGCTTTTGAGGTCTTGAAAACCTCATTTATAGTTGCCTCGATTTGCGTGCACAGTCCGGGCACAAAGCCGGAAAAGATTTATGTTGAAATATGTGAAATATGTGAAAAAGTAGAAGAATTTTGATATTAATATTGATATGGTTGACTTTGGTCAACATTTTTAGTAAACGGACCCGGATCCGTGATTTGACTATTTCAGAAAATCCGTAGAAAAATATGGAACTTGGGCATATGTCCGGAATTGAAATCCGAGGTCTAGAACCCCGGTAAAAGAATTTTTCTGTTAAATTGTTTTCCGAAAATGTTTAAGGAAAATGAAACTGAATTTTGATTAAAAAGTACTGGTATCGGGCTCGTATTTTGGTTCCGACGCCCGGTACAGGTCATATATATTGGTTAAGCGCTTCCTGTAAAGTTTGGTTGAAAACGGACGTCGTTTGACGTGTTTCGGCCTTAAATTGGAAATTTTGGAAATTATGAAATTTGAAAGAATTCTTGAGTTTTAAGGCTCAATTCCTTGATTTTGATGTTATTTTGGTGATTTGATCGCGCGAGCAAGTTCGTATGATGTTTTTGAGTCAGTGTACATACTTGGTTTGAATCCCCGAGGGCTCGGGTGAGTTTCGGATAGGTAACGGGATGGTTTTGAACTTGAAAATGCAGCAGAAACTCTGCAATTTTTGCACAGAGATTTTCTTCTATGCGATCGCATAGGTGTAGCTGCGATCGCATAGAGCAAAGATCAGAGGTCCCAAAAATCCTTCTATGCGATCGCAATAGAGCCCATGCGATCGCATAACTTCCACTTTTCCTCCTATGCGATCGCATAATATCCTTCGCGATCGCATAGAGTAATTTTACTGTCCCCGTTTTTCTTCTATGCGATCGCATCATTGTTCCTGCGATCGCATAGCTTGCCAATTTTCCTCTACGCGATCGCATACCATGTAATGCGATCGCATTGTGTAAACAGCCAGCCTCCCATTTCTCCTCTATGCGATCGCACAGTGTGTCCTGCGATCGCATAATGTAGCCTGCCCATTCTATGCGATCGCATCTTCTTCCATGCGATCGCAGTGTACAAACGACCTCACTCTATGCGATCGCATCAGTAGCCCTGCGATCGCATAGAACAAAACTTTCGCCCAGTGATTTAAGTTCTGCAAAAATAGAACATACGGGATTATTTCCATTTCTCTCAACTCTCTCTTCTCCAACAGCCCTTAGGCGATCCTTAGAACAACTTTTCATCAAGGTTCATCGGGTAAGTATTGTTTAACTCGTCTTCTTCACGTTTCATCAACATCAATCAAATTCTTAGGCCTAAACATGTGTAAATTGGTTGAAAAATTAGAGAAATGGGTATAGTTAGGGCTTTCAAAGAAATTGCGATTTAGACCTCGTTTTGGAGTCGAACTTAAGAACAAATTGTATATTTGAACTCATGGAGGATTGGGTGAACTTATTTTGGTTCGAAACTTGAGTTTCGGTTATGTGGGCCCGGGGTCGATTTTTACTATTCCGGGCAGAATGTTGTAAAAATCATATTTTGCAATATGAACTAGTTTGTTAAGTAGAATTGATGATATTAAATCAATTGTGTATAGATACGATTGGATTGGAGCCAAATTTGAAAGGAAAGGGCATTGCCACGGATTGAATTGTTCATAAACATTCGAGGTAAGTGTTTGTTCTATCCTAGCTTGAGGGAATAGGATTATGTGCTATGTGTTATGTGATCGAGTGCGGTGTATGAGCTGTGGTGACGAGCATCCATACACTGGCGTCTAGTATGACCCGTGAGTCGTTGGAAAATGATTATTTTGAGATATATTACAGATGAATTGTTATTGTTCTCCCTGGTTGGGACTTGTTGTGAAGATTATTATTGATTGCCCTTGATGGGACGTATTATGAATTACTGTTTCTCTCTTTACCCTTAACTGTGATTGTTATTTGGGTGAGGAAGAGTGATAATGCACGAAGGGTGATGCCGTGCCATGTTTTATTATTTATGCACGAAGGATCATGCCGTGCCTTGTTATTGAACCATGTACGAAGGATCATGCCGTACCATGGATGTGAGGATGAGAGTAAAAGCACGAAGGGTGATGCAGTGTACTTTATTTGTTTATTTGGTGAGGATGAGAGTAAAAGCACGAAGGGTGATGCCGTGCAATTGTTTGCTATTTCTTGACTTGATATTACTTATTTTTCCATTATATTTTATTTGGGTGATGCCGTGCAATTGTTTGTCATTTCTTGACTTGATATTACTTGTGTTTCCATTATACCTTGTTTTCCTTGTGAACTTATTTGATTGTTATTTGGGTGAGGAAGAGTGATAATGCACGAAGGGTGATGCCGTGCCATGTTTATTTATTTATTTATGCACGAAGGATCATGCCGTGCCCTATTATTGAACCATGTACGAAGGATCATGCCGTACCATGGATGTGAGGATGAGAGTAAAAGCACGAAGGGTGATGCCGTGTATTTTATTTGTTTATTTGGTGAGGATGAGAGTAAAAGCACGAAGGGTGATGCCGTGCAACTGTTTGTTATTTCTTGAAGTGATATTATTCGTGTTTACATTATACTTTGTTTTCTTTGTGAAATTATTAACTGTGGTTAGTTGTTAAATTCTTTAAGATATTTCTTATTGCGTTATTACTTGATTATTTCTTGTTATTTTGTGGTACACATATATATATTGAAATGCACAGGTTTATGTGAGTGTCTGGTCCTAGGCTTGTCACTACTTCGCCGGGATAGGCCAGGCACTTACCAGCACATGGGGTCGGTTGTGCTGATGCTACACTTCTGTGCGTTTTTGCACAGGTCCAGGTTACGATCAGGAGCAGCAGCAGCAGTAAGTAGATTGCGTGGGAGCTAATCATATTTGAGACCGAGGTAGCTTGCAGACGTCCGCAGGCCCGGCGTCTCTTTCTTTATTTATGTTATTAGTTGTAGTCTCTTTGTTTCGAGACAAACAGAATTATGTTATATTTCCTTCAGACTTTTATGTGTAGTATTCCATAGTAGTTTGTGAGTTGGTGACTCCACGTCTTGGGTAGAGGATTTCAGTATAATTTTCACTTTGTGATTTGTTATATCCATTTCGATAAAGTATTCCGCATTTATTTAATTAAAATTGTGTTAAAAACAGGATAGTATGAATATAGTGGCTTGCCTAGCTACCACGAGTAGGCGCCATCACGATCCCGATGTTGGGGGAAAAATCCGGGTCGTGACAGTATATTGCCGTGCATTTTTCATAATGCTTCTTTCTACCATTCCTTTCTGTAGCATTATTTATACAAGTATATTGCCGTGCATTTAAAATTTAAATAGGCTTTGCATATAATATTACTCCAAATATGGCAATATAAATTCAAGAACAGCTATAAAATTTCCCAACATTTATATTTTTTCTATTATTTGTTAGATATTTCTTGTCAAAAAAGATACCTATAATAATTATATTGTACATAAATCAGGTTAGATACATCAAAGTTTATAGGGATATTTTGTCTGATTTTGTAAGAAAGAGGCATTTAATAAAGAGGCATTTAATATTTTCCTTTTTTAAGAAGATTGAGGTGTAGCTTTAATTAACTTTCCATGGAAATGATTTATATATTATTTTTTAATCATTGTTAAAGTAATTTATTTAGTTATTTATTTACACTTATCATTTTAATATGTTGCCAATTGGCATTCTAATAATTTGACAATTGGCATATATTTAAGGCAAACTTCTTTGCTTTAATATATATATAGATAACAAAACAATACTCATGACACTAAATTAATGATTATGGAGCGACTCTAAGAGTTCAAAGAAAAGAGTATAACGATATAATAAAATCTCCGCCCACGCGAACAAATGCGAGGCTCATCAAGAACTATCAATTTGTGTGCTCTAATTAACGAAATCGTCGCCCGCGTCAAGTGCTGTCTATGTAAAAAAAATTAGCGGGGAATGAGTCGTTAGCTCAGTGAGTAATAACACTTAACCACAACTATTTTTATTTGGGGACAAGTCATAAACATGCTAGTATCTCAAAGAGAAAATACATAAAAATGCCCCTTTGAGAAATAGTAAATAATTTTCAGTCGCATCACGCTTTTCTTGTAGTAAAATATAATTAACAATTCAGTAATAAGCTCGGTAACCACTATATAATATCAGTACTCACATTTTGGGAGGTTTTAATGAACGGATCATGTAATCGATATAACTGTGGACTTCATTGCAAGAAGTCACATATAACGGTAGTCCCTACTCGAGAGAAATCAGTAACGGTATGCTAGTTCTACCTTCCCACTAGCGAGGGCTATAACGGTAATCCGTAATTACAAGGTGCACCAGGTCTAACGAACCCGCCGTTAGCTACGAGATCCTTCAAAGTCTACTCCCATTTATACTTGTATATGCAATCCGCATATATACTCGTAGAAACTATTTTAAAATAATATAGGGCATTTCGGTTCTTATCAAATCATATGATTTACTTTCGATAACAGTAAATTCAAGTAACGGTAAAACAAATCTAGTGACAACCAAAATATTTAAAATCACTGTATTCATCTCAAACAACTATTTCGGTATCATATCAAGTAAAAGACATGTCCCACATGCAATTTAAAATAATTGGTAACATATTTATATTAAAAATCATGTGTAAATCATGCAAGTTATGAAAACATAAATTACGGTAAGATTACTACTCGCAGTACTTGTGCCAAAATACCAACAGCTTCGCGTCACGCGAACTGCACAACTTTCTCCGAACAATCTCTTTTGCGGTTTTCTTTTTCTGAAAAAACTTCCAATTCGCAGATTTTGCTTTCTTGTTCAAGCTTTAAGCAGATAAAGCAATTCTCTGTATCTCTTTTCCCAAACTCCATCACGAATTAGCGCCATAGTAAAGCACCCAAATTGAAGCCCGTTTTCTTTCTTAATTGTCATAGTTGTAACATATGTATTATCCGTGTAGCGTACTGCTTCCTTTTCTATCTTACTAGTCTTAGGGTACACGCTTTACGCGTGTACCTATATCAATAAAAATATAATTTTTAAAAATTATATATATATTATTCAATAATGTGTTTTAGTTATTGAAAAAATATCAAAGAAAAAAAGTGTAAGCTTCTAGATATAATGAATGTTAATCTCACTAAGCTAGCTCATTAAACAAAGAAATCCTATTCCACGTAAGTCTTTATATCTCTTATGATTTATGAGATAATATATATCTTATGAAAATTATTGTTATCTTATTACCAAATACTATAAACAAATAACAAAAAAAAATACTTTACAATAATTATCAAAGATAATAAAATAAATTGAAGAATTTGAATCTTTGGATTTTTTAGAAATTTGTGAGTGTAGAGATAGAACTATAGCTCCTGGAAATAAATAACAATATAAAGTATGAAATAGCTAATATTGAATTATAAAAAATGGTGTAATACGATATGAAAATTATAGGGAGATATTATTTGTTAAAATAAATATAAAAAGAAAGAAAAATGATAAGGGCAATTTTTGTGAATTTTTTAGGTCTAATGTTATATCCTTATTGCTTCAACTTAACATTTTAGCAATTTAACATTTAATACTATATTATAATAGATTTTTCTCTATTTTCTTATTTCTTTCACGGAAATTGCTCTTATTTTGTAAAATAATTTGTGTACCTTAAGAGTTTTATCAACTTGACAAATAAGTTTACTTACATAATAATTTTAAAACAAAATTGAATTGACTTTTTTGCTGCTTTAATTTATTAATTTAAAGACTTAATTATTAGTTGAGATTTTATGCTTTTTTGATAGTATAGAAGATACAAATTATTTTCAAACTTTTCTCCTACTCGAGCATTATATTATTCTCTTTATCGATTTATGTAATATTGAAAATTACATTTAATAATTAAAACAAATATTTAATTAGGTAGAAATCATCTTGCTTTAGTAGTAACAGTATACAGAAACATATTAGAATTATAGGTACCCTAATAAGAGGAATCAATGTACATATATTTCTATGGAAATCACGTGAGTATACTCTTGTTTCTCTTAAGTCCTTAATATTAAGGTTTCTTACTTAATTCAATAAGGAAAAATATAATAATCAAATTTTAGTTTTTTTAAGTACTCAATACTAGGATAATTATTAAATGACTATTTTATCTAGTGTGATCTCTATTTTAAAAGGATAAAAAAGGCGAAAGATATTTCGCTAAGGGCATTCGTGCTTTTAACATAGTATAGATTATTGTTAATAAAATTAACCTATTGCTTATACATTTTTAGGCCCTTTAAACAAAGTTGTAAAATGGATAGACTGATAAGTGAGACTTGCTCAGTTGGTAAGCACTTCTACTTACGATCGTTAGGTCCTGCGTTCAAGTCACCATGAAGGGTAAGTGTGAAAACACCATAGATTCTCTTAATTTGGGCGAGTTTTTAGAAAAAAAAAAAAGATGGGCTTGGCCCACTCTCCATGATTTCCCTGCACTTTTTAATGCAAATAAAATAGAAAACCAAATAGCTTACTTTATTTCTCCAAGTATATTTGTAAATATTATCTATGTAGGACACGTCAAGAGATGCAAAATAATGCTCCCCATCCTTATTGTCAGGTATGAGCCAACAATGTGTATAAATGTATGAATTTATTAAATCAGTGCTCCATGGCTATATCTGTGCTTCTTTCTCTTGAGTATCGCCCAAAATATATGTAAATGAGTATAAATAAATAATCTAATACGAAACTATAACAAAGAAAATAATCCAAAAGTTCATTTTTAAAAAAAAAATTATCGGGTCGTTACAGTGGTCAATTATTTTTAAATGTAAAAATATATCATTCTTTTTTTAACGATCGAAAAAGTATTGAATTTGCTAAACTATTTGCTAAGTATCGTCATCATTCTTCTTCCTTGAAAGCATTAACAATAGTAGTATCTTTCATTCTATAAATTGAAGGAAAACTATCAAACAGAAGTGCAAAGTGAAACAGTTTAACAAAAAAGTCCTTTCATGTTCCCTAACCCATTACATTTTTCAAGTGAACTAAAAAGTTCAATCAGTTCATCTATTCTAAAAATAGCATATTAGACTAATTGACAAAATCCAACTTTCCAAGTCAGAACTGCACAAACTGCGACAAAATTTATTTTTTTCTATTTGCTTACCCTATTACTTTTGCAAATTTACTCATCACTTGTTCTTGAAATAGCATAATACTTATAATCTCCAAATAATATGGTCCTTGAATTGATGTCAATTATCTTACGATAAATTTAATGTGCATTACTGCATGTCGTAATATCGTCGTAATATATACTGCGGGGCGTAGTGATATAATATTGTAGAACGTAACATCGACGGAATACTGCAAGGCGTAACATCATCGTAATATATTATTGCAGAGTGTAATATTATCGTAATATATTATTGCAGAGGGTAACATCATCGTAATATATTACTGCAGAGCATAACATCGATGTAATACTGCGGGGCGTAGCACACCCACACCCCACCCATACCCTCATAGAAATATTAGTAGTAGTAGATTCTTTTCATATTATAGATAGAGTATTTTTTTTATTTCAATAAATGAGTATTTTCGTGTCACGATATAAAAATAAATTTTATTTTTATATTAACAAAAAAGTACTTTCTTTTTATGATGTAGAAAAAATATTTTCTCTCATTTCAACAAAATAACAACAACAACATAATCAGTATAATTTCACAAGTGGGATATGAAAGGGTAGTGTGTACGCAAATCTTATTTCTGCCTGGAGAGATAGAGAGGCTATTTCCGATAGACCCCCGGCTCAAAATAACGTGGAAAGGAAGAAAAAGGAAGAAGAAGAAAGAGGGGGGAGAAAGTAGACGAGGGAGGCAAAAGACATAAGGAAAAAGAGAAAAAAAAAAAAGTAGCATTAGATAGTTACAATGAGGGAGCTAGAATTTCTAGTAAAAAAGAGATTGAGTAGCATCAAATATTAACAATCAGGAAGTAACAATTTTCAGTAGTAATTTTCAAAAACAATGGACGTGGTTGCTAAGTATCATTTCAACAGAATGATGTAATAAAAAATATTTTCTTTCATTTCAATAAAATAATGTAGTAAAATGTATTTTCTTTTATTATAACAAAGAGAGTATTTTCTTTTCATCATGTAGGAAGAATAGTTTTCATGATGTAGAAAAAGTATATCTTTCATTTCAACAAAATGAATACTTTATTTTCAAGTTGTAGAAATAATACTTTCTTTTTCAAAAAAAAAGGTACTTTTTTTAAAGTTATGGAGCACAAATCTCAATGTTGTTTTACGTGAAAAAAAAAAAGAGTAAATTAACACATTAGTTACTTTGAATTTGTATAAATTTTAAAAGAATAATAAAATTCTTGAAGAAAATAGAGTCATGAAAATATTAAGTATTTGGAGTGGGGTGTTGGGGGCAGGGGGGAGGGGAAGAGTATATGTAGGAAATATAGAGACTTAGTGAAGAGGGTGAGGAGAGTAGCATAGAAAATAATTTTCCTAAAAAAATATTTTCTACTCTCTAAGCAAACACTAGAAAATATTTTATGAAAAAAAAAAAATTTCACTCACCAATAAAATAAAAAAAAATATATGATAAAATTACTCATTTTTTAGAAAAATATTTTCCTTTATACCAAATACACCCTAATGTTAAATCATTTTTCAATTGTAAAAATAAGTCAATCTTTTTCAATCAGACTAAAACGGAAAGAGTAATAAATTTTCTATTAGCTAAGTATCATCATCATTCTCTTTACTTGAAAGCATTAACAATAGTAGTATCTTTCATTCTATAAATGGAAGAAAAATTATCAAAGAGAAGTGCAAAGTGAAACAGTTTAACAAAAAAAATCCCTTTCATGTTCCCTAATCCCATTACATTTTTCAAGTGAACTAAATTCATCTATTCTAAAAATAGCATATTAAACTAATTGACAAAATCCATCTTTCCAAATCATTAAAAGTATCAGCAGCTACTACCAGATCCAGCTCGGAAGATGATCAGCAATAGTATTCACATCATATAATTCCTGATTTTGTTGTTCAGAATTACCCCATAATCGCATAGACAAGTCGAAAATTTCACGATGAATAGGACGATCTGTATTGGTATCTATAACTGTATTGAAATTATTCTTTAATGATATGATCTTTTTAGTTAAATCCCCTCCAAGAATTTTCAGGTTGGGAACTGAATCCATAATGTGATTATGAAGTTCATCTGAGGCAGCATATGGGATATACCCGTTGCTGCATTTGAAATGCCAGATTGATTTTAAAATTGCCAAAACCTGATGATCTTCATCATCTTCATCGTTTAACTGATCATTATCATTCTGTTCAGTTTGATCTCCTCCTGGGGTATCGGACGGTCTTCCTCTTTCATATTTGGAAAATTGAGGCTTGGAAAATTGAGGCACTATGAACTTTAATTTGCAGATTTCAGACATTGGACGTTTTCCTTTTTCATCTGCTTTTCCTTCTTCTTCTTCTTCGTCGTCGTCGTCCTCTTCTTCTTCTTCTTCGTCGTCGTCGTCGTCCTCTTCTTCTTCTTCTTCTTTGTCCTCTTCTTCATCGCCCTCTTCTTCATTGTTATGTTCTTCTTGATTTTCATCATTTTCCCTGTCCTCTTCATTATCTTGTTCAGATTCTTGATTTCCATTTTCTTGTTGCTCAGTATCTTGATTGTCATTACGATCTCCATTTTCTTGTTGCTCCATAGTTTGAGTGAAGGACACGGGACTAGATAGATCAAAGTCATGATTTTCTACTAGATTTTGGTGGATCATGTCATGTGGAGGAGTTGAAGATGAGGATGAAACTCCTCCACCTTCTGGACTATTTGGTTCTTCATCTGCACCCAACATTTTGGATTTTAGAGAGATTGAATATTCACTCCAAAGAGAGAGAAATATATTAAGTTCAGCTCCAGTAGAGAGTTTATTTGAATACTTAATCAAAGTGACTCAAGATACGGTTTCTGCGTTCACTGCAGTGGAGTCATAACCGCCCTATATATATAGTATTATATACTCTTGTTAAAACTTGTACATTTTTCACTTTGCCGTCTTTTGCTTATATATGTCTGGCTTCATAATCTAGTGTATGCTATTTAGTGTATTATACTCCTTTTTCTTATGCAAAATTAATGATAAAAGATTATTTTCTTTGATATTACATATTTTACCAAAATATCATTCCATTCTCTAGTCTTTTTAGTACATTTGCTTAAACAACGAGAAATATATCTATAATTTTTCCTATCATTTTTTATTTTCTTACATAAGTTGATTTGAAACGATAATTATATAGTACAAAAATGTTGGATCACAAGTAGGGGTGTGCATTCGATTTGTTGATTCGATTTTGACTCTTATCGATAATTACTTATCGATTATTGATTTGTACATATGCTTATCGTTATCGTTTCAATAAGGTTTCGATTTTTTCGATTTCGATTTATTAATTTTTGGGGCTTATCGATTCGGTTATCGATTATACCAATAAGAAAATTTACGGAATTCCACGAAAAGTATATCGCTATAAACACGCCTAACTAATATGGACAAAAAGAAGCTAAAATAAGATGAACACTGTTTACAACATAAAAATTGTGTCAATAGACATGCAACAAAACTAAAGTAAGGGGATCAAATATATGCCACCAACACTCCAACAGTATTAAAAAAAATAAAAATACATCATCACTGCTAATTTTATTTTCCATTAATTTGAACTTCATTCCCTTCAGCTTTATATATGATCATTCCTTAAATGTGGTAGATGAAATAATTAAGGGTGTGCATTCGATTTATCGATTCGATTTGGACCTTTATCGATAATTACTTATCGATTATCGATTTGTATAGATGCTTATCGTTATCGTTTCAATAAGGCTCAGATTTTTTCCGATTTCATTTATCGATGAACCGATAACAAATAATCTTCGATTCATTGATAAATCGATTCCAAATGCACACCCCTAATCATAAGTTTGTCACAAGTCAACTTTGTCAGTTTCTATATATCCAAAAAATTTATCATATTACATATCTATCACCTTTATGTTTTCTTAAAAAAAATTCCAGCCTCAAGAAATCTTCCTGTCATTGTTATAACTATCACCTTTTTGTGTTTCAAGACCCATTTTTCCTATATTCAAAATTTTTCACAGTCTCCTTTTATTCTCCTACGACCCCCCTTCTCGTTCCACCACAGTAAAATCTAATATATATATATATATATATATATATACTACAAAATAAATAAGGAAAACAAATTTTTGAGACACTTGAAAATTTATATCAATTATAAAAGTGTTAAGAATGAGGTAGGAAGGACACTTTTGTAATTAGTATTGATGACATAATTTCAATAATCCCAATGTTTTCTTATCTACATAAAGTCTCATCTTTCTCCTTTATCCCCAATTTCTCCTTCCACTCTTCCCTCCTCCTCCTCCTCCCGCCACTCTTCCGCCTCCCCTTATTCTTCCATCTCACAACGCTCTCCTCTGTCATTCCACCACTCCTTATCCTCAAACATTTAGGAAGATATTTTAAAGATATATATGTGGAGATGTCTGAAACATACAAAGACATGTTTCACAAAATTGTACTTATTTTTTATTTTTCTCTCACATTTCATACCACTAAAAAAAAGGAAAAAGCATAAGAAACATTCTGAGACTGAGAGACGTTTCAAACATCTCTCGAGATATTTTACAGAATACTCATTGTAACGACCAATTAGTCATTTTGAGCATTTGTTTTCAGATCAATAGTTTAATGTCATGAGTAGGCTGTGTATGGTTTATTATGACTTTGTGTATCATCAGTTTTGGTTTTCGAGTTATTTGGAATTGAATTAAAAAAATAATTCTTAAATAGGAAGGTTTAAGTTGGAAGATTTGGACTAAGTTTGAACTTTGTATATTTGACCTCATATAAAAAAATTTCCAAATGGTAATTTTGGACACGGGCATATGTTTGGACTTGCATTTGGATATTCTTAAAAGGTTTCGACACTTTTGGCGTAAATTCGCAGTTTGAAGGTTTGGAAAGTTCATAAGTTTGATCGGGAGTTGACTTTCATGATATCATGTTCGGATTATTATTTTCGGAGCAAAAATAGATTTGTAATATTACTTGAAACTTGTGAGAAAAATTTGAGGTTATTTCGAGTTGAATTGATATGGTTCGGCACGAGTTTTGAAAGTCGGAAGTTCTAAAGTTCATTAAGTTTGATTAGAGGTGTGATTCGTGGTTTTGATGTTGTTATGTGTGATTTGAGGCCTCGAGTAGGTTTGTGTTGTATTTTGTGACTTGCTGATATGTTCGACGAGGTCTCAAGGAGTTCAAGCGAGTTTCGGGGTGGGTTCAGATCATTTCGGATGATGATTTCACTGTTGGTTTTTGTTGTTCACTGATAACTCTATTGTTCTTCACGATCACGAAGATGTAGCCGCGATTCCAAAGGCTAAGTCTGGAGCTGAGTATTTCTTTTTCGCGTTCGCGATTATATGATCGCATGTGCGTAGCTTTATGAGGTATGGGGCATCGCTTTCGCGTATTAGCAAGGGAGCCGA
Source organism: Nicotiana noctiflora (assembly GCA_032618575.1). Lineage (NCBI taxonomy): Eukaryota > Viridiplantae > Streptophyta > Magnoliopsida > Solanales > Solanaceae > Nicotiana > Nicotiana noctiflora. Next base: position 14,550 of record JASVEL010006906.1, read on the forward strand.
GGCTTTGTCCATCATGTTTGCGCATGAGGCGTCGTGTTTGTAAAGGTCTAGCAACGGTGTTCATCATGTTTGTGAGGGATATGGTGCGAACGTGTAGTATTATTTTGTGGGAGAGTAATTTATGCATCACGAACGCGAGGGTTCTTCCGCGTTCGGGAAGGGAATCCTTGTTCAATGATTATAAAGTACTCTATTTCGAACGTTTTGGTCATTTTATCATATTTTGTATTATGGAGCTTGGATTTGGGTAATTTTGGAGGGGATTTTTACCACATGGATTGGGGTTAGTATTTTGTACTCGATTTTGGTTACATTACATGATTCCATCTTCCATCTTGTAATTTTATTGATGAATTTAAAAGAAAAATTGGGGAGTTCGGCTAAATTTGTCTAAACTAAATATTTGAGATTGGAAAATCGATTCGGGGTCGGATGTGAATAAAACTAGTATGGTTGGACTCGTATTCGAATCTGTAATAGGAATTTGTGAGTTTCTTGGATTTTAGGGTGTGGACTCGGATCGACTTTTTAGTTGACTTTGAGTATTTAATTAAATATTCAACCTTTATCTTTTAGGTTTGCTTTCTATGGCATTATTTGATGATTTTGGATGACTTTTGGCTAGTTTCGAACTGTTCGGAGTTCTCTTTGTGTGGGATGGAGCTTTTAGTGTATCAATTTGGCTTGTTTGAGGTAAATGTCTTGCCTAACTTTGTTGAGAAAAATTTTCCTACTAAATTATATTGTTTTCTACATGTGGGGATGATGCATATACGAAGTGATCGAACGTATATGTGTGCCAAGGTTTTCCATGCTCGGGAGGGGATAATTATATACTTTCTTTATGCTTTGATAAACCTAGTGATTCGTTGACTAATGTTTTACTTAATTCTATGATAAATAAACTCAATTAGATGTGTTAGCAATCATGTTAGAATATATGACATCTTAAAAGGATTTAATGTGTTATTTTCAGATTGTTTAAATACGTAATTGACTGTAGCATCAGGAACAACCATTTATACATGTTATTCTCTTGCTACCTGAGTTCTTTATCTGTAATACGTTCGGGCCTTAGGGTTATGTTTAGAATGAGGGTTATTCCGTATGATTTATATGATACTGGCACGATAAGTATTTTCATGCGTTTTGAAATGGGATTGGTTTGTTACTTAATTACTACCGTGCGAAAGGAAAGGACGTTGGATTTATCTTATGATTACTCATTCATTAAATACTTGCATGCCCTTATTACATGCATTCACCTACCATATGCTTTTACTCGGTAAATGCCTTCACTTGCTATATGCTTCTACTTGTTACATAATTTCATATATATCGAATGCCTCATTTTATCCTTGTTCTTAAGCAATAAACATCTCTTTACCCACTTCATGTTCTACTTCCATTTGCTTAACCGGATTGGGTGATTTTTTGTCACGACCCAAATCCCGATCGTGATGGTATCCAACACAAAGCCCGACCATTTTCCAGATAACCCATCAATTATTAAATAACATTGTTCCATTTAAAGTTAAATAGCCTGTTTTTATGACAATAACAATAATGCAGAAATAAAAATAACAGTAATACAGCCCAATGAATCTGGTGTCACAAGTCTGAGCCTCTAACAGAAGAGTAAATCCTATACAACTGATAACTGAACAGGAATAGAGGGAGGGAGAGATCGGGTCCTGCGGACGCCAGCAGCTACCTCGATGTCTCCTTAGCTGGTAATAAAAGCAGCAGTGTAAAGCTCAGGTACCCTCCTGGATCTCTGTATCTGCACACAAGGTGCAGAGAGTACAATGAGTACTTCCAACTCAGTGAGTAGTAATCAATAAATAATAACTCAAAGTAAGAACACCTGTATTAACACTAAACAGTTCTAAGAATAACTGGATAGGTAAATCATCTCTAAAATGGTAAGTCCGGTTCCAGTCCAGTACTGTCTCACACTGATCCAACACTGATCTAACCCTGGCCCGATCCTCACCACACACACACACACACACATATATATATATATATATATATATATATATATATATATATATATATATATATATATATATATATATATATATATATATATATATATATATATAGTGCTGCGGCGGGCAGCCTGATCTAATATAATAGATATACTGCTGCGGCGCGCAGCCCGATCCAATAATATATAACTGCGCTCACTGGGGGTGTGTGCGGACTCTGGAGGGGCTCATTCATCCCAAGCACTATAATACTGCAGCGTGCAATCCGATCCACATATATATTACTACGGCGTGCAGTCCGATCCATATATATAATACTGCGGCGTGCAGTCCGATCCAATACATGTATATGTATATACTGCTGGGGCATCCAGCCCGATCCGGTATATATATCAATACCTCACAATGGGTTCTCGACCCCTCTCAGTTAATATAGACTCGGCCTCTCGGGCCCACTCAACTAGAACATGGTATTCAACCCTAGGTATTCTCACTTAGAGTACACATCTAGTACTGGTTCATGTCATGCTATACAGCTATGAATACGGCTGAGAGTATGTGTTCAACATGGCATAGGGTTCATTTAGCTCCACAGGCTTCCTTAATATTCTACAAATCGGCACAAGGCCCCAAACATGGCAACTAGCCCAATTGTACAGGTATAAGCTCAGTCTCAGTCAATATGCACTATAAACTAACAAATGGGAAGGACCAAGTCCAAATCCCCAGTCACAATACCTCCACGCTCGTCACATGACGCGTGTTTCATCTCAACATAGCATTGTATAGTACAAATACGGGGTTTCAAACCCTTAGTATATCATTCATTGCTACCAATCACCTCGAACCGGCAAAAGTCCTAGCTCGTCTTGCGCTTGCCTCACAAATCGACCTCCTCGGGTGTCAAATCTGATCAATACCAATAAGAATACATCAAAATATGCTAAAGGAACATAACTCAATTGAAATAACTCGAATTACGTACACCAAAATTACGAAGTTGCCAAAATTCGACCCCCGGTCCCACTTCTCGAAAAATTATAAAATTCATATTTTCAGAATCCTTATCTCGACATGAGTCCATACATATAAAGTTTATCAAAATCAGACTCCGTTTGCCCATTCAAAACAGTGATTTCCTGTGACCCAAGCTTAGAGCAAAAATCCTCCATTGATACACCTTAATTCTTCCAATTTCAGAGGTTAACTCTATAATTTATCAATGTATTAACATAATTGAGTCCATGAGTGCTTACCTGATGAATTTCCTCGATTTCCTCCTCAAATCGTCTAAATCGACACTTAGTTCGAAGCCCCAAATGTGTTATAACTTTTGAAATTTCGAACCCTTATGTTCATTAATCTCTGACGAATTTTCGCCTCTGCGATATCTATCTCACTTAAGCGAGATCGCTTCTGCGGTTCAGGTCTCGCACCTGTGAGACTGCTTAAGCGTGTTTCCTTCTGCTTTTGCGAGCCTACCCAACAGGTCCATTTCCGCTTCTGTGGAACTTTTCCCGCGTTTGCGGTTCCGCTCCTGCGACAACCGTCCGCTTCTACGGAATTTATCTTACCAGCCACAAACTCGTTTCTGCGAGCAATATTCCGCTTCTGCGGAGCCGCTTCTGCGGTCCTCTATATGCAAAAGGGAAAACACTGCTGCAATAAATACCAGCAGCTATAAAACTCCAAACTTCATCCGTTTAACCCTCAGAAATCATCCCGAGGCCTCCGGGTCCTCAACCAAAAATACGCATCCACTCTAAATCATCACACGAACTTGTTCCAATCATAAAAACATACCCTCAAACACACAAATCATCAAATTAAGGCGGATTCAAGCCTCAGTTTCAACTAAAACTTCCGGAGCCTACGTCCAATCAAAAACCCGACCACGATGTCCGAATGACCTAAAGATTTACACACATATCCAAAATCACTTAACGAAGCTACTGCAACTGTCGGAATCCCATTCCAACGCCCAGATCAAAATCTCACCTATCGACCGGATTTCGCCCAAATTCAATTTTGATCACTCTCCTAAGCCACAAATGATCACCCGATGCGACCGAACCATCAGAATTTGATTCCGCGCCCTTTAAATCACAAGTCAACATGCAGTTGACTTTTCCCAACTATTTCTTCATCAAAGAGACTATTTGTCTCATTTCCTACCAAAGTCGATCCGAATTGACTTAAACTCACCAAACACATATATCGAACTATGAACAAGCATATAACGGGGAAAACGGAATGGTAACTCACGTGATGACGGACCGGGTCATCACACTTTTAGATTGGATGTATGTTTATGTCTTGTGGAAAGCCTTGCCATTATAAATGGGAGACTAGCTCCGTGGTGTCGTGGTGCTCATCTTATTTCGTTATATTCCTAGTTGCATGTCGCATGTTAGTTTTCTTGTTATTACATTGTAAATCTCTGTGTTTGATTGTTGTAGAAAAACTATCAACACTCCCCTCTATCCTCCCGCCATTCCTTATCCTTAAATATTTAGGGAGATATTTTAAACATCTAGAGTGTGTTTGGTAAGAAGGAAAATGTTTTCCATGGAAAATGTTTTCCTAGAAAATGTTTTCATGGAAAATGAGTGATTTTATCACTTATTTTCTCTTGTTTGGTTGGTAAGTGGAAAATATTTTCCGGAAAATATTTTCTATGTTTGGTTAGAGAGTAAAAATAGTTTTTTTAGAAAAATATTTTTTTTGCAACTCTCCTACCCCTCCCCCTCCCACCTCCCCCACCCCTTTCCTTCCCGAAGTCTCTAAAAATTGACACAATCTAAAGGAAATAATGTGATGCTTTACTTTTTAACGCAAAAATCGCGTATTTTCGAATTGGTAAATTTATAATTTCTAAACCCGTAAACTTCCGAACTAATAATTTTGGAACTTGTAAAATATTGAGTCTTTAAATGATAAATAATAAAATTAAAAACTGAAAAATATATTTTAAAATTTTTTCGGGGGGGGGGGGGGGGTGGGGGGGAGAGTAAATCGAAAAAAAAAATAAAAATTTAAATTACAAAAAAAAAGTATTTTTTTTGTGCGGGGGGGGGGTGAGGGTGGGGGGAGGGAGGTAGGGGGTGGGGGTGGGTGGTGCAAAAAAATAAGAAAACAGAAATTTAAAATTATAGAAAAAAAATTAAGGTAAAAGAAATTTTTTTTGCGGGGTGGGGTGGAGGGGTAGTAGGGTGGATGGTAACGGAAAAACTGAAATTTTTCTAAAAAAAAACTGTTTTTTGGAGAGGGGGTGGGGTGGGTTGGTGAGGGTGAGAATGGTTGAGAATGAGCTTTGGAAAATGTTTTCCCTTCTTTTGATAAGGAAAACATTTTCCTCCAATTGGAGGAAAATGAATTGATAAGGAAAATGTTTTCCAAAACATTTAAGCCAACCAAACATGGGAAAATTGGAAAATATTTTCCAGAAAATGTTTTCCTTAGTACCAAACACACCCCTAGTGAATGTTTCAAATATCTAAGGAGATGTTTGAAACATACAAGGAGATGTACGTTTCACCAAATATTATCACTATTTTCTTGTTCTCTCACATTTCAAACAACTAAAAAAAAAACAGAAGAAATCTCGCGAGAGATGTTTGAAATATCTCTCAGATATTTTGAAGAATTCTCATCCTGAGAATGTTTCAAAATATCTTGAGGGGTGTTTTGCAGAATACTCACTTTGTAAAATTTCATATTTTTCTTTTTCTCTCGCGTATTTTAAACTACTAGCAAAAAAGAAGAAAAAAAATAAAGATGATGAATATGAGTTGAAGAGAGATGAAGAAGAAGATGAAGATGACATAGACGAAGCAGCAAACAACAACGAAAGTTCAAGAGAAAAAAAAAAAAGAAGAAGAAGTAGATAAGAGAAGGAAGAGGGAAATAATAATTTAAAATAATTTGAATGATTGTGGGTCTTTTAAAATTTTGAAAGTTTTAATATTTGCCTACAGCTTCTCCTATTATTAATCTGCTCCCACTCCCTTTAATCACCCTTCTTTTGTTAACCGAAAAATGTGTCCAAATTAAAGTTTTTTTTAACTCATCAAATTTTTGAGATACTTGAAAAATTATATCAATTTTGAAGACATAAGTATTAAGGATGGAGTAGGAGGGACACTTTTATGATTAATATTCATAAACATAATTTACAAAAATCCCAAACTTTTCTTATTTATATAAAGTCGCCCCTCCTCCTCCCCCCATATTCCTCCTCCCTCTCCTCTCCTCCTCCTCCTCCTCAAACATTTAGGGAGATGTTTTAAACATCTAGGGAGAAGAGGAAAAATAATTTGAATGGGTGTGGGTCTTTTTAAATTTTTGAAAGTTTTAATAGATATCCAAAACCTTTCCTTTTTTAATCTGACACTTCACCCCTAGGGGTGGCAAAATAGTTAAAAGGAAACAGTTAACCACCCATATTATTCACTAAAAAATAGGTTGAATAATAAACTTTTTAAAAATGGGTCATATGGATAAGAACCATATTATCCATTTAGAAATGGATAACCAATGAGTAACCAATAGATCTAACTTTTACATTTGTAAAGCCTCAAATGGGGGTTTCCTCAAGTTAGGAAGACTAAAAATTCTCCCAAAAGTAATCACATGCAAGAATTCATGAATAATATGGTAATATGCCGGTTAACCCGTTTTTTATCCGTATTAAATATGAGTCAGATCGGACAATTGATCCGCTTTTGATTACTCGTTTCCGACCCAAACCATATCCGACCGACCACCCATTTGCCGCTCCTACTCCCCCATTTAATCACTTCTTTTGTTAACCAAAAAATGTATCCCAAATTCTTATACAAGGCTTCAAAAGTCTTTTAGCTCATTCTTCCAAATAAGTATGTCTTAGATAATCGATATAACCACAAGTCCCAAAACTTCCCATGCAGTTATCTTATAGTAAAACCTTTGATCACTATCACAACAAAGACTTCCTATGCAATAAATTCAAAATAAACCCAAGAAAAATATGCGAATGCTGGTCTGGAAGTGGTGCTCGATTGTGGCGGAACAAACTATTTACATTTTCTTTCTTGCAAACACGATCAATAAATAATGCACAGGCTACTTCCATTCGAATGAAGAATTATCAGCAAAATTGACAAAAAATAATTACAAAGAATAAATTGAATGATCCTAGCTAATTTTTAAGTACAAGTGGAGCTGCAAAAAAGTGCCACATTGATGTAGAGCCATGTAGCAGATCATCTCTGAAGGCATAGCTTTTCTCAGGTCTATGCTCCGTTCAAGTTAGCCTGCCAAGAAACGAGTCGATCTCTTCCGCGTTCCTATCTACTATGCACCGGTTCTATAACGAAAGAATATTTTAGCCCATGTTCTTGGACCAAGACTAGTAAGCAGTTGTTGGACTGAGACAGGCTTAAAATGGAGCGACATGGACAATACAAATTCATATAGCCGACCTCAACTTGCTTAAGATTGAGGCATGATTGTTGTTGTTGTAGTTGTATTCAGATCCCTAAGCAAATCATAACATGAAATAAATAAATAAATAAATAAATAAGGTACTCTAGGTAGTGGATATAAATTAACTCAACATCCTAGAAGGTCTCCTATTGCTAGCAAAATAGAAGAAAGAAAAAGGGAAACAAATAAAAAGAGCTAGGTACCTTGTACCTGTTGGAAAAAATGTACTCAAGGAGCGTCATCATCCGAACTAGATAGGTACCTTGTACCTGTTGGAAAAAATGTACTCAAGGAGCGTCATCATCCGAACTAGAATCATCAATTCGCCTGTCTGAGATAGCTGGAAAGAGCTTCTGACGCTGATCAGGTCGTGGTGAATGGGTTGATTGATCAGGTCGTGGTGAAAGAGAGGATTCTGAAGTTGTAACGGCTACAGGTTCTTTCCTTGGTGTGCTATTTAGCTTTCTTGGAGCATTTTTCACCTCTCTGCATACCTTATCCAATATAACCAGAAAATCCCTTACAATTACAAACAATCGCAAACCTTCATCCTTCTTAGCATTTCCGTGGAAATAATCACCTGTGCTCTTAACAAGAGCCATAATTCGCTTTTCTTCCTCAAGCAACGACATGACTTCGCCTTCAGCATTCTGCACAAAGTTCTTCATGGTCTGGTGAAACCCATCTTCATCATCTATGTTCTTCATCTCTGAATTTAGGAAATCACGCGCTTTTATAAGTGCATGGCCAAGTTTGGCCACTGTGCCTGTCAAGTTATCTGCATCTAGAATTGAAGCTCTTTTCACATTTTCAAGATCACTACTCAAACCGGAGACAACCTGTAAACCAGTACTCCGATAATAATCTTCTGAATCCTGAGGCAAATCCTCGAGTAGATCATCAGACTTGATGCTAGACATACTCCGCTGATCCCTGGCAGCACGAGCAGCTCGTATACCTTCTGAGCGGATTATCTCCTGAACAACAAAATGCAGCAATGTAGTTTTCCCGTCTATTCCTTTTACATCCGATAATTTCAGAAGCGTGTCAAGTTTAAATGCTTGTGCACCACCACGAAATGTTCCATCATTCATACGATTGCCTGTTTTCAAAACAGCCTCAAGGAGCTTGAGAAACAGCCTGCTATTCCGGAGTTCTGTGCAAGCAGCCTGGACCACAATAGAACATGCATCAAACACCAATGATAAAGGAATTTTAAAGAACTGAACAGAAGTACACAAACATAAGTCTTGAGCAGTAGTGTTTCAGAAAATCCTTAATGCATAATTTGTGCATTCAGCAGAAGCAGACCATATTGTTAACATATGTAAGGAAGAAACTGGTTGCCCTGCAAGCGAACAATGTATATTCTCAAATTGGAAAATTTATCTCTATGTTTTATATAGTAAGAACTATGTCATCGGACTTTCTGACGGGTTTAAGTTGTGGTACTCTGGGGCCGTGAGGGGTAAGAATGGAGTGGGCTGGATAAGGACCTTAGGGAGTCCGTGGTGGAGGTTAGGCGAGCGAACGATAGGTTGATGTCTATTAAGTTGGTTACCGGGGGTTGCGTCCTCAACGTCATCAACGCCTACGCACCGCATGCGGGCTTAGATGAGGAGGTCAAGAGGCGTTTTTGGGACGACTTGGATGAGTTGGTGCGTAGTATTCCCCAATATGAGAAGTTGGTCATTGGAGCGGACTTTAATGGCCATATTGGGGTAGATGCTAGCGGTTATGGTGAGGTGCACGGTGGCTTTGGCCTTGGGGTTAGGAACGGAGGAGGCTCTGCGCTGTTGGAGTTCGCTAGGCTTCCGAGCTTCTGATTGCTAACTCGACATTTCAGAAGAGGGAGGAACATTAGGTCACCTTTAAAAGTTCGACGGCGAGGACTCGGATCGATTACCTCCTTCTCATAAGGAGCGATAGAGGTTTGTGCAGGGACTGCAAGATTATTGCGGGAGAATCCCTTTCAACCCTTCATAGACTCTTAGTGATGGATGTCGAAATCTGGGTGAAGAAGAAGCGGAGGGGTGCTCTGGGCCAACCGCGAATTAGATGGGGTGCTCCGACTAAAGATAAAGCCCAGGAACTGGAGAGGAGGTTAGTTGATGGTGGAGCTTGGAGTAGTTCTGGGGAAGCAGTGTGGTCAGAGACGGCGAATCTGGTTAAGGAGGCAGCGCGGGATGTGCTTGGGGTAACCAAAGGCTATCTAGGCAGGGCGACTGGTGGTGGAACGACGTAGTGCGAGGAAAAGTAGAGGTGAAGAAAGCTGCTTTTGCGAAGTTGGCAGGGAGCACAAGCGAGGAAGAAAGGCGGGTAAACAGAGAGAGCTATAAGGTGGCAATGAAGGAAGCGAAATTAGCGGTCACGGAGGCTAAAAATGCGGCTTTTGGCCGCATGTACGAGGAATTGGTGGAGAAAGGAGGGGACAAGAAATTATTCCGATTAGCCAAAGTAAGGGAAAGGAAGGCGCGGGACCTGGACCAGGTTAGGTGCATCAAGGATGAGGATGGTAGAGTCCTGATGGGGGAGTCTCAAGTATGGCAGGCGTACTTCCGAGACCTTCTAAACGAGGAGGGGGACCAAAACATAAAACTAGGGGAGCTAGCGCATTCAGAACGTCATAGAGACTTAGGGTACTTAGGGTACCGCATGCGCATTAGGGTGGAAGAGGTCGTGGGGGCTTTGACAGAATATCTGGAGTGCAAGTTTAGTGCTGAGTCGAGCGAAGTGGGAGGGAGTGTGATGATTGGATCTCAGGCCATAGCCAAGAAGGATAGCTTCAGATACCTTGGATCGGTGATCCAGGGGGACGGGGAGATAGACGGGTATGTCACTCACCGTATAGCGGCAGGGTGGTCGAAGTGGAGGTTTGCATCAGGAGTCATGTGTGATAAGAAAGTGCCACAGAAACTCAAGGGGAAGTTTTATAGAGCTGTGGTTAGACCTGCCATGCTGTATGGGATGGAGTGTTGGTCGGTGAAGAAATCTCATGTTCAAAGGATGATGGTTGCGGAGATGAGGATGCTTAGGTGGATGTGCGGGCTCACCAGGTTAGATAAGATTAGGAACGAAGTTATTCGTGAGAAGGTGGGGGTGGCCCCAGTGGATGAGAAGATGCGAGAGGCGAGGCTTCGGTGGTTTGGGCATGTGCGGAGGAGAAGCCCCGATGCCCGGTGAGGCGTTGTGAGCGGCTAGTAGTGGTCGGTGTGAGGCGAGGCAGAGGGAGGTCTAAGAGATACTAGGGAGAGGTAATTAGACAGGATATGGCCAAGATGCGGATTTCCGAGGACATGACCCTTGATAGGAAAGTTTGGAGGTCTAGTATCAGGGTTGTAGGATAGGGGCTTCTAGATTTTTCGTACTCCTTTCCGGGGTGGGTGAGGCGTGGTAGGGCCGCCCATAGATGATTAGTGTGTGTTCTCTTATGGTAGTCATTTATGGTAGTTGCCGTTTTAATATCATTGCATGCCTGCTTATTTATGGTATTTATGTCTCTTATGTTTAGATAACTTTTATGCGATGTATGCTGGAGTAACTAATGCGGTTTTTGTTTTTGTTTGTCTTTCTTTTCCCTGCGCCGAGGGTCGATTGGAAACAGCCTCTCTGCCCTCTCGGGTAGAGGTAAGGCCTGTCTACATATTACCCTCCCCAGACCCCACCTTGTGGGAATATATTGGGTTGTTGTTGTTGTTGTTATGTCATCGGACTTTCATCAGCTATAAAGAATAAGCATCAAACCATATATCAGTAGCTCAAAATGAAGTGTCTTTTGATATCAAAAACCGAGTCGCACTTGCATACAGCAAACGAGTTAACCTTCTGAATAGAAGCTTCACTAAAAGTACAGGCGGACAATATTTTCAGTAACTGTTAAGTGAAGTTTCAAAATACGCCTGCTATTTTTCCATCATGAAAGTCAAATAAAGTATTTGATATTCCAAGCTTCATGATAACTCTGCTTTAATTTCAACATAGGAAATGGAAAAATAATCAGGTAACAACTACAATAAAGCAGAGTAAAATGCAGGGCAACACCTGTTATATAGTAAGAGTTGTGCAGATGCACAATTCACAAACCCATTCTTCTTACTAGTATCAGCATCATATATGATAAGTATGGGCGCTTTCCCAGGTGGATTTCCATGTATCTTTCAACCAAGGTAGGGTATGGTTATCTTTTCTACTTCTAAAGGTTACTTTGGGTTTTGGCTGGTAACATATAACAGGGGAAACAGTGAACTTCATAGGGGGATTTAACAGCAAACAGTTAGAGACATAGGGGAAGAAGTGTCCATATAACACATTGGTTCTTCAGACAAGTCCACTTAGATTAATGTTCGAAGCACGAGTTCTAGAGTATTTCTTCCAATTTGATAACCGCAAACAAGTAACAATTTTCACTCTTACTACCCAAAAGTGGATAGTAATCAAGAAAACAACATCTCACCTCCAAGGTGGAAAATGATTCTTTAATAATCGATGCCTCATCCGGAAGAGTGCACATGAAAAGCAAAGCTTCTAGCCTCTTGAATGCGAATGGAACCTCAACCAGCGCTTTCAGGAACCGCTCTGCTTGCCCAAGCCGAGAAAGATCCCCGCTATAGAGCCTTAGCTTCAGTTCTTCCTCCACCGTTGGTGCCATCTTAATCAAAGTTTGTATGAGTTCAGAAGGAAGCTCATTTCCTGAGTAAATTTAAACCACTAGTCATGCTAAGGTAGCTGCAAACTCTTAACAACAAACGACATTACACTTTTAAGAAATATCACCCCAATTAACATACAATCACATCAATGCTTTACCAATTGACAGCAAATAGCAACCGTATGTTGACAGTATAATCATTGTGATTGTGCTACCCTAAGCGAAACTGCTCTTTCTTATTTTTATCCTAACATCAGGTTTAGGATATGTAACCTTTGCAAGGTAAGGCTCTTGGCAAATCCTCAAAAGTGAATTTGATTTTGCAGATAAAATGCTAATTGCAGTAGTAAAGCTGCTCTGAAAGTACATGCACATGCAGAAAAGGTTAAATTGCCGCATGGACAATTATTCACATGAACAAAAACCAGTCATCTAACTAGACAAAATGCAGAAAGGCAAGATATCTTTTCCTTGAATGCATTTCATGATTTTACTCTGGAAGGGAGTTTCAGAAGTACTAGATTCAGTAGACTAAAGGGGAAAAGGCAATGTCACACACTCACACTTCTAGCTGAATTAATAAAGTAAAGAGCACTTATTTGAAAAATATAAAAAAGAAAATTGACCAACATCGATCAATAGTAGAACTCCTTCCTTCCCAAGTTACTTATCTACTTTTTGGGAATTTTCCCCAATGACTCGAATTTCAAAACCTAACACTAGTTTACATAGTTCTTACTCTAAGTGAGAAACTCTGTTTCAACTATTTCAGTTTCACATTTGAGTACACTTTCATATCAATCATTAATGTGATGTTCCATTTTAAAAATATCAACTAATATCTGCAATAGTTGAATTAAGGCGTTTTAGTTTGAGAGGCAGTATAACAAAGCAAAAACTCATGTGATAAGTAAGCATTACATGCCTGAAATTAGGCTTTTGGAAAAACAATTCCCGGAACATTTTGACAACTAACAACGGAAAACAAAAGCAAATAAACCTTTATGGATCAAGAATGAAGCAGAGGTTGATAGCACCTCAAATAGGTACAGAGAGAGCAGTCTATATACCTGGTCGGGTCCACACATGCTGTTGATACCTTAGATTGGCCCATGGATTTTAAGGCATGCAAATAGTTTACCAAAGAAGCATGACATACAACTAGAATTAAATCTTTGAGGACCTTTAAAAATGTTCAATCATTGGCATGAAGGAGATGGAAAATCGACAATAAGTTGAGCACAATACTTTCTTTGAATTACTACAGAACCAGTAAAATAAAAAAGAAAGATTGGCCCAAAAATTTTGAAACACTTGAGAGGGGAATATGCAGACGAATCTTGCGCACTCCTCTTTCATAGATTCTTCTCTTCAGATAAATGCACGTTAAAGCAATTACATGCAAACATTATTTATCTTAATGATCTCAAATGATCATAGAAGCCTCTAGATAATCATTCAGTTCTCTGAATCAGGGAAACTTTCTGTAGTCAATAAGGTACAACATGGGTTTTTATCCAATATAGTGCCAAAGGGGACATTTTTTTAAGCAGTTCTTTGATTTTTACATATTGAAGGAGTGAAAGAAGGAACAGATGATCACCTTCTTTCAGTGCATCACAAACTTCTTCAGTTGTCACGTTTAAGGCTTTAAGAAGAATAGATAAATTCTGTGCTTTCTTCTGATCAATAATTTGAATATATAGATTGGAAGCATCTTGGGAGGATTCTTTCTTTGACCCATTCTTCTTTTTATCAACAGAGGCATATCCAAATAGACTCTCTATTTGCTCTTCATCGAACCTGTTTAAGGATATTCACTGTCTATTACTAAAACAATTCAAAGCTGCATCAAGGAAGAATAGATACTTACTGGAAAGATCCTGCCTTGACTTGATCCCAAACCATTGATTGGTCAGTGTTGGCTTGAACCTTATCCCAGAAGAAAGGCTTAAGCTTAGTTTTGGAAGCATCAGTATCTTCTGCGCCAGTTGCGGATGCATTTGGTCCAGCAGGAGAACGTCGAGGTGGCTTCAAGCCCGTGGAAGGTGGCCGAGGTGGACCACTGCCTGGAGGTGGTGGTCGAGGACCAGGCTTTATAGGTGGTGGAGGAGGAGGTCCAGGTGCACGTGGCCCAATAGGCTTAACTGGTGGTGGAGGTGGTGCAGGAGTTGATAACTTTGCTGGAGGCGGAGGTGGGGGTGGGGCTGGGGATGGGGCCAGGGCCGGGGCCGGGGCTGGGGCCGGGGCCGGGGCCGGGGCCGGGGCTGGGGCTGCCTTAGCAGGAGCTTCGGAAGGAATCATCCTACCAGGGGGAGGTTTCAACGGAGGCATTCCAGCGGGGCCCGTCCTTCCAATCTCAATCTTAGAATCATCATGGGGATTGTTATTGACTGAATGATTACTGAATGAAGCTCCTAAAGCAGATGACTTATGTGATGAATAGTCGCTCGAGCTTAAGCTAAGAAGAGGTCTCTCATCATTCAACCCCTTTTTCGATCTCCTACAACACTTACAACAACAGCATATACACAGGATTGCAATAAGAACAGATGCGGCAGCAGCAGCCGCAATAATAGGAACCACAGGAGTGCTTGTTTTCTCACTGCCTTTACCTGCAGATTTCTTTTTTGAGTTTTTGTCATCTTTTGATTTAGATGACTTTGAATTAGGAGGAGCAGGTGGTGGATTAGGAGCTGCTTTCAGTTTTCGCCGTTTAGGAGCTCGGTGCCAGGAAAGGAGACACTCCACACACTTGGTATACCAATGTGGCGAGCCCTTCCCCTCTCCGCATATAAATAACAAGAGATTTTTTTCCCTCAAACAACCTAGAAGGGCTTGCTTAACCAACGGATGCATGACATTGACATGCTTATGTTTTTCTGACCTACTGTCAAGAAGGACTTCGTCTTTCCCACTTGAATCTTCCTTTGCAACATAATACTCAAGATCTTCAACAGCTTCATTAGCACATATTAACTCTATCCTACAGTTCAACCACAATAGCTCAACCTGCACCAGGAGATTTGATCAAGCTTTCTGATGAAT
The DNA here is from genome assembly GCA_032618575.1 of Nicotiana noctiflora. NCBI lineage: Eukaryota > Viridiplantae > Streptophyta > Magnoliopsida > Solanales > Solanaceae > Nicotiana > Nicotiana noctiflora. The sequence goes on from JASVEL010006906.1 coordinate 29,706, forward strand.
GCTCATGCTCAAACATGTATTGATCAAATAATTAATAGTAACATCTACCAAAAATTAATTTCAGGAGAGTCATAGGTGAGAGTTGTGGATGCTAATCCAGGTCCAAGCGAGTTGGAACAACAAGGAACTTGAAGGGTTTATTTGCGCTTGATTATGATAGATAAACCTAGACCCATATAAAGGAAAATTGGCAGCAGGAAAGCAATAAAGAGCGATTGAAGGAAGCAAAGACATGAAAGATTGAAATTGGAAAGGCTAGAGTGATATAAAACTAGAAGGGAACCTTGGAGCACTCAGTAAAGTTGTCTCCGTGTAAACTAAAATTCAAGGGTTCGAGCCGTGGAAGCAGCCACTAATGATTACATTAGGGTAGGCTATCTATATCACACCCTTGAGGTGCGGCCCTTCCCATACCCTCGGTAAATGCGGGATGCTTTGTGCACTGGACTGCCCTTTTAGAGTGATATAAAACTTTGAAATATCAATCATAGGCCGTCCTAGTATCAGAGAAGAGCAAATGCTCTCATTAATCGATACGAACTGCATGGCATGAAAATCATTCGACAACAAGAACTGAACATCAAGAACTCCTACTCCTACAAGGAATCAAGTAATGCTTAACTTCTCCTTAATGCTAGTCAAGAAGAGCTACCTATCCGAAGAACAATAAAGGACCAATAGTAAATTTCTTAAAAGGAACATTTGATAGCATATCAGAGTGACTGAAACTCAAAAGAAAATAAGAAAGTTCAGTACCATGTCTCTATTAATCTCCACAGAGCTAATGACATTGGCAAGTAAATGATCTTCTGAATCCTTGTTGCTTCCAGGATTTGCTGCTATCAAAGTGAAAAGCAGAAAGAATACTACAAAGATATGAACTACTACTCTCACACCCATTTGCCCTTGAATCAGCATCAAAGAAGTAGAAAATGCTTTTCATGAATGATTTCAGATAAACCCCAACTTAATAGGCCACAAAAAACTCAACTTTTTGCTGAATTTACCTACCAACTCTTAACATATCTTCAAAAGACACAATATTTCACACTTCTAAATGTCTTAATCAGAAATTTTGTTACAACAATCTTTGTGACTTCACCTCCAATTTTTCATGCAAAAACTTAATACAGTTGCATCAAACACAACACTCCATAAATCCAAAAAATAAAAATAAAAATCAAGAAGCTTTCTTTGCCAATGATGAAATCAAAAACTCGTCAATTCAATACACACCTCCCAAAACCAAACAAGAATAATCACATTACAATGTAACATGTCATTCAAAAGCTAGGCCCCGCACCCAAAAAGAAAAAATATATATATAAATTCTTTCACTTGGGGTTTTGTATATGAAACCAGATCAAGCAAAAGGCTAAATACAATTAACTATACATGCAATGGGTGCGGGTCAGAGAGGGGCATGAAGTTGACCCGAGAAATTCTTTGGGTGGAAAATGTGAATTTTTGTTCTTCAGGAGATGCTGTAACAAAATTTACCAATCGTTTTGCATTTTTCTTGCTGTGTGTAATTCTACATATTTTTCTTCAATCCATTTTTCCTTTTTTTTTTTAAAAAAAAAATTCTTTGAATTTCCCTTGCAATAGAATGCGACAATGACGCTGAAGAGATCCATGTATGGCCTGTGATTCATTTTATTTCATATGTTATAGAGTAGTAGCTATTATGAAAATTTTCTATATAGTCCATGCACCTTATTTTATTTATTTTCGTATGGGTCAGAATCCGGCCCTATAATAACCGATAAAACTAATCATATTTTCTAGTTAATTCGAGGTTAATAAGTGGCACAATTACTCATAATTAAGGGCATCTAACGCCCGCCCGATACGATTAATAAGGCTACGGCCCATCCGTTATCCTAAAGATAAACTTGCAATGTGGTCTCAGCCACCAACTGCCAACTCATGCAGCTCATAGCTCTAAATATCAAGAAAGTAAACCTCGTTAGAGGTTCTCTCCTCTTTCCCCATGGGGAGTCTCAAAATAGAGAGAGAAAGAGAGAGAGCGACAGAGAAGTGAAATATAGTCTCACAAAGAAATATAACATGATTGTAAGGCTAAACCTCTTCATGGAGAGGCAGACCACATCATTATCATCAATAAAAGTTGTCAAAATTTTCCACCTTAATCGTGGGTGTTCTTAATTATTCCTTTTCTTTACTAGGTTCTTGAATTATTACGACTCCCTATGATTGACCCATAATCTATGTGTATTATTTTGTATTCACAAAAGTATATGCTAACTTTTGAATCAAACAATTTGGAGGCGTCTGTGGGAATTTCTTAGCAAGAAACGCGTAGTCCTTCCTAGAACCAAAAGAAAAGGGAACACCGGAAAAGAAAAAAAAATAACCCAACTCAAGCAAGCTTGCAATCTTTTTGATTCCTCACAGAACGAACAGCAAGAAGAAGTCCTCCCCCCCTCTCAATGGGAGGATCTCTACGCATCATCCCCTACACTCCCGATGCGGGCCTTTGTCGAAAAGAGACGCAGAAATATCCCGAGCCGAGCTCCACCTCAAGACCACCCACATATCCCGATTGGGAAGACAACGTGTAAATTGCTTGAATCTCGAACCAAAACCTAGATCCACCACTCAATACCTCCAACAACCGATAAAGTTCAATAACAGTTGAACTGGGACTCAGGCCGTGCGCCTGCGCCAATAAATTCAACTACGGTTGAACCAAGACTCGAGCTATGCGCCATCGCCTCCAACAATTGATAAAGTTCAACAACAGTTGAACTGGACTCAGACCATGCATCTTCGCCGATAAATTCAACTACAGTTGAACCAATACTCGGGCTATGCGCCCTCGCCTCCAACAATTGATAAATTTCAACAACAGTTGAACTAGGAGTTAGGCCATGCGCCTTCGTCAACAAATTCAACTTCGGTTGAACCAAGACTCGGGCTATGCGCCCTCGCCTACAACAATTGATAAAGTTCAACAACAGTTGAACTGGGTCTTAGGTCATGCGCCTTCACCAACAAATTCAACTACGGTTAAACCAAGACTCGGGATATGCGCCCTCGCCTCCAAAAATTGATAAAGTTTAACAACGGTTGAACTGGGACTCAGGCTGTGCGCCTTCGTCAACAAATTCAACTACGGTTGAACCAAGACTAGGGCTATGCGCCCTCGCCTCCAACAACTGATAAAGTTCAACAACAGTTAAACTGGGACTCAGGCCGTGCGCCTTCGCCAACAAATTCAACTATGGTTGAACCAAGACTCGGGCTATGCGCCCTCGCCTCCAATAATTGATAAAGTTCAACAACAGTTGAACTGGGACTCAGGCCATACACTTTCGCCAATAAATTTAACTACGGTTGAACCAAGACTCGGGCTATGCGCCTCGCCTCCAGTAATTGATAAAGTTCAATAACGGATGAACTACGACTTAAGCCATGCGCCTTCGCCAACAAATTCAATTACGGTTGAACCAAGACTCCGGTTATGCGCCCTCGCCTCCAATAATCGATAAAGTTCAACAACAGTTGAACTGGAACTCAGGCCATGCGCCTGAGCCAATAAATTCAACTACGGTTGAATCAAGACTCGGGCTATACACCCTCGCCTCCAACAATTGATAAAGTTCAACAATAGTTGAACTGGGACTCAGGCTGTGCGCATTCGCCAACAAATTCAACAACAGTTGAACCAAGACTCGGGCTATACGCCATCGCCTCCAACAATTGACAAAGTTCAACAACAGTTGAACTGGGACTCAGGTTGTGTGCCTTCGCCAACAAATTCAACTACGGTTGAACCAAGACTCGGGCTATGCGCCCTCGCCTCCAACAATTGATAAAGTTCAAAAACAGTTGAACCGGGACTCAGGTCGTGCGCCTTCACCAACAAATTCAACTACGATTGAATCAAGACTCGAACTATGCGCCCTCGCCTCCAACAATTGATAAAGTTCAATAACGAACTGGGACTCAGGCCATGCGCCTTCGCCAACAAATTCAACTACGATTGAACCAAGAATCGGGCTATGCGCCCTTGCCTTCAAACAACTGATAAAGTTCAACAACAGTTGAACTAGGACTCAGGCCGTGCGCGTTCACCAACAAATTTAACTACGGTTGAACCAAGACTCAAGCCATATGCCCTTGCCTTCAAACAATTGATAAAGTTCAAAAATAGTTGAACTGGGACTCAGGCCATGCGCCTTCGTTGACGAATTCAACTACAATCGAACCAAAACCCAGATGGAAGTCATTCGCCGATAAACTCATCGACAACTCGATCAAATCAAGGCACGGGTTAAGCACCCCCGCCGTCCAAGTAAGTACGCCCGACTTGAGCTAAAATCAGAGACACGTATAATTCGGCCTCGAATGGACTACAAGGTCGTATTCTCATCATCACGGCCAGTAGTCCGACCACGCCCGAACTGGGACTAAGGCTAAACGCCACCACCTCCTAATGGGGGGTCTGACTCGGTCACACCAAGTCAAGAAGAAAAGTCGCCAACATCCGAAGGTTAACACACCTACCCAAGTTAAATATTAAAAGCAAACTGCCCCCTCAAACGCAGGAAAAAAAAACCAAAAAAAGAGGGAAGTGCAAAACAGACACAAGGCAAATAACAGAAGGCAAATTCCTTTTTATTCATAAAACAATTGCGGGTCATTACCGCTTACACCCGGCCGAAAGCTGGTCAATAAAAAAAAAACAACGCAACAACAAACGCCAAACGACAAAAAGAGAAAAAAAAGAACACTCCTCTCTATTCGGCGCCATCTGCGTTCCCGCCTGCACCATTCGCACTCCCACCTGCACCATCATCGACCCCTGGCGTCGCTGCATGAAAACCGCATTCCATACGGGCCTCTCGAGCCCTTTAACGTGCCCGTATGAAAGAGGCTTCGGTCACGATACCGGCCTTCCACAGATTCTTGTGTATACGTCCCGCTGGGCCTCAACTTAAACCCAAATCTCATGGGTCTGACCATAGAAAACGGACTGCTCTCGAAGACACCGGTTCTCTTCCTCTAGAATCGCAACCTGGCCCGTCGCAACCTGAGCATCCCGCTCAATGACACTTATCCGCTCCTCGAGGCCCGCCTCCCTAAAGGCGACAGCAGCCCTTACCAGCAACAACTGGGACTCGCCTGCATAGACAGCCCCCTGCAACTCCTTAGCCATTGTCGAGGCATCATCCAGCTGATGCTTCAAGGCCGCAATCTCCCCCTCCAGTGCAGCCACCTTCGAACTCCACTCTGATGTGACCTCCGTTACCTTGGCCAGACATAGGCACTCGCACTCAACTGAGGCCCTCCTATCGGCCTCAAGCTCATCATCCTTTCGGCGGAGCTGCTCTTCCAGGGCGCTTACCCAGCAAAGCGCTTGTTGTGCCTAAAGCTCCTGCCTCGCCAATTCCTCAACCAGAGCTCGGCCACGGGGGTCATTCCTCAAGCACACACACATCTCCCTGCACTTATCCCGGTAGCAGCGATACTTCTCCAACACCCGCAAAAATACAGCCGAGAGAATGTTAGCTCGGAGGATACTCTCCACCTCTAGCAAGTAAGCCTACAAAACAAAGACAACGATTTAAGCGGAAAATAAAACAAGGTAAAAAAAAGAATAAACTTTTTTCTTTACTTGTTGGATACTCTCCACCTCCATCAAGTAAGCCTAAAAAACAAAGACAGCGATTTAAGCATAAAATAAAACAAGGTAAAAAAAAACTAAACCTTTTTCTTTAATAAACCCAAGTCAAATATTAAAAGCAAACTTCCCCCTCAAACGCAGGCAAAAAATACCAAAAAAAGAGGGAAGTGCAAAACAGACACAAGGCAAATAACAGAAGGCAAATTCCTTTTTATTCATAAAACAATTGCATGTCATTACCACTTACACCCGGCCGAAAGCTGGTCAATGAAAAAAAACAACGCAACAACAAACGCCAAACGACAAAAAGAGAAAAAAAAAAGAACACTCCTCTCTATTCGGCGCCATCTGCGTTCCCGCCTGCACCATTCGCACTCCCACCTGCACCATCATCGACCCCTGGCGTCGCTGCATGAAAACCGCATTCCATACGGGCCTCTCGAGCCCTTTAACGTGCCCGTATGAAAGAGGCTTCGGTCACGATACCGGCCTTCCACAGATTCTTGTATACGTCCCGCTGGGCCTCAACATAAACCCAAATCTCATGGGTCTGACCATAGAAAACGGACTGCTCTCGAAGACACTGGTTCTCTTTCTCTAGAATTGCAACTTGGCCCGTCGCAACCTGAGCATCCCGCTCAATGACACTTATCCGCTCCTCGAGGCCCACCTCCCTAAAGGCAACAACGGCCCTTACCAGTGACAACTGGGACTCGCATGCACAGACAGCCCTCTGCAACTCCTTAGCCCTTGTCGAGGCATCATCCAGCTGATGCTTCAAGGCCGCAATCTCCCCCTCCAGTGCGGCCACCTTCGAACTCCACTCTGATGTGACCTCCGTCACCTTGGCCAGACATAGGCACTCGCACTCAACTGAGGCCCTCCTATCGGCCTCAAGCTCATCATCCTTTCGGCGGAGCTGCTCTTCCAGGGCGCTCACCCAGCAAAGCGCTTGTTGTGCCTAAAGCTCCCGCCTCGCCAATTCGTCAACCAGAGCTCGGCCACGGGGCTCATTTCTCAAGCGCACATGCATCTCCCTGCACTTATCCCGGTAGCAGCGATACTTCTCCAACACCCACAAAAATACAGCCGAGAGAATGTTAGCTCGGCAGATACTCTCCACCTGCAGCAAGTAAGCCTACAAAACAAAGACAACGATTTAAGCGAAAAATAAAACAAGGTAAAAAAAGAATAAACCTTTTTTTTTTACATGTTGGATACTCTCCACCTCCATCAAGTAAGCCTACAAAACAAAGACAGCGATTTAAGCGGAAAATAAAACAAGGTAAAAAAAAAGAATAAACCTTTTTCTTTAATAAACCCAAGTCAAATATTAAAAGCAAACTGCCCCCTCAAACGCAGGCAAAAAATACCAAAAAAATAGGGAAGTGCAAAACAGACACAAGGCAAATAACAGAAGGCAAATTCCTTTTTATTCATAAAAAAATTGCGGGTCATTACCGCTTACACCCGGTCGAAAGCTGGACAATGAAAAAAAACAATGCAACAACAAACGCCAAACGGCAAAAAGAGAAGAAAAAAAGAACACTCCTCTCTATTCGGCGCCATCTGCGCCCCCGCCTGCACCATTTGCACTCCCACCTGCACCATCATCGACCCCTGGCGTCGCTACATGAAAACCGCATTCCATACGGGCCTCTCGAGCCCTTTAACGTGCCCGCTTGAAAGAGGCTTCAGTCACGATATCGGCCTCTCACAGATTCTTGTATACGTCCCGCTGGGCCGCAACATAAACCTAAATCTCACGGGTCTGACCATAGAAAACGGACTGCTCTCGAAGACACCGGTTCTCTTCCTCTAGAATCGCAACCTTGCCCGTCGCAACCTGAGCATCTCGCTCAATGAAACTTATCCGCTCCTCGAGGCCCACCTCCCTAAAGGCGGCAGCGGCCCTTTCCAGCGACAACTGGGACTCGCCTCAATAGACTGCCCCTTGCAACTCCTTAGCCCTTGTCGAGGCATCATCCAGCTGATGTTTCAAGGCCGCAATCTCCCCCTCCAGTGCGGCCACCTTCGAACTCCACTCTGATGTGACCTCCATCACCTTGGCCAGAAATATGCACTCGCACTCAACTGAGGCCCTCCTATCGGCCTCAAGCTCCTCATCCTTTTGGTGGAGCTGCTCTTCCAGGGTGCTCACCCAGCAAAGCGCTTGTTGTGCTTAAAGCTCCCGCCTCGCCAATTCCTCAACTAGAGCTCGGCTACGGGGGTCATTCCTCAAGTGCACATGCATCTCCCTGCACTTATCCCGGTAGCAGCGATACTTCTCCAACACCCGCAAAAATAAAGTCGAGCGAACGTTAGCTCGGCGGGTACTCTCTACCTCTAGCAAGTAAGCCTACAAAACAAGACAACATTTTAAGCGGAAAATAAAACAAGGTAAAAAAAAGAATAAACCTTTTTCTTTAATACGTACCCTCATGGGTGTAACGATCCGACCGGTCGTTTTAGAAAATTACGCCCCAAACCCCAATTTAACTGTTCCCCTAAGTTCATTTCTGCTATTGTGGTTTGCCGGGAGAGTCGGTTCTGAAATTTGGAGCATTTTGGGACACTTCGTCCCTAAATGAGAGCTTTAAAGCTAGAAAATGGTCCGTAGCCGGAACAGTGTCAAGACAATCTCGGAACAGAAATCCGATGGTTCCATTAGCTCCGTTAGGTGATTTCGGGGTTGGGAGCGCGTTCGGAATGTATTTTGGAGGTCCGTAGCTCAATTAGGCTTGAAATGCCGAAGGTTGAAATTTTGGCGAATCCGAACGATAGGTGAGATTTTGATCCGGGGGTCGGAATGGAATTCCGATAATTTCTGTAGCTTTGTTATGTGATTTTGGATATGTCCGCAAATTTTCAGGGTCATTCGGACGTCGTTTGGTCGGGTTTTTGATTAAATGCGTGTTATGGAAGTTTTAGAAGAACTTAAGCTTGAATTCGATGAAATTTGATGGTATTGGCATTGTTTGATGCATGTCGATGATTGGAACAAGTTTGCATGATGTTTTAGGAGGTGTTAGTATTTTTGGTTGAGGTCCCGGGGCCTCGGGGTGATTTCGGATGGTTAACGGGAACTTTGTAGTTGGAAAACTTCATAATAGGCGAAGATGTAAATGAGTGTGCACAAGACCTCACTTTAAACGATCATATCTCCCGTTATTTAAAGATTTGTGTGAGCTACAACCTATCAAATTAAAGCTCTTTGAGTCTAATTTCCAATGCAACAAACCGTTCGTCATTTGGAGGTGTAAACAGAAAGTTATGACCATTTTTCTGGGCATGTGTCAGTAGCGGGGCCTTAGCGCGGGAGCGCTAGTAGCTCGCGCTAATGGATTCTTTTCTGCTTCAACCCGCGCTAATTAGCGCGGGCGCGCTAGTAGCAGGCCCTAAATATACCTAAGGACGGGAAATAACAGATTTTGAGTCATTTCTCAAGCCTAGGGCTTCCCAACACCCCCAATTCGACCAAGGCACTCAATTGCACTCCTAAGGTAAGCTTTTAAGTGTGTTTTCATGGTGATTTCTCTTCTCAATCACTAGTTACAACATGATTTTTGGTTGAATTTCATAGGATTTCTTCAAAATCTCAAGAACACCCCAAAGTTTGTCTTTCAAGATTTGATCTACAAGAGGTAATCCTACACCTTAGACTTACACATATGGTGTTATTATGAGAATATGAGTATGAATCAAGTATTACAACTTATGGCATGGTAATTGGAAGTCATAAATTCCCAATTTAAATACATGAACATGGTAGGGATTTAAAGGTATTTATTTGATGGAATTTTTGTTGGTTGGGTGTGAATGGATGGTCATACAGGTGTATTTGGAAGTTATAAATTGGTTAGGAATGATGGTGAGATGAATTGTTGGTTAATGGTGATAGTTGGAAGAACCAATACTATAGTTATGAGGTAAAAATAACCATGCCTACAAGGTGTTTGATAATATGCCTAAATGGCATAAGTTATGGAATTTATGATCAATATTGGCCCTGTTGAATGTTGAATTGTAGATTGAAGTTACATAACTATATTGGATCATCGTAGTATCATTAAGGGGTAAATTTCGGATATGTATGGCTAAAACGCCGTCTTTTAGAAATCGAGCTTCATCGATGTTTGTGTGATCTTGGTCATTTTTCATATTTTTTCGTATTAGCTTAGAATTTAATTGTAGAATAAATTACTTGAATTATTATTTACAATTTGCAATTTAATTGGATAGAGTTGAGCCACTCGGAGTCGGATACTCGTGGCAAGGGAGTCGTTTCTTAGCGGCTTTGTACCGGAATTGAGGTAAGTGGCTTGTCTAACGTCGTGTGGGGGAACTTCCACCTCTAGGATTTTTATGTGAAAGTTTAAATGCCTTGTACGCGAGGTGACGAGCGTGTACATGCGCTGGTTGTTGAACACATACTTTATATAAAATGCCTAATTTGTGATATTCCTGTTTTTAGACGATTAATTCGATATTCTTACCCGGTAGTAGTTAGAAAATCATGATTAGGTAGTACTTTATGACTAGTTGCCTAATTGCCTTACTTGAGCTTCTTGATAGTTGTTGGCACTAATTTGGTAAAGTTGTAGTTAAGCATATTATATTCTTTCTGCGTTTTCCTTTATTTGTTATGTTTGTGGACTACGGGTTCAATTCCCGGAGACCCAGGGCTGTGGGTTCGATTCCCAGAGACCCGGAGTGAAATTGGTAGGGACTGCGGGTTCGATTCCCGAGATCCTGAGTTATTGGTAGGGACTACGGGTTCGATTCCCGAGATCCTGAGTTATTGGTAGGGACTACGGGTTCGATTCCCGAGATCCTGAGTTATTGGTAGGGACTACGGGTTCGATTCTCGAGATCTTGAGTTATTAGTAGGGACTACGGGTTCGATTCCCGATATCCTGAGTTATTGGTAGGGACTGCGGGTTCGATTCCCGGAGATCCTAAGTTATTGATTATTTATTGAGACATGGGCTGCGGGTTCGATTCCCGGAGACCCAGAGGTACTGTCAATGGGACTGTGGGTTCGATTCCTACAGGTCTTGGACTTGTTTTATTGAGTTGGCTATTCGTTGTTAGCTTAATTGTAGACGATTGTAGTAATCATCTTATTGTTGCTAGTTCGGAAATTTAATATTCATTTAAACTGCTTATTGTTGTTATTATCATTGTATTATTGTTTTCTCAGTAGGGCCCTGACCTTCCTCGTCACTACTCCATCGAGGTTAGGCTTGGCACTTACTGAGTACCGCTGTGGTGTACTCATGCTACTCTTCTGCACACTTTTGTTGTGCAGATCCAGGTACATCAGGACAGGCTCACACCAGGTGATTCAGCAGCGCTTTGGGAGACCTCGAGGTATGATCTGCTACGCCCGCGGATCCGGAGGCCTTCCTTCTATTCTAGTGCTAGTAGATGTCTTTCCTTCATTCAGTTGTTAGAAACTCCTTTTACATAGAGCTACAATTGTATGACCTCTTTTAGTCTATGTTACCCGTGGGATTCCGGGTTTTGGTAGTGTTTTAAACAGTGTATTTGACTGGTGTATGTGCCAAGCGGCACGGATTACATTCCTTTCATCTTATTTTCCGCTAATTCTTATTAAATGTTCATAAACTGGTATATTCCGCAACGTGTTAGGCTTACCTAGTCGTGGAGACTGGGTGTCATCACGACATGTTCACGATTGGTGAACGAGGGTCGTGACAAGTTGGTATCAGAGCTCTAGGTTCATAGGAGTCACGGGACACAGACCGGTTACTTAGAGTCTCGCTGATCGATACGGAGACGTCCGTATTTATCTACGAGAGGCTATGTAACTGTTTAGGAAACTCTTCAATTCTTTGAATTCCTTATCGTGCGTCATTTATTCAGTTAGAGCCTATGTCATATGTTCTTTTGCATCCACTCGTGTATTGAAATTGCGCACTCGGTATCAAGTATGCGGCGACGGTTCGTGATGCTGCACATGGATTTCAAGGGAGTCAAGAATTTACTCAACCATTGTTACCGCGTGTCATCCATAACGATAATGCAAGAGAATTGAGAGATCTTCAATTGTGCACATGGGGGTGCACTAGATTCCGACATTCGATTGATAAGTACGGTCTTGAGAAGGCTTACTTAACTACCAAATCGTCACAACAATGGTAAAATCACAAGGTGTATGTAGATCTAAAGATAGTTGGTGGTAATAAAAACTATATGGTTCACATTAGATATCTATTTAGCGAAGGATTTAGACATCAGAGATACTGGTGGGAAATGAGTTTAACTGTCTTAAGAAGGACATGTACCAAACGAATGTCTTTGGCTTGTCTTATGATGAAAACGTACGAATGTTAAAGGCTAGTATCATGGATTAGCAAGATGTATATTAAGGCTTCGTGTCAAGTGAAAGGATTTCACTATCAACGATCTAATTATAGGTCATGTGTCATATCAGATTTGGCCTGCGATGTATTTAGGTGTTATTCAAAAGTTCTTGAAAACTTGCGGATGGGCAAGAGTTGAGGCTCGTATGGTATAATGTTGGGACTTTATATGTTCCTGTGTCCCTAATAAACTCTGCATTTTATTATCAACAGGGAAATATTTGACAAAGGCTACATGGTGCTTCGTAGGCGTGTGTGAATCATAGTATGTTTTAAGATGTTGTTGGTAGAGAATGCTCGGTGCGTGGAGCGAGAAGATGTTTGGTTGTTTTGGGATGAGGTCATACCCTATGATGTTAGAGTGCTAATAGAGCACATGTGGTTATATTCGTTAGATCAAGTCAGTTGCAGTTGAATAATAGTAAATGACTCGAGAGAATGGTTCTAATGTGTTCGAGAGTCGTGTAATAGTGGCGTTGGGCTAAGTAGGAGAGTCCCACCACTTAAGATTGGGTTGCATGGTTAATTACCTGTGTGAATTCTGGATGTTAGCGTATATGAATTGTTGAATGCATGTTATGGTTAGCCTTACTGGCTCATGTTCAAACTTGAGGGAAAATTTATGATTTATGCCTCGTATAAGTGCAGGCTTCGCGGGAAGTGATTCCGCTGGGTGCTTTATCGAGAGGGTATTCATATGTTATAAAGAAATTCAGTAGAGTTGGTTGCGTACGGGGGCAAGTTAGAACCGGATGATTCTCAATAGCGGTCCTAGTGAATTCAAGAGGTAAAGTGTAGTGCCTGATAATTTTGAATCATATAAGTACAGTTGAGGCTCAAGCCTTTAAAGCAACTTATGAAGAAAAGCACAAAACGATCTATGATGTTTTGACTTGTGGTGTAGTATTTGAGAGACATGAAATGGTCGTCGTTCTCGAGATAGCATGGCCTCATGATTTAAGGTCACTCGGGGTAAGTGCGGTTGGAATAAGTTAGGTATTGAAGGAAGATATTAACATTTCTAAGGCAATCAAGGATAACCTGGAAGGAAGTAGATTGATCGGCCATAGTTGAGTTGGCGTATTGGTGTCAATGGTCGATTCATGCAACGTGATCGAATTATGCATGTGATTTGTGGCGGTGCATTTGAGACTTGTCGGTCGCGGTGATTGATGTAATTCTGAAGTATTCTTCTGTTAAGGGCCTGTTATGAGTAGGCAGATCTCGGGAAGGGTTATGTTGGCTTGGACCACTACTTAGAGATTGGCATATTCGATGGTTATGAGAATTCGCCGTATGTTGTTATAGTTCTCCTGCAGTGAGCTAAATGGAAAGTCTTATGTGATGTAATATTAGCCTATCGTCAGTTCTAGAGCTATGATGGAAATTGTGTCTATCGTATATCGGCACGTGATATGCGGTGAGTAGTATGAAATTTGAAGTAAGGACCCAGGGTCACAGTTTGGTCAATGAATGTGATATAAAGAGCTCGAATGAGCAGGAAAGGAGTTTCAGTGTTTTGAGTAAGATGGGTATTAACATCAGTATCATTTGAGATCGGTGTTCTATGAGAAAGGCTTTGCATCCCGGTTAGGGACTCCTGATCGCTTTCAGTGTCAGTGCAGCCGGTGGGTTGAATGTGCAAGCCCGTTTAATTATTCGGAGGATGGTGGGAGCTTGACCCACAAGAAGATTGTATAGGTGTGACTTGTAGTCACTTGATTGGTTAGAAATTTAAACCAAGTATGAGGATTTTGGTGATATCATTCATTTGAGAATTTATGCCTGGAGGGCACTCTGCTTATTGGGTTATAGACTTGTGAAATATTATTGACTTAGCTTGGCACGACCCAGGATAGACTTAAGGTCGGTGGATAGATTTAAATGTGGAAGTGAGCCTTGCATCAGGCCGGTTATGTTTCTTCCAGCAATGCGCCCTTTATGGAGGGATAGTCTCGGTCTTATTTTCGCGGTTAGTTAACTCATGTAAAGATATATTTCACCGTATGAGTGTGAGACGGCTTGGTAAGTTCCTTATGTGTTGGGGTTCCGCTCAGCGGTGATGTTATATGAGCATGATGGCTCTTGAGACTCGGATCTTATATCGCACCTCAGTTGTGCTTGAGTTTGTAGCCTATAGCGCTATATGTTTCACTGAGTCTGATATCATGCACCTTAGTGTGCTTATGATCGATATTCGGTATTTTGATGTGACGAGCTATTCAGCTCGACATATGACTCCTTGTGTGAGTCTATATTGTTGGGATCGGGTGGCACGCCGCCATGGTTATATTATTGGGATCGGGTGGCACGCCGCCATGGTTATATTGTTGGGATCGGGTGGCACGCCGCCATGGGTATACTGTTGGGATCGGGTTGCACGCCGCAACAGTGTGATGTTTATTTCGGTGTCTATAATTGCTTTTATGTGTTCTGTTTCCTATTTTTCTGAGGAAGTCCATGTTAGTGTGAGAGTTGAATAGTTCTCTCTAGTGTTCGCCTTCCTTTTGGTACCACGTACGAATTAATAGCCTACTAGCACATTGTGTCATCTTGTGGGACTTTTGATTATGTCTGATGTGGCTTATCGCCTGAGCAGTTCGTACTGGGTGAGATGAGATTATGTGATTTGGGGTCAGTGCAAACTGATTATATGAAGTATATTATAGAGGAAAGTATCATCCTCTAGTTTAGGACAAGGTAATGGATCCTGTCAGGAGTATATATCCAATGAATTGTTGATTCAATAATTGGTTATGGATATCGGCACATCTCTTCCGTCGTGTCAGTATTGTAAAAGTTGGAACGAGACCTATGTAGATCGTGAGGTGCAATGGGAGCAACCGATTCGTTGAATTTTTGGCTAATTTGATCATAAAATATTATCGTGGTCCTGTGGATTTTGTGTTGTAAGGTAAGAATCCAGCAAGGTTATGCAATCATGTTTGGGGACGGCATTTGAGGAATATTGAGTGATCTCTTGATGAAAACAAGCCTGACACAGAATTTTCGGATGTTGGAATTAGGCTCTAAGACTTAATTGTTTGAACAAGAGGGAATATCTTCAAACTATATCAGGCTAATGTGCTCAGCTGAGTCCTATATTTATTGACCCTTTTGAGATTTTGAGGCATGTTGGGGAGGTTGCTTATGAGTTGGCCTTACCTCCCACCCTAGCCGGAGTCCATCCCGTATTTCATGTCTCTATGGCCCGGAGGTACCATGGTGACCCGTCGCATGTGTTGGATTTCACTTCTGTTCAGCTAGACGAGGATATGTCTTATGTAGAGGAGCCAGTAGCCATTCTAGACAGGAAAGTCAGGAAGCTAAGGTCAAAGAACATCGCTCCAGTAAAGGTTCAGTGGCGAGGTCGGCCGGTCGAGGAGGCGACTTGGGAGACCGAGCAGGATATGCGCAGCCAGTACCCTCATCTTTTCACTACTCCAGGTATGTTTTCTATGCTCGTTCGAGGACGAACGAATCTTTAATTGTGGGAAGATGTAACGACCCGACCGGTCATTTTAGAAAATTATGCCCCAAACCCCAATTTAACTGTTCCCCTAAGTTCATTTCTGCTATTGTGGTTTGCCGGGAGAGTCGGTTCTGAAATTTGGAGCATTTTGGGACAGTTCGTCCCTAAATGAGAGCTTTAAAGCTAGAAAATGGTCCGTAGCCGGAACAGTGTCAAGACAATCTCGGAACGGAAATCCGATGGTTCCATTAGCTCCGTTAGGTGATTTCGGGGTTGGGAGCGCGTTCGGAATGTATTTTGGAGGTCCGTAGCTCAATTAGGCTTGAAATGCCGAAGGTTGAAATTTTGGCGAATCCGAATGATAGGTGAGATTTTGATCCGGGGTTAGAATGGAATTCCGACAATTTCTGTAGCTTTGTTATGTGATTTTGGATATGTACGCAAATTTTAAGGTCATTCGGACATCGTTTGGTCGGGTTTTTGATTAAATGCGTGTTATGGAAGTTTTAGAAGAACTTAAGCTTGAATTCGATGAAATTTGATGGTATTGGCATTGTTTGATGCATGTCGATGATTGGAACAAGTTTGCATGATGTTTTAGGAGGTGTTAGTATTTTTGGTTGAGGTCCCGGGGCCTCGGGGTAATTTCGGATGGTTAACGGGAACTTTTGAAGTTGGAAAACTTCATAATAGGCGAAGATGTAAATGAGTGTGCACAAGACCTCACTTTAAACGATCATATCTCCCGTTATATAAAGATTTGTGTGAGCTACAACCTATCAAATTAAATCCCTTTGAGTCTAGTTTCCAACGCAATAAACCGTTCGTCATTTGGAGGTGTAAACAGAAAGTTATGACCATTTTTTTGGGCATGTGTCAGTAGCGCGCCTTAGCGCGGGAGCGCTAGTAGCTCGCCCTAATGGATTCTTTTCTGCCTCAACCCGCGCTAATTAGCGCGGGCGCGCTAGTAGCAGGCCCTAAATATACCTAAGGACGGGAAATGACAGATTTTGAGTCATTTCTCAAGCCTAGGGCTTCCCCAACACCCCCAATTCGACCAAGGCACTCAATTGCACTCCTAAGGTAAGCTTTTAAGTGTGTTTTCATGGTGATTTCTCTTCTCAATCACTAGTTACAACATGATTTTTGGTTGAATTTCATAGGATTTCTTCAAAATCTCAAGAACACCCCAAAGTTTGTCTTTCAAGATTTGATCTACAAGAGGTAATCCTACACCTTAGACTTACACATATGGTGTTATTATGAGAATATGAGTATGAATCAAGTATTACAACTTATGGCATGGTAATTGGAAGTCATAAATTCCCAATTTAAATACATGAACATGGTAGGGATTTAAAGGTGTTTATTTGATGGAATTTTTGTTGGTTGGGTGTGAATGGATGGTCATACGTGTGTATTTGGAAGTTATAAATTGGTTAGGAATGATGGTGAGATGAATTGTTGGTTAATGGTGATAGTTGGAAGAGCCAATACTATAGTTATGAGGTAAAAATAACCATGCCTACAAGGTGTTTGATAATATGCCTAAATGGCATAAGTTATGGAATTTATGATCAATATTGGCCCTATTGAATGTTGAATTGTAGATTGAAGTTACATAACTATATTGGATCATCGTAGTATCATTAAGGGGCAAATTTCGGATATGTATGGCTAAAAACGCCGTCTCTTAGAAATCGAGCTTCATCGATGTTTGTGTGATCTTGGTCATTTTTCATATTTTTTCGTATTAGCTTAGAATTTAATTGTAGAATAAATTACTTGAATTATTATTTACAATTTGCAATTTAATTGGATAGAGTTGAGCCACTCGGAGTCGGATACTCGTGGCAAGGGAGTCGTTTCTTAGCGGCTTTGTACCGGAATTGAGGTAAGTGGCTTGTTTAACCTCGTGTGGGGGAACTTCCACCCCTAGGATTTTTAGGTGACGAGCGTGTACATGCGCTGGTTGTTGAACACATACTTTATATAAAATGCCTAATTTGTGATATCCCTGTTTTTAGCCGATTAATCCGATATTCTTACCCGGTAGTAGTTAGAAAATCATGATTAGGTAGTACTTTATGACTAGTTGCCTAATTGCCTTACTTGAGCTTCTTGATAGTTGTTGGCACTAATTTGGTAAAGTTGTAGTTAAGCATATTATATTCTTTCTGCGTTTTCCTTTATTTGTTATGTTTGTGGACTGCGGGTTCAATTCCCGGAGACCCAGGGCTGTGGGTTCGATTCCCAGAGACCCGGAGTGAGACCCAGGGCTGTGGGTTCGATTCCCAGAGACCCGGCGTGATATTGGTAGGGACTACGGGTTCGATTCCCGAGATCCTGAGTTATTGGTAGGGACTACGGGTTCGATTCTCGAGATCCTGAGTTATTGGTAGGGACTACGGGTTCGATTCCCGAGATCCTGAGTTATTGGTAGGGACTGCGGGTTCGATTCCCGGAGATCCTGAGTTATTGATTATTTATTGAGACATGGGCTGCGGGTTCGATTCCCGGAGACCTAGAGGTACTGTCAATGGGACTGTGGGTTCGATTCCTACAGGTCCTGGACTTGTTTTATTGAGTTGGCTATTCGTTGTTAGCTTAATTGTAGACGATTGTAGTAATCATCTTATTGTTGCTAGTTCGGAAATTTAATATTCATTTAAACTGCTTATTGTTGTTATTATCATTGTATTATTGTTTTCTCAGTAGGGCCCCTGACCTTCCTCGTCACTACTCCATCGAGGTTAGGCTTGGCACTTACTGAGTACCGCTGTGGTGTACTCATGCTACTCTTCTGCACACTTTTGTTGTGCAGATCCAGGTACATTAGGACAGGTTCACACCAGGTGATTCAGCAGCGCTTTGGGAGACCTCGAGGTATGATCTGCTACGTCCGCGGATCCGGAGGCCTTCCTTCTATTTTAGTGCTAGTAGATGTCTTTCCTTCGTTCAGTTATTAGATACTCCTTTTACATAGAGCTACAATTGTATGATCTCTTTTAGTCTGTGTTACCCGTGGGATTACGGGTCTTGGTAGTGTTTTAAACAGTGTATTTGACTGGTGTATGTGCCAAGCGGCACGGATTACATTCCTTTCATCTTATTTTCCGCTAATTCTTATTAAATGTTCATAAACTCGTATATTCCGCAACGTGTTAGGCTTACCTAGTCGTGGGGACTGGGTGTCATCACGACATGTTCACGATTGGTGAACGAGGGTCGTGACACTACTTCATTCATCAGCCCGATGTCCGTTACTTCCCTCAGTGACTCGTTCTCTATCGCCGAGCACAGCTGCCAAACTATGACACTAGACTCGAGCCTAGTAACAGCAAATTCGAATCCATGGGAACCTCGATGAGGCACGGCCTCCCCTCCAAGTGGACACCCGCATTCGTGAAGCCATCTCGGAACATGCGGACGTCCTTAGGGTTCAAATCCGATTCAGACCCGGATCCTTCTCTCGCATTTTCTCCTCCTCCTCATCCTCCTCCTCCCCCCTCCGCACCCGTCAATGGGACACTCGGTCCACCAGCTTCAACAATCACTAAAAATCCCTCCCTCCATCTTAACCATGGGGGTTTACGACTAAGCCGCCAAAGTGACAGTTCCTTCACGACCTAAGCCAACCTAGACGCCATCTGCCCTTGATTCGTCCTCAGGGGTAGGCGTTGCAGTCGTACCCTTTCCCGCCTCTGAAGGAGGGAAATCCATATTAATCAACAGGGGGAGTAGACGTAGTTACTGCGGGAGGAACCGGAGTAAACGCAACCCTACGCCTGATCAAGGGCCTCTCCTTCTCTTTATATGAGGACGACTCATCCCGAGGGTGAAAGGTCCTCGATGGATCCTCATCCCGGAATATGGGCTGGGGGGAGGGGGGGAAGGAGTCGCATAAGACTCGACCGATGCCCCCCTCGGTAGGTGACATGGCATTAGCGCTACAAAAAATCTAGCAATCGCACCCGACCGCCGAAAGGCCAACTAAGGGGCCCTACCACGACTCACCTTCCCTATACCAGAATAACAAAGTTGGTAAGTGGAACCCTAAAACTATGAACCAAGTAAAGTAAGGGACAAACTTCTCACCTACGGGCAGCCCACGGCCATGTCTCTCCCAGAAAGACGCCCACGTGCGAATCCCTTCGGTGTGAGGGAGTACGACTTTGATCTACCCACGCATCCATGTTAACAGGGTCGGTGGCGACCACTCGGCTATAGAGGCAACAACAAGGCAACATTAGCATAAATAAAACAAAAAGGGAAGAATGGAACAAAACTGATTATCTCAGTAAAGTGACTCACGTGCATGGTTCCAGGCCTCCGGGAACCATGAAGGGGACGCTACTAGATGCTCGGTTCTGATGTAAAAGAAATGCTCGAAAGTGCGGGGCTCGACTTCATCGTCTAGCGCAGCAGTCAGCCCTCTTGACCCATGAGGGCACGCCCGAAGCATGGTACCCCGCACTCGTTGGTAAGCATAAAGGGCAAGTACATGCTACAACGTAACCACCCTGCCGGCCAGTTCCCTATACTTCAGGAACATCGCCAATAGCTTATATAGAGAGGGGGTGAGCTGGCCCGGGAAGACCCCGTAATAACGACAGAAGTCCACCACCAAGGTGGGAAGCGAAATCCTGAACCCCAGCCTGAAGGGGTACGCGTAAAAGACACAGTACCCTGCGTGATCAATGTAAACCCTTTCCTCGCTTCGGGCAAGGACTATATCAGCATGGGTAGGTATGACCACCTGCTCCCTTAATCGGGCCATACCAACCTCCCCCATTAGCGGGGCATCATCTACGGGATCCTCTCCACCATCGGTGGTGAAATATATCACCGAACCTCTGGGCAGGGGGAATACGTCATCCACTGACGAAATTCCTCTGATCTCTGCCTGCTCAGCACTTCTCATTGCCGGAGGTGGTTCTTCGATCACCGGAGGGTTAACCGGTAAGTTTACTGGAAGAGCTTCGCATGGAGAACTGCCTGCCATCCCTTAGTTGTTTAAAGAAAGAAGAATCGAATTCAGTAAGAAAGATGAAGTTTATCACGATCAAGAAAAGGAAAAAATGAATCCGCAGAAAGAAAAAGCTTCAGAATCACTCAGATGAATAATGAAGTAATGAGAAATTGATACCTCAATTCACCTTTATAGGAAACATAAATGATTTCGGGAAAACCAGCGGACATCGTTAACTGCATATCTAACCGTCAAAACGGTTCGATTCTACCAAGATACTCGCCATCATAACAAGCACCACGAAGTGCCTACTCGACCTTAGTTGTTATCCAGCTAACCGTAGCAAACATAGGGCCCTGCCAATGCGGGCGAAATGCACCATGCACCTTCAAAATCCCAAACACACTGCTTATACCGTACTCGGGCACGTTACGTGCGGCCCATCTCCCGTCACCGATGACAGTTACGAACCAAAACAAACCCAAGGATCAGAACGCAATCAAATCTCGACCTCGTCCGAATCACACTAGCGGCATCACACGTTTTTATGATGAGGAGATACCCTAACTCGATCGCCCAACGACTTGATTATATGAGAAAGTGATGGCAAAAAACTCTACAAAATTCGGGCTGCTACTATAAAGAGCACGGTCTCAACCAAAGCGATGGTTACCAATTCATTATTCGTAATCTTTTAGATCGCTGTCGACAAAATCGCTCATCAAGCTCGTGCGAGGAACGAACTCGATAAGCGGAGGGACTAACTGTATGGGTCAGAATTTGGCCCTATAATAACCGACAAAGCTAATCACCTTTCCTAGTTAATTCGAGGTTAATAAGTGGCATGACCACTCATAATTAATGGCATTTAACGCCCGTCCGATATGATTAATAAGGCTACAACTCATCCATTATCCTAAAGATAAACTTGCAATGTGGTCCCAGCCACCAACTGTCAGCTCATGCAGCTCATAACTATAAATATCAAGAAAGGAAACCTCATCAGATGTTCTCTCCTCTTTCCCCATGGGGACTCTCAAAATAGAGAGAGAAAGAGAGAGATAGAGAGTGACAGAGAAGAGAAATATAGTTTCGCAAAGAAATATTACATGATTGTAAGGCTCTAAACCTCTTCATGGAGAGGCATACCACACCAGTATCATCAATAAAAGTTGTCAAAAATTTTCACCTTAATTGGGGATATTCTTAATTATTCTTTTTCTTTATTTGGTTCTTGAATTATTACGACTTGCTATGATTGACTTATAATCTATGTGTATCGTTTTGTATTCACAGAAGTATATGATAACTTTTGAATCAAACAATTTCATTAAAAAAGGGTCGCAATTTAAGATGATAATTGGTGTGTTCTATATATATTTTATGTGATATATATGAATTCATTTCAATATATTTTATATGTATATTTAAATGTGTTTAAAGTTTTACCAAATACTATTAAAGAATGAACACTATTATAATTTCTTGCGTTAGACCACTTTCCTAAAGTGGCTTTTTTTCAGTATTCAAAAGGAGTAGTGTTCTATGGCCATGAATTTTCCAATATGAATCTGACCGATACCATCTGCTTTTTGGACTAAGTGGATATGCAAATTCTATTTAGTGAAAGCTTATTTAATTCCACAAATGAAAGAAGTATTAGAGAAAATTGAAAGAAAATATGTTGGTGCGATTGTTGGTCATGATAATCATCAACGTCCTAATCCACATTCAAGTATTCCTTTCACACTTCACTTCATCAGTATTCACTACATGGCTTACTTTTTATGTTCAATTGTCATTGTTTTTTCGACGTTTTCCAGAAGTTGACTTCTATATCAATAATAACAACTATGCAGCAAAATCCTAGTGGGGTTTGGGGAAGGTAATATATATACATAGACCTTACTCTTACCTCGATAGGGCAGAATGTTATTTTCGATAGACCCTTGACTCAAAAAAGAAAAAAAGAAAGAGAGAGAGAACAAGAAAAAAATATTTCATTAGTAACTCCACTAAAACCCGTAATAGTAACAGAAGCATAACAAAGATAAATGATATGCAATAACAGTAATTAGTAACGAAGGTCTGGGGCTAAGATAAATAGCAAGGATAGTGTGGATTCAACATAAACTGCAAGCCATCTAAGATCAACCCTAGTCCAACCCCGCCTCACCCCCAGTATGAAGTAAGGAAAGTTCTACCACTCTTTAACCTACAACCCTAATGCTTGATCTCGAGACCTTCCTATCAATGGCCATGTCCTCGGAAATCTGCAGTCGTACTATGTCCTGTCTGATCACCTCTCCCCAATACTTCTTAGGCCTCCCTCTACCTCTTCTCGTACCCACCATGACCAACCACTCACACTTCCTCACCGGAGCATCGAGGCTTCTCCTCTGCACGTGCCCGAACCATCCGAGTCTCGCTTCCCGCATTTTGTCATCCATAGGGGCCACGCCCACCTTCTTCCGAATATCTTCATTCATAATCTTGTTTATCCTAATATGCACGCACATCCACCTCAGCATCCTCATCTTTGCTACATCCATCATCTGAATATGGGAGTTCTTAACTAGCCAATACTCTGCCCCAAACAACATGGCCGGTCTAACCACAACTCTATAAAACTTACCTTTGAGTATCGGTGGCACTTTCTTATCACACAAGACTCCAAATGCAAGCCTCCATTTCATCCAGCCTGCCACTATACGGTGAGTGACATCCTCGTCGATCTCTCCGTCCCCCTAATCATCGACCCAAGATACTTAAAGCTATCTCTCTTGGGGATGACCTGTGATCCAAGCCTCGCGTCCCTGCCTACTTCCCTCGACTCAACGCTAAACTTGCACTCCAGGTACTTTGTCTTAGACCTGCTCAATTTGAAACCTTTAGACTCGAATGTCCTTACGTATAAAATAATATTTATATAATCATATTACTTATAGGGTAATTATGAATTAATTTCTATGATATTATAATCATTAACCTCTAATCTAGTAAACTAACTTGATATCATCAATTAAACTACATTAATAATATATATATATATATATATATATATATATATATATATATATATATATATATATATATATATATATATATATATATATATAAAGATACGTACCGCCAAAGGATATAGTGTAGTGGATGAGACTGCTTTTTCCTTAATCAGAGGTCTCGAGTTTGAGTCCCGTGTATGGAAAATCCTTGGTAATGAGCGTTTTCCCTTGAATGAAGCCCTACGCAACATAAAGCCGAATATAATCGGGCTTCAATATGAATACCAAACACCAAGCGGGAAACAAAGAAAAACAAAAAAGAAGACGTATTAGATGGAGTGGCCATGTAAAGATTTCTTACACTATCATGTTGGACCATGCAAACTATGAAGTACGAGATCATTCATATTCATGAAATAATTTGACCATGTACCTCAAGATTTAAAAAAGGCAGTTTGGTGCACTAAGCTCTTCGTTATGTGTGCGTCTAGAAAACACTGGATTACAAGGGTTTATTTTACGCGATTTTATATACCTTGTATTTTTTAAAGAGATTGTAATTTATATCTACAGCTCAAACCTTTAATCCCATAATTACATAGCAATAATTTTACCGGTTACCCGATTTCAAGTACTCTTATAAGACAAACAGTTGTCTATTTTATTATGCCACGTCTCTCAATTTAACGACTGCCGCTGATTTACAGTGGTGTTGCACAAGTAATTTTCTCATTTTTTCTAGATAAGAAATATATTCCCTTATCTTTACAGCACATTTTTCCATATATTCCACGAGAATTTGTTCTCTGCTTAGCTATAGGCACCTCCTAATAGACTAATAGTATTAGGAGAATTGAAGTCTCAAATTCTTTGTCCAGCATTATTAAAAGAAAATACAAATTTCTTTTCATATTCATCCTTGAATTTCAATGACCAGTTACAAACAGATTGAAGTTCAATTTGAAGAAGCAAACCCACAGAAATGGTGTGTTCCATTAAAAGAAGATGTTTTTGTAACTTTCATGAATTCAAAAACTCACAAAACAGATTTCTTGTGTGAAGGTTCGGTGTTTAGTCCACTATTGTTCGGAAAATTCTTTGATCCTTCAGATGCATTTCCACTGTGGGAATTTGATTCAGATGTGTTATTGTCCAACGCACGCAGCTCCAATCAGTGCACGGTTGATTGGTCTCAAACAGAAACAGATTATCTACTGAAAGCAGAAATACCAGGTGATCGAGTGCTTCCAATATTATTTACTTTCAAGTTCTACATTCAGAGATATGGGTTTTGAGTTTATGTATCTGTATGTTATAATTATATATAATTCGACCTGAAAATAATAGAATTTAACAGAGATGAGTTGGGAATAAGGAATATTTCAGCGATATTTCAAATAATGAAGTTTAATAGTTACATATATTTATGGCTTGCAATATGAATTAACAGTGTTAATATCTGAAATTAAACAGGAGTTGGTAAGGGTAACATTCGTGTTTGTGTTGAGGATGGGAAAGTTTTAGTGGTCAGTGGCCAGTTGAGGCAACAAAAAGAGGACTGGAGAGCTGGAAATTGGTGGGAATACGGCTGTGTTCGGAGGATTGAACTGCCTGAAAATGCAGATTGGAGGAAAATAGAGGCATTCTTGACTGCCGATCACAAATTCTTACAAGTTAAGATTCCAAAGACCCATCCAATTGATGATGTACCTTAAGGGAGCAATTAACGGGGCAAAATAAAGATTTTGAGCTGGCCTAATACAGAGATCCATGTATAAAAATGTATTAATGTTTTATATAACACTTACTATATGCTTGACATGTTGTTACACAGGTTTAGTCTGTCAATTTTAGAGTAAACTGGCAAAACAAGAACAGTTCCAGCACGTAGAAGAAACTAGAAAAAAGGACTCCATTATTTCATATATGAACACCTTATACACAGATAAGTTATAAAAATGTTACTCTTTCGTGTTCATAATAAGTGACTTTTTATTATTGGGCACAACCCTTAAGAAAATACTAACTATTAGAATTTTTTTTTAAAACTAAATTACTCTTAATTATGCATATTTTTAACTTGATATATTGAGATAAGCAAATAAGAAAAATTTTGAACAAAAGAAGTTAATTCCTTCTTGATTATATAAAAGAGCACTTATTTTGGATCAAAATAAAAAGAGCAAAAGATCACTTATTATGGATTCGAGAGAGTAACAGTTTATTTATTTATTATAAGTGTGAGATGCAGACTATTTACTAAATTATTTATGATCGAAATGAAATTAGTTTAGATATTACAAACGGGATATAGATAATTCATTCTTGTGTAGAGGTGAAATACGAAGATCTACAAATAACAATCCAAAGCAAAGGCAGCTGAGATTTTTATTTCACTTCCCCTACATATTCGGCCTTCCGCCTATCTTTTTTTTTTTTTAATAGAATATATCATATATTCGAGCATCGAATTTGCGGTTGTGAGATTATACATATCATCTTAGAAATTAAATTTTATTCTTCTTTGCACGAAACGATGACAAGAGACATATTACCTATATAAATCTTTCAATTAGAACAGCGGGACTTCAAATCACGATTTAATGACAGCGAAAATTACTAAGTTTACTAAATTTTGCCCCAATGGAGTTGTAGTGGGCTGCAAGTGCCAAATCCATATTAATGATTGAGATCATGCATTAACCATATTGTATGATCATTTTGTTACTTCTTTCTTAACCACTACCACACACTACCAAGCGAATGATAATCCAAAGAGAGTTACTAAAAGATACTTGAAAACTGAGAATATTTTTTAAGTTCTACATGTTAAGCTATTGAAATGAATTAATTATATAATATATATATACATATAAGGAAGTAAAGCGTATGTCCGGGGATGTAGCTCAGATGGTAGAGCGCTCGCTTAGCATGCGAGAGGTACGGGGATCGATACCCCGCATCTCCATTCTAATTTTTTTTTGTTTCTATGTGTCGTTCCAATGCAAAAGACTGATGGGAGAGCTAATTTGAAATTTAAAAGTCTTTTTTTCTCAAGATAGGTTACATTATTTATTAGTCTTTATCAATCAAAACCACTTTAAAGATTTCCGTTTTACTCATAATATTACTAACTCGATTAACCTAGCTAACCCCAAGGGCCAAGCTATTGAGTTCAATTTCTTTCTCTGAGGTAACGTATATTTTTAAACTTTTAACAATCAAACTACTTCAAAAGGAAAAACAAAAGAAAATAACCGACTACAGTCGGGGGTTGAGCTTGAGTATCAAGACCGGGTTCGGTCGTATCCAGTAGCTTTGGTTCGAACCCTATATTTGTTTTAAAAAATTTATTGAATTGAAGAAGCTGCTATATGGGGTGCGATGGGAAAGCAATGGCTTCTTTTGTTATTTCTCTGTTGGATGTGTCTTGACTCTTGAAGAAGGGTTTCGATTTCATAAAATTTGTGTTTGTAAATTTCAGAAGGATAGTGTTATGAACCAGCTCCAATGCAATGTGTATACCTGCAAAGATGTCACACAAGCAGCTATTGGGCGGAGAAATAGCACCAGAAGACCTTCGCAAAGGTTGATTGTCAAAATAGCACGGGCCAGTTTTCGGACTGGTCATTTAAAAATAGTTAACATTTGTCAAGTCATTGAAAAATAGACACTATTTTGCTACAACAGAGACCGGACCCAACATAATATACTGGAGTTCGGTGCACCTGTGTATGAACTTCCAGCATATTATCCTGGACTGGTATACTTTGCTGGCTCCAGTATAATATACTGGAGTTCCAATATATTATGCTGCAGTATTTTCCGAATTTTGAATAGTATTTTCGTACATATTTATTTTTACATGAAAATAGCTAAATTTCGATGACTTTTGAAACTGTGATTATTTTTGAATGACCATTTGTAAATTTGGTTATTTTTGAATTTCTCTGAGGTGGATTTGGAATCGAGTCCCAATTAAAAACTAGATTACTAAAAAAGATGGGCTTTTTTCACGTTTAGCCCGCATTAGAAACTATTTATATTCAGTAGCCGAAAAATGTATAAAATTTCTATATTTTTTATATATAACATACAAAATATATATATACATATATATAAAAACAAATATATTTTTTATTATTATTATTTTGAGGACGGTTATACAATCTCATTTTCTAAAAAAAGAACTAGGGGTTTGAAAGAAGAGGTGATGAGAATTGTTATGAAGTGTATGTATTCCCTCATCCTGTTTCTGCTTCTCGTCCCTTCTTCTATGGTTTATTTATGTCCTCTGCTTGTAATTCCATTAGTGAATTAATATAGCCAGTTAATTTGGTTGTTATTTGGTTTGTTTCAGATAGTGCGTAAAACCTAACTTTAAAATTTCCCTATAATAATTTCTGTTGTTGGATAGGAAAAAGATTTTGATATCCTTACCTTCTTTGAGTCAGTCAAACACCTCTTAAAATTTGGCAGCTTGCCTTAGGTTACAAATTAAAGCATACAGATTCTAAAACTAATCAGGGTTAAACTACTGCGCATTAAATGCAACGACCAAAATTACAAATTCGCATAAATTCAAGGACGTATAGTGATTTTTTCAACTACCTCCAACGTTCCAACCAACAATCTCTGTTAAGTTGAAACACACTGAAATTTATCTTATGGTTAAAAGTGTTTACCCAAAAATGAGTAACAATTGAATTTGCCCGCAGTTTTAAGGAAAACAGTAAATCGGGGAAATACAGATAATTCGGCCAAACTACTCGTGTCTAAGCCACAATTAACTCAATAACATCAATATTGCTAAAGGAATCAACTACAATGCATAAATTTAAATTTTCCAAACTTTCCCCCAAATGTCAAAAATTGACCCTGGGCCCGCTTGGCAAAACTTGAGGTTCGGACCCAAATTCATTTACCCATTCACCCTCGAGCCCGATTATACAATTTATTTTGAAATCAGACCTTAATTTAAGGTCTAAATTCCAATTTTACAAAAATCCCTAATTCCACCCAAACCCCAAATTTTCACCAAAATCCAAGATTTTACGTTGAAAATTCATGAAATGTAATGGGTAATTAAAAAAATGGTGTAGAATCACTTACTAACATTTTGAGGAAGAAAATGTCTTTAGAAAATCGTCGCCGTCTGAGTTTTGAAAATTTGAAAGAATGGCTTAAGTCCCGTAATGGGACTGTTTACTAGCTGGGCGACAGTGTTCATCGCGTTCGCGAGGACACTACCGCGTTCGCAAAGCGCACAGCTTGACAAGCTTACGCAATCGAGAGTCCTACATCGCATTCGCGCAGACTATTCCCCCTGGCCTTCGTGTTCGCGAGTTAATGCTCACGTTCTCTTAAAAGGATAACTGATCCCTCCCCCAGGTCCCATATGCTTCGCGTTCGCATTGAGCTGGTTGCGTTGAACTGGTGGTATTCCTTAATTCCAATTCGTTCATCTCAAAGTGATCTCTACTTAAGGATTTTGTGAAGATATCAGCAATTTGCTTGTCAGTAGCACAAAACTCCATAGTGATCAAGCATTTCTCATAGTTGTCCCTTAAAAAAAAGTTCCTAACATCTATGTGCTTAGTTCTCTTATGATGGACCGATTTTTTTGTCATACTAATAGCACTATTGTTATTACAAAAAATAGGGATGCAACCAACATCAATTCCAAAGTTCAAAAATTATTGTTTGGTCCACAACAATTGAGCACAACATGAAGTAGCAGCAAAATAATACGCTTCAGAATTAGATAAGGTCACTAAATTTTGCTTTTTGGTAGCCAATGACACACAAGGAAATCTGCATAATCAGTGTCAGCATATCCCACTAGGTTAAAATTATTATCTTTTGGATATCAAAGGCAAAGGTTAGTTGTGCCTTTCAACTATCTCAATATTCTCTTGACATCAGTCAAGTGGGACTTTTTTGAATTTGCCTGAAATCGAGCACAAAGACCTATAAATAATGGTAGGTCTGCTAGCAATAAAATATAAAAAGAGAGCCAATCATTCCTTTATACAATTTCTGATCAACATATGAACCGAGTTCATCTATATCCAATTTTGTGGATGTTGCAATAGGAGTGTCAATTTCTTTGGATGTTCTTTCGTGGTTTTGTTACTGAGAAATAGGTTCATGGACAGCTTCCCCCGAGGTTTGACGATCAGTTCCTCTCTAGTCAGTTCCCCATATCATGTTGCCTAGGGTGGAAGGAATTATTCCATCACATGTTCCTTCTTACGATGCATCTTCAGGCTGGACTATGGTTTCACAATTTGAATTTCTTATCAGTCTAATCTCTTCATTATCTTGTTCCTACCTCTTAGAAAGAATGTTTGTTTTAAAGAAAATAACATATACATTTTTTTCTACCATATAGTTCTTTCACTATATATCTTATAAGCTTTATTATGTGATGAATATCCTTAGAACACTCTCTCATCACTTCTGGACTAATACTTACCTACGGAGTCTTTGTCATTATTGTGCACAAAGCACTTGCATCTAAATGCCCCAACATGAGATATATTTAGCTTTCTCCCTTTAAGTGACTCATAGGGAACTTTCTTAACAAGAGGTCTAGTCATGCAACTATTTATGTCCAAGTCTCTTATGCCAATGGAGTGGATCATTTCCCAACACACTTAAGAAAGTGAGTTTATTTTCTGAAAGTGTGGACAAATCTATAATGTATGTTTTGTTTACTCTTTTTTCCTGCAAAACAATCTTGTTAGTGGTAAGATTAATCACAAAATATTAGGTAGAGGTAATGCTACCAAGTTACCTCTATCACATAATTGTAATACACTAATTAGACTGTATTTTAGGCCATCTATCAAGTAGACATTCTCAGTAGAGTGAGAATCGGTCTTACCTATCTTTCCAACCCCAATGATCCCACCTTTATTTCCATTTCCAAACGAGACATTACCTCATCTGAGGTCCTCAAGTGAAAGGAACTGGTTCTTGCTTCTTGAGAAACTACTATTCATGTGTCGTATGTGGCTACTCCCCTTCACTTGGACACACAAAAGAAAATCAGGGGTTAGTCTTTGGAACTCAAACTATTTTGGGTCCATTTCTATAGGCAAAAAAGTGAATTAGATTCTTTTTAGCCTAACATGGCAACCTGTTTTTCCCTTGACCAAATTCTTTATTCTTTTGACTAGCATTTTCGTTTGCAATACATTCACTTTTATAGTGACCGGTTTTACCATAGTGTGTGCAAATTTTAATCTCAAAAAATGTGAGGTACTTGCTTTTGGGATCCCAATTAGGTGCATGGGTCTTGTAGCTGTTAGCTTCAAGGTTTCACGTATTAATTTTGATGATAACAAACCAAAATAACTATTAACCAAAGAACATTTACTTGTGGTAATCTTATTATTGTATATGAAAGAAAATGGTAGTAAAGATCCAAACAAATATGGGAAAGAGAATATCATGTAAAGAATGCATCAAGGAAGATTATTTTCAGAGATTTAATCTAGAATGAATAATATTTGAAAGTGAAATTTCAAATATTGAATGGCTTACTACAATATCAGAAGAAGAATCTATGGAACTTAATGGATGGAAAGTTTTTTAACACCTTGAAAGGAAAGTTGCTAAAATCATAGAGAAGATCTATTATTTTATGGAAGGAAGATACTACATGGAAAAGATACTACATGACCAAGGAAGAATGTATTCTCTATGAAAAAATAAATATATTATGTATGTCGTACAATTTATATTATGGAAAGATATTATTTTCCAGGATCAAAAAAGGAATATTTTTAATATAAGAAGAATATATTTTCAATGGAAAGAAAATATATTATGAATGTGGTGCAATCTATATTATGGAAGGAGATTATTTTCCAAGATCAAGAAAGGAATATCCTCAATATAATAGGAGTTCAAAGATATATTGAGATCTTCATATTGAAGAAAATATTCAAGATCCAAAGTCAAAAGGAAAAATATTATATATTCTTGAAGGAAGATATCCTATTCGATTCTGGATATATATATATATATATATATATATATATATAGTACGAGTTTGAAAGAGAAGTGTTGGGTTTTTCTACTTTCAAGGCAAGACTATTGAAAAGATTTGCCAAGTCACTACAAGATTTTGATATGGAAATAAATTATATTTTCAAGATCTATGTAAAGAAGGGAAGCAATAAATCAATCTTGAAAGAAAAAAAGGAGACAAGGCGAGATTTTATTTCCATAAGCCAAGAGGCAAGCATCGAGCCAAGATTGACCATAAAGGAAGAGAAGCAAAGCTCTAAAAGGAAATTTACAATTATGAAGAAATGAAGAAGCAATTTGGATGGAATAAAAAGATTGCCTGGGATTTACTATACAAGGAAAGAATATTTGTGGGAAAGAATCAAGATTAGGAAGAATCTGTTAAAGGAGCACAGAGAAGATTTTCTTAAGAAGGAAATCCACCATATATCATTGACCATTATACATTTAATGAGAAAAATCAGCAATTGTCATATTGGAGGCAACAATATAAGTTGAAGAGCAACCCAGAAGATAATTGAAACCGTATCATTGATTGCTATTTAGACTTCAATTTTGGTTGATTCACTCTCCTTGATGTTGAAACCGCGGGCACCGGATAGGCACCGGGATCACATCATCGACGATAAATATTTCCCTTGTGGATGGCTGTTCTTCGTAGATCGTTTTGACTTCCCTTGGCATGGGAAATTTCAGTGCCTGGTGTAAGGTTGAAGGTAATCCCTCATGTTGTGGACCCATGGCCTTCCGAACAGATCGTTGTACCTCATACCCCATTTGATCATGTAGAACTTCATTTTTTAGGTTGTCCCGGTGGTGTTTACCTGCTAACCCCAGTTGCTCTACGACCCTTGATTTGTTGATATTGGCCAAGCTACCTGTACCAATCAACACACGTTTAACCCAAAATTTATTGATAAGTACATATATTACCAATACATCGCTATGAGGATGTATGATGCCCATGATATCTTCATTGTTGAATGGAATAGCTCCCTCTTGAATGTAATCTCGAGTGGGTTTTTTCCTCGTAATAGACACTGTAGAGCACTTTATCTTTGCCCTTGGGGGACATCTACTCCTCCAATGATCATGTTGATCAGGTGCTAACGTTCCTCTAGTTACACCTATTTGTTTGCGTCCCTATTTCTGAAATGGTTTTTGGCTCACTCACTTAGGAATTCACGGAGGTGCCCTTTGTTGAACAATCAAGCAACTTCTTCTCTTGACAGTCGACAATCTTTGGTCGTATGATCGTGAGTGCCGTAGTATTTATACATTAAATTAGGATCTCTTTGAGCTGGGTCCGACTGCAATAGTCGAGGCCACTTGGTCTCTTTGACGTGTCCTAAGGCCGACATGATGCTTGTAGTATCTACGTTGAAGTTATACTCCAATAATCTTATCACTTCCCCACTCCTGAATGACCTATCAAACATGTTCTTGCTCATCAAGCCCAAATCGCTTGACCCTCAATCGCTTGTCTTCTCGTTCTTTACTGGATGACTCCGGATTTGTTTCCCCTTCGATCCACAATGTATGGTTGATATTGATCTCGAACTGGTCTTGGCTTCTGATCAATAGCTCTATTAGATCTATAATCGGTTTTGATGGGGTAAACAAATCAGAAGGGGCCCCAAGTTGGTCGTCCTCGACCCTAATTGTCGACTAGTAACTGTTGTAAATGTCGGCCCAGATTACAGTCAGGTACTCCACCAATTGTTTTTTAGCTATTTAGAGGCCACAAAACTTTGGGGGTTGAGCCCCTGAGTGAATTCCTGAACAGTCCAATCATTCGCCAGTAGTGGCAAATCTATCCGCTCCATCTGGAATCTTTACATGAACTTCATGATCATCTCGTTATCCCTTTGTTTTACCTTGAAAAGATATGATTCTGGTCTCGGCATTAATGGTTACGACATAGGCCTTTATGAAAGCATCTACAAGCGTAGCAAACGAGTCAGTGGAATTTGGAGGAAAGTTGTGGTACCGTATCATCGCTCCCTTAGACAAAGTTTTCCCAAACCTTTTTAGCAGCACCAACTATATTTCATCATCTTCCAAATAGTTCCCTTTGATCGCATATGTATAGGAGATTACGTGCTCATTTGGATTTGTGGTCCATTATATTTGGGAATGTCGGGCATTCGAAACCTCTTTAGGATCAGCTTTGGTGCCGCACTCGGAGAAAAGGGCTTCTGAATAAATTTTTTGGAGTCTGGTCCCTTCAATATTGAAGGTGCGCCCGATATCTGATCGACCCTAGAGTTGTATGTTTCCACTTTCTTGTCGTTGGCCTTAATATTTTTCTCGCCTGACTCCACCCGTTTAGTTAACGCTTTGAGTATGTACATTACCTCTGAAGTTTTTCCATGCTCAGTGTGAGCACGTGATTTTGCCCTATATGAGAATTACTCTCAAAAAATAAAAAATAAAGTCATTTTTGTATCGTTTGTAATATTTGTGAATATTTGTGTTAATTTTCTTATTATTTGTATTTGTGTGTGTGCATGTTTATTTGATTAAATTAATAAAAAATACAATATATATATATATATATATATATGTTTAGTTAAAATGTGTAATCTGTGTTAAGGGTTTAAGCATTAATTAATAGGCGTGTAATTTTATTTCTTTTACTTGTTCAGAGTAGCTTTAAGTTAAATGTGGTTAGTGAAGAAGATGAAACAAAGTGGCCAAAATTGTAAAAAAACCCAGGCCCAAGAGCACCAAAATAGCCCAAATCAAATACCCCTCACCCGTCCAAATGGACTCTGCAACAACCCATGAAACGGCACCGTTTCAGGAGCATTGATCCTGGCCGCTCATTTCGATCAAATCTAACGATCAAGACCATACCAACCCTAACCCACATCCGTTATCCGACCCCGACCCATTACCAAACCGGATCGCCCTGTTATTCCTTTTAAATCTGAGCCGTTGGTTGGTATAATCCAACGGCCCAGATTAAAATATTAATATCAATACACTAAACACCCCCAAACCCATTTTCCCCATTTCCCATTTTTTCATTTAGTCTCCATAACCCTAGAGACAGAAGCCTCGCCGAACCCCGCCGCCCGCCGCCTACCGGAAATCGCCTCACGGCGGTTCCGGTAGGCCAAACACTCCCATTTTTACACCGCACACTCGCTTCAACCTCCCCATTCCAACCCCGAGCATGGTTTGGCTCGAATCATTTCCCCTCTTTTTGAATCTTCATTTAAAGGTTCGAGCAAAGCTCAAAGCTACCCCAACCGGCCCCAAATTCACACCAATCACTCCCCTGACATCCCTCAAACCCCGAATAACCTTGGTTCCCTTCAAATCCGACCATGACTGTTCGAACCCCAAATCAAGACTTCAAGAACCCTAAAATCCAAATGGTAAAATTTGTCTGATTAATTAGAGATTTGGGGTCTAATAAACCTTAATCGGAGTATTTTCGATTGAAGATACTTCGATTAAGTTCCGTTTGATCTCAAAATGATCATAGTCCGATTAAAAGCCTGGGTCCGTCTAGTTTAAAATTCTAGAGGTAATTTCTTTCCTTTTTTTTCTGTTTAATGCTTGGTTATTTGTTTTGATTAGTATACTTGAGTTCTGATTTGTTCAATTCTGTCCATCTTCTAAATTGACCTTTTATTTGGTCACAATATTCTTCTATTCATAGTCGAGCATATGATTAAGCCATGTAATCAATTAGAATGTGTTAAGTCGAATAGTTAGTTTCATGATAATTTCCTATTTTCATGGGTACAACTTAAATCACCTGTGAGGCTATTTGATCTTGTTGGTTTATTGTTAATTGTGTATGTTATAAACTGTGTAATCGATTGTTTAAAATATCGTCGATTAGTCGTATGGGTCTATTGGTTAGAACAATATAGAAGTAATGCTCAATATTGGTTCCATCCGGAATCACTGATGGATTGGAAATCTGTATTTTTCTAAGATTGGCTTGGGGATTAAGGAATTTGAATTAAACCACTTGAACTAAACTAGATTGAAAGCCATGTGATAGTCAAGCACGCCTAGACCTCATTTTTCTTTTTAGCTGTCATTTGAATCCCTTTTACTAAAATAAAGATTTAAATGGAAAAAGCATAGGCTGTCACGCACGTTTGAATTTAGCCTGCTTGTACTAGCTTAGTTTAATAAAAGAAGGACCATTTAATAATGAAAAGGGGGCTGTCAGTGGATTCTAATGGAGGAGCACAATATTGTTTGTCTTGAGAGTGGACTGGGCAGAGAATGTCAGGGCAAAAAATCAGTTCTTTAATGTTTTGAGTGCTCTTGAGAGCTGAAAAATGAGAACTCATATGGGGAGGGGGGATTAAAAAGGTTAAAGAGAGGCATGTGCAAGGCAATATGGGGGATTTTTGACAAGTTTAAGAGGTTGCTGGTTCTGTTATTGATATATAAAAAGAACACACTCATAGATTTTCGAGGACAGAGATTTTAACTCACACACATACACATATACATAGAGAGAGCAAAAGATCGTAAGATTTTGAGAAGCTAACAATGAGGTCTTTTAAGGGCAACAACTTTTCTTGAAGCTTGAGGCTTTTTCTTCTTTGAGTGTTCTTTTATTAAGAGAATCTGAAAACATTCTAGTTCTATTGGAGAGGTGTTTTTTGTATCTTGGTATCATTCCCGGGTTTTGGTATATTGGTGTTGCAATTTGGTATTTTCTGAAAGTTGCAAACTGGTTTTTCGAGTGTGCTGGATTTTTTGCTGTCTGCAATTGCTTTGATATTCCTGGATTGGAATTGGTATTCTTGGTAATTTGTTACTGCCTTAAGACTGTTTCTGCCACTGTTGTTGGTTATATTACTGCTACTGATCTCTCCCTTTTCTCTCCTTCTATTTTCATTATCCAGGTATTTTCCAGCTTCATTTGATGTTGAAGGACTGAATCTGTGTGTACCAGTTAATTAAAGAAATGAAATATAGCGCATGATAATTTGATATCAATTCGTTGAATGTTGTATTCATTTAATTGTTAGTTGTACAGTAGTAGCAGTAGTAATAGTATGAGCATGGAATGACTAGAATACGTGATAGTTTGTGATAAATAGAACTGTAATGGGACTGTTTAAGTTAGCTGTTAACATTCAAAGTTTTTTTTCAGCATAAGAATGAACATGTAATTCCGCCCGATTCATTTGACTCACATATGGAATTTAGTCAGCCGGTCTAGGACTTTAATTATGAATAATAAACATAAGGCTCATATAATTAAAATTATTTTCAAGTAGATTTGGACTGTAGAGGGACTGTTTGTTAATGGCCATTCACCTATAGCCTCAATACTCGATATTTGTTTTGTTAGCAATTATTTAAAGTAAGATCCCAAAAAATAGTGTAGATTCCA
The DNA here is from genome assembly GCA_032618575.1 of Nicotiana noctiflora. NCBI lineage: Eukaryota > Viridiplantae > Streptophyta > Magnoliopsida > Solanales > Solanaceae > Nicotiana > Nicotiana noctiflora. Next base: position 66,617 of record JASVEL010006906.1, read on the forward strand.
TGTTAATTTTGATTTCAAGTTGGAAGTACTTCTCCAGTAACTTCGAGCCGCCATAGTTAGCTAATTAATTGTTAGTGGTTTATTTTAGTTGTTATACAATCATATATGAGTAGAGTGTGAATTCAGGCTTTTCGCTTATTCCTGTCAGTATTAGTAAAAAAAATAAGCTATTGGTATATCCATTTAGGAATTACGTTCATGGGATAATTAACTAATTCAATTCACATGTCTATTTTACCTAAATAAGAGACGGAAGCCCTAAAATGGCATAAAAAACAATCGACTTAAGGCAAGTTCAATAAGCGCTTGGTTGGATTCAATTGAGGTTATTTTTAACCACTAGTATGTTTGCCGGTCATTGGGCCTGAATGAATTAAAACAGGCGTCCCAGGTCCTTTTGTGATCCGGTATTCATTTGGACCCGGGCCACGTTCTTTGAAGAACATTTCTTTTGATACATGTTAAAGTGTAGTTTCCCTTTCGTATTCATTATAATCCAATAATCATAAGTTAGGATTTTTGCTTTCTTTCTTTTAGAGACAATAAAAATTAGAAAATCATAGTCGCTTTAGGACAGACCTTTAAAGAATAAATGAGACGAGCCTCACTAAATAAGATACATAAATTGCGAGGCCCCGATACATGTTTATTTAAAATACTTAGACTTCAGGATGTGTCGTTTAGTGAATTTCACGGCCTTTCCCAAATTGATAACGCGATAGACTCTTTAGGCACGTGCTTAATAAAATTACCTCCCTAAACTTGGGTACACATTTATGTGACCCTAATCCAAATCCCAATAAAGTCAGAACGCATCAAAAATTACGGACACATTTATGTGACGAAATTCGAGATGTATTCTCATGACAGTATAATTCTCTTCTAATATAATAAATGATGAAAGTGGTTTGAAGTAATAAATTGGCATGTAAGTACATAATTGTTAAAAATCAGATAATTAAGCCGAAAATGTGATAATTAAGCGACCGTGCTAGAACCACGGAATTCGGGAATGCCTAACACCTTCTCCCAGGTTAACAGAATTCCTTACCCGGATTTCTGGTTCGCGGACTATTAAATAGAGTCAAACCTTTCCTCAATTCGGGATTCGAAACGGTGACTTGGGACACTATAAATCTCCCAAGTGGCGACTCTGAATCTCTTAATAAGTGAATCCCGTTTTTTATTGTCCTTTAATTGGAAAAAACTCCCTTTTATATATCTCGCGCCCTCGCGGGTAAGTGTGGCGTAAAAAAGAGGTGTGACACTCGGTTTCACTTGGTCTCTCAATAATTTATTCATCTCTCCGAGTACTTTCCCAAGATTGTTCAAGCTCGAACCTGTTAGGGGCATGTCTTTGATTATGTAGTTGTGCTTTCTCCGCTTGTTGAGCCTGCAACATTTTGAAAATTAGTCATAGGATCATCCCATCACCTTCACCTTTGGGCGCTTCTCGAGCCATTGGTCGGTGTCCTCCGCGAACACTATTTTTTGGATCAGTTGGCAAATTGATATTGATGGCCAACTGCGAGTTAGCATCGACCGAGTTGGCAGCTGAGACACCATTAGGATCGGCAGGAAGCACGTCATAACTGGGCACCACATTATTGTTTTTGCCGTGATGGCTTGACTCAACGTCAACGTTCAAGTGAGCAGACATAGGGTTTGATATTTTTAGGCTGACCTGGAAATAAGATTTCAAAGAACAAGCATAAAATAAGGTATGTTATTGAAATTCATACCAAATCACCACTATTATCTTTAGCCTCACGGTTGATGTTTTATTGTGTACGCTAAAAATGAGTAACAATTGAATTTATACCCGGTTTAAAGGATACATGGTTTTAATATGAGCAATTAAGAATAGAAGATAGATGATTTAAAGATAAAATAAATAATCAAACCAATCGCAATGTAATGACCAAGCCTGATCTCAGAATGGACAATGGGACTCATCCTCGATTGGACCCTCGGTACAAGCTCGGTCGCGATGAATAAAAGAACAAACGAATAATGCCTTGAATAGTAGTTAGAAGACAAAAGTAAACTTTTATTACTTTAAATTGCATTTTACAATGTGCGAGACAAAAGAAAACTTTCCTTTTATATAGTTGGAGAATTTCAGCTCTAGTATAAGTCTAAAAAGGAAAAATTCTTTTTTCGGTAGTTGTTGATCCATAACTGATACTGAATGGGATTTGTACCATAATATCCGATTGAGGACGAATATTACGGCCCCTATCTATTATTCATAATCGTTCACCGCGTATCCCGAGGTCCAGAAGTTACACTCCACCTAAGATGCGGCGCTTCACCGTGTCTGGTCTTAGATACAACGTTCATTCCTCCCGGGTCTAAACATGAGGGTTTTCTAGCATCGATTATAATCACGTTGATCTGTGCTTCCTTTTTGTTCTCTAATCGGGGAATCAAAAAAAAACTTTGCCCCTGATTTTACCGATACACAAAAAGTATTGAAGCACAAATGTATGTATTTTTTCCGATTACTAACTGTAGCTCATCAACTTCATAATTTGATCAGAATATTATGTACTCCCTTTGTTCTAGTTTATGTGAACTTATTTCCTTTTTGGTCCGTTTCAAAAAGAATGAACCCTTTTTAAATTTGGTAACAATTTAGCTTAAACTTACAACTCTACCCTTAATGAGAAGCTTTTATAGCCACACAAATACTTTGGGCCCCATTTGAACTTTTTTAGGACCACAAATATCAAAAATCTTTATTTTTATCTTAAACTCCGTGCCCAGGCAAACATGTTCACAAAATTGGAACAGAGGGAGTAGTACATACTCTCTTCATAGGACGGACATTAATTTGCCAATTTTGAGCTGTTTGTTTTACAACACATATGGATGCAAATATATAACAAGGGAAGGAAAATCCTAAGGATTGGACTCTGCACAACTCCCTGCTATTAATTGTGATACTATCTGTTTATAGTTAACTAGATACTCAAACTCCATCGGCTGATATGTTTGACTCAAATGTTGTTAAACATTTTTAAGCAAATTAATAAATAAAAATAAATGGTAATTCATAGTCAATCATAATTAATACTGGATTGAACGATATAGTTGAAAATCGAAAAATGGATAGAAATCATGTTGTAGAGGTTTTATTCATCATAAAAATTTGTCCTGCCTCTCCTTGGAGAGGTTCAGGGAATCACAATCATGTTACTCCCTTCCCGTGGGTTAAGGATCATTTTCATAGAGTTACTCATGGAATTCTCCTTTTTCTTCTAAAGTTTCTAGGATGAGAGAGAAAAGAAAAGAAACCCTCTTGGTTTGGGCTCTTTTTCCTTCATTTATAGTCGAACAACTCTCATACTTATCATGTTTTATTCTGATTGGGTCGGGGATGTGTTTCCCCCAGTAGAGAGGCCTTGACCTCGGCACTTATATCGCAAGTAGCATTGATCGGTCGAAGTTCGGTTAGTTAGCTACCTCTATAGGAAGGTTGGGACGAGGTTACTGCCGTCGCGGTCACGTGGTCAGATTTTGACCAATATAGTTAGTCCCTCTATTTGCTGAGGTCGTGTCCTACCGACCTCGATGGACGAATCATGTGCATGACATAATCGGGGGGAGGGGGGGAGTTGGACCTATATTTCATTTTTTAATCGCGTTATGACTTTCGAAACCTCTTCCGGGCGTTACTCGTGTTCTGTTATGACGAGTTCGGAATTGAAGCGCCGGTCAGCAAAAGAAGCGTCACTTCGTACAGGCAGTCATAATGGCACACATTTCTGGGAAACTGAATCGTCTCGCACTTGGCTAGGCTTTAGTGGCGACTGTTGATTTTCGTGCCCTGGGGAATTTTGCACCCTATAAATTGAAGGAGTTTGCCATTCCTTTTCCGCTTTCAATCATTCATCTTCGAGAGAAATCCCAGGGCATCTTCTTTTCTATTATTTTGGGCTCTTCTTTATTTCCTTGTTTGTAGTAATCTCTTATTTTCTTACTTTTCACGCAAAGCTTCCTCCTCCTCTTTTGGTTTGTTTAGAATGGCAGGAACTTCTTCTCGCAATAATCTTCCGGCTATTTCTCTGGCAATTGAGGATCCCGCTCTGATAGCCAGAGACTCAGCTGACAGAATGTGAAGATATTCCTTCGGTAGAGGAAATTTTGTCCCGCTTAGGGAGGGCAATGGTAGATTTTAACGTAGATGGCGGTGTTGTGACGACCCAAAGGGTCATCACTTATTTTATTAATAATTTCGAGCTTCCGAGGCCTTGAAAACCTCATTCTATGTTGCCTCGATTTACGTGCATGATCCGAGCATGTAGCCGGAAAGATTTTGTGATAGAAAATATGAATTCTATGAGAAATTTGGATAAAAATGATATTAATATTGATATGGTTGACTTCGGTCAACATTTTTGGTAAACGGATCCGGACCCGAGATTGGATGGTCCCGAGAGGTCCGTAGGAAAATATGGGACTTGGACATGTGTCCGGAGTCGAATTCGAGGCCTAGAGCCCAAGTTATGAATTTTTATGTGAAATTGTTTTTGATGCAATTATTAAAGGAAATAAACTAATAGACCTTGGTATCGGGCTCGTATTTTGGTTCCGACGCTCGGTACAAGTCTTAAATATTATATATGTGATTTCTGTAAAGTTTGGTGACATTTGGATGTCGTTTGAGATGTTTTGGACCTCGAGTTCCAAGTTAAGAAGTTTTGAAAATCAAAAGTATGAAAATCATGAGTTTGAGGCTCGATTTGATTAAAACGAAGTGATATTGGCGATATGATCGCACGAACAAGTCCATAATGTGTTTTTGAGGTTGTGTACATGTTTGGTTCGGAGCCCGGAGGGCTCGGGTAAAGATTTGATAGGCCGTTGGATGAAATTCTGAATTTTGAACTGCTGTTTTTTTTCACCCAACAGTTGGCTTCGCAATTGCGAAGAATTTCTCGCAATTGCGAAGGGGACAGTGTAAGGCAAGGCTCGCAAATGCGAACCTTGATCGCAAATGCGAAGCTAGCCTTGTTCGCAAATGCGAACAATTGTTCGCATTTGCGAAGGTCCCCAGTGCCTGCCTTGGTTCGCAAATGCGAACCATTGTTCGCAAATGCGAACGTCCCAGTGATTGCCTTGGTTCGCAAATGCGAACCATTGTTCGCAAATGCGAACAATGCCTTGTAAAGCATGTGTTCGCAAATGCGAACATTAGTTCGCAAATGCGAACTGTTCGCAAATGCGAATTTTTCAAACTCCAGAAATTGGTCGGGGTTCGCAATTGCGAACCCATGTTCGCAAATGCGAACACAGAGACCTGAAAAACACGAATTTCAGCCATTTCTTCATTTTTCACAAAACCAAAACACCCATTTGCGACTCTTCAAGGATTTCTTCTTCATCAAAACGATTGTAAGTCACTTTTTACTTAATTCTTTCAATTCCTAACATCATTAAACATGTTTTTCATAAGAAATCAATGATTTTCATGGTAAAATTCTTGTTTTTGTTAGAAAATAGGGTTTTTCATAAATTGGGAAATTGGACCTCGAATTGAGGTCCGATTTTGAAACAAATCATATATATGAACTCGTGGGGGAATGGGTAACCGGATTTTAGTCATAACCCCGAATTCCGACCATGTGGGCCCGGGTTGAAATTTACTATTCATGGCAGAATGTTGAAAAAGTGTTATTTGGTATTAAGAATTAGTTTGTTGAGTAGAATTGATGATATTAAATCAATTGTGTATAGATACGGTTGGATTGGAGCCAAATTGAAAGAAAAGACATTTCCACGGATTTGATTGTTCATAAGCATTCGAGGTAAGTGTTTGTTCTATCCTAGCTTGAGGGAATAGGATTATGTGTTATGTGTATGTGATCGAGTGCGGTGTATGGGCTGTGGTGACGAGCATCCATACATTGGCGTCTAGTATGACCGTGAGTCGTTGGAAAATGATATTTTGAGATATATTATAGGTGAATCGTTATTGTTCTCCCTTGTCGGGACTTGTTGTGAAGATAATTATTGATTGCCCTTGATGGGACGATTTATGAATTGTTGTTTCTTTCTTTGCCCTTAACTGTGATTGTTATTTGGGTGAGGAAGAGAGATAATGCACGAAGGCTGATGTCGTGCCATGTTTATTATTGATTATGCATGAAGGATCATGTCGTGCCCTATTATTGATTATGCACGAAGGATCATGCCGTGCCCTATTATTGATTATGCACGAAGGATCATGCCGTGCCCTATTATTGAACCATGTACGAAGGATCATGCCGTACTATGGATGTGAGGATGAGAGTAAAAGCACGAAGGGTGATGCCGTGCAACTGTTTGCTATTCCTTGAATTGATATTATTTGTGTTTACATTACACTTTGTTTTTCCTTGTGAAATTATTAATTGTGGTTAATTGTTGAATTCTTTAAGATATTCCTTATTGTGTTAATACTTGATTAATTCTTGTTATTTTGGTGGTACATATATATATATTGAATTGCACAGGTTTATGTGGGTGTCTGGTCCTAGGCTTGTCACTACTTCGCCGGGATAGGCCAGGCACTTACCAGGACATGGGGTCGGTTGTGCTGATGCTACACTTCTGTGCGTTTTTGCACAGGTCCAGGTTACGATCAGGAGCAGCAGCAGCAGCAGCAGCAATAAATAGATCGCGTGGGAGTTGACCACATTTGAGACCGAGGTAGCTTGCAGACGTCCGCAGGCCCGGCGTCTCTTTCTTTAATTATGTTAATAGCTGTAGTCTCATTGTTCCGAGACAAACAGAATTATATTATATTTCCTTCATACTTTTATGTGTAGTATTCCATAGTAGTTTGTGAGTTGGTGACTCCAAGTCTTGGGTAGAGGATTTCAGTATGATTTTTACCTCGTGATTTATTATTTCCATTTCGATAAAGTATTCCGCATTTATTTAATTAAAATTGTGTTAAAAATAGGATAGTATGAACACAGTGGCTTGCCTAGCTACCACGAGTAGGCGCCATCACGATCCCGATATTGGGGAAAAATTCCGGGTCGTGACAAGTTGGTATCAGAGCTCTAGGTTACATAGGTCTCACCACTCACGAACAAGCTTAGCAGAGTTTGAGAGGTAGGTACGGAGACGTCTGTACTTGTCCTTCAGAGTCTATTGAGTTAGGAAAAAGTCTCTCATTTGTTCTTTCTTGTCGTGCTACTTGATCCTCGATTACTGATTGAATTTCTATTCTGTCCTTTCGCGATGGTGAGGACACACGCTTCTTCGTCCGCCGACCAGCAGCCTGAGCCCCAGGCAGCTCCCGTGAAGGGCAGGGGTCGAGGCCGTATCGTAGGTCGTAGTAGGGGCAGAGCTCAGCCCCAGGCAGCTACCCCAGAGGTGGAGCCCCATATTGAGATCGACGAGGAGGTTCCGATTCCAACAGCTCCAGTGGGCCCAGCTCGGGTCCCGGGAGAGGCTTTAATTACCCCGCATCTTCGGGAGGCCTTGATCATAATAGCGGGATTCATGGACAAGCATTGCCAAAGCGGGTTTATTATCGCCGCTCCCAGCCTACTTCTCGGCCGGGAGGAGGGGCCCGTACTCCTATCGCTCATACTCCCGAGCCGCAGCCTCCTCAGCCTCAGCACCGCATCCAGCCCACCGTGGCTACTCGCCAGGGTACCACGACCTCACGCCGATGACGGAACGGCCATGACTTCGATTCGTTACGGAGGCTTGATCGGCTTCTCCAAGCTATTTACCACTACTTTCAGCTGGAACCGCATCGAGGATCCTCGAGGACTTTTATTCGCCTGCTGCGAGATTCTCAAGACTCATGGGGATCGTGGAGACAAACGGAGTTGATTTTTGTACTTTCGTACTTGCAGGATCCGCCAAGACTTGCGGGAGAGATTATTGCCTCGACTCGACCAAACAGGTCCCCGCCTTTATCACGGGACCCGCTTGCGGAACTATTTATGGAGCAATTTCTCCCTACTACTCACCGGGATTTACTTCGGAGGCAGCTTGAGCGCCTCCATCAGGGCACCATGACAGTTACACAAGATGAGACGAGATTTATCGACTTGGCTCGTCATGCAATGGAGTGATACTTCCCACCGAGCGGGAGAGGGTCCGCAAGTTTATAGACGGGCTTAATCATCCGATTAGACTCCAG
>JASVEL010006907.1:0-128330 GCA_032618575.1 Nicotiana noctiflora
AATGGTCCATTCACTTTTTAACCCATCCTTTGATAAGGTTGGGATTTTAGTCCTTGTTTTTTCCTGTCTGTGATTAGTTAAGTAGGGAAAGGGACAGTAATTAATACCATATTCAAGAATAGAAAAGAAATTCATCCATTTTTTTGCCCTAGTTGAAATTTAGCATGCAATCAACCGTGACAGGAGGGACGTTAGACGTTATTGTTAAGTGTTAAAATTAGTACTAGGTTTGCATTTGTTATTTTTTTTTTGTTACAATCAACAGCGGCATCAAAGAGAAAACACGAGCCAAAATTGTTGAATCTCCAGTGGTTGATGACTCCCCAGCTTCAAATTGGCAGTAGTATTTGTAATTTGTTTAGAGATCTGTATACCCATAAAAATTGTAGAGAGTCTCTTAAGTGAGAGAAGTAACTTTCTTCTAAAAGAAATAAAATTATTGAGTATTGAAATGACACAAGTCCAACTAGAGCAGATGATAATCATACAGCCTTCCAACTAGCTTGGGGTTAAGACGTAGTAATTGATGTTGTTGTCTCCTAAGATATATGGAAACAACATCTTTATTTGCACAAGGTAAGGCTAACATCTGCGTACATATTATACTGAGGATATTAGGGGAAGCAGTGAGTGGAGATTCCCCTGCAGAGAGCCGGATGAGGGGAGACCCTCACGTCCGGTTCGGAGGGCGGGGATATCCCGACCCTACTATCATTATGCCTTTGCAATGTTACTTGGTTCAACTATTTCCAAACTTCACCTTCAAAAAGCGTAGATTTTTTTAAAAATTTTCTCGATAGGAAAACTCCGGAGATTCTATGGGAAATTGAAAACGTCGAAGTAAGTTGTGGCTTATAAATAGGAAGATGAGGAGATAAGGGGCGAAGGATATTCATGATATGCGTACACATTATACTCCACGGACCCCACTTGTAGGAATATTCACATTGAGTATGTTGTTATTGTTGCGGAAGCCAAATGTATATAGTGTGAATGAGTCACAACTACTATACCAAAAATTATGGCAGACACCAAATAATAAATAAGACAATAAAGCAATAATAAAAGGAACACCAGAATTTAAGAGGTTCAGCTAATTTTGCCTACTCCTCGGACACAACCAATATTTTATTCCACTCCAAATACAAGTGAAATAATACTAAAGAGAGAAGATACAAATGCCTTAAGAAGATAAGAAGGCAAATGAGAGGTGTGTTTAAATCCTAAACATTAGGCCTTCTTTTATAGGGGAAAAACCCCCCAAATCAAATCTCCCACCGATGTGGGACTACTATTTGCCAAATTCAACAAATCTCCACCTTGGCAAAATTCCACATATTCAATTTTCTCTCTATAATAAATTTTGGTTGTGTCTTCATCTTCAATCGTCAGTGTTCAACAATGTTGATCAAATCCAAACAATGTTGAAACTTGATCGCAGTCACCACCTTTGTTAGCATATCAGCAGGATTCTTCGTAGTATGAATTTTCTTCACTGTGACTCCACCTTCTTCTATGATTTCTCATACGAAGTGATACCGAACATCAATGTTCTTCGTCCTTGCATGATAGACTTGGTTCTTCGCTAATTGAATAGCACTTTGACTATCACAAAAAATTGTGATACCCTTTTGCTCAACACCAAGCTCCTTTAGCAATCCTTGAAGCCAAATTGCCTCCTTCACAGCCTCTATAATAGCCATGTACTCTGCCTCTGTTGTAGACAAAGCAACTGTTGACTGCAAAGTAGACTTCCAACTAACTGGTGCCTTTGCAAAAGTAAACACATAACCAGTAGTTGATCTTCGTTTGTCGAGATCACCCGCAAAATCCGAGTCACAATATCCAACTACAGACTGATTGCCTTCCTGCTCAAAAACTAACCCGACATCTACAGTATTATGAATATACCGCAGAATCCACTTCACAGCTTGCCAATGCTCCTTTCCCGGATTGTGCATATATCTGCTAATAACTCCAACAACTTGTGAAATGTCAGGTCTCGTGCAGACCATTGCATACATCAAGCTACCAACAACATTTGCGTATGGTACCTTTGACATATACTCTCGTTCAGCTTCATCCAATGGCGACATAGTAGTACTTAGCTTAAAATGGGGAGCAAGTGGAGTACTAACTGGCTTAGTCTTGTCATCTATGCCAAAACATTGTAGTACTCTCTTCAAATATTCTTTCTGAGATAAACAGAGTTTCTTTGAACGTCTATCTCTTATTATCTCCATGCCAAGAATTTTCTTCGCCTCACCCAGATCCTTCATCTCGAACTCCTTCTTCAGTTGAATCTTCAACTTATCAATTTCTTCCGAATTCTTGGAAGCTATCAACATATCATCAACATATAGGAGAAGATATATAAAGGAACCATTTTTAAGCTTGCGCAAATACACACAATGATCGTATTTGCTTCTCGTGTACCCTTGCTGCAACATAAACTTGTCAAATCGTTTGTACCATTGTCTAGAAGATTGTTTCAACCCGTACAACGATTTTTCAAGTTTGCAAACCATATTTTCCTTTCCAACAACTTTGAATCCTTCTGGCTGAGTCATGTAGATTTCCTCCTCCAAGTTTCCATGTAAAAATGCAGTTTTTACATCCATCTGAACTAGTTCCAAATCCAATTGTGCTACCAAAGCCAACACAATTCGAATGGAGGAATGTTTTACAACTGGAGAAAATACTTCATTGTAATCAATTACCTCCTTTTGAGCATATCCTTTGGCCACCAATCTTGCTTTGTAGCGAACATCTACTTGGTTAGGAAATCCTTCCTTCTTTGCAAATACCCATTTGCACCCAATTGCTTTCTTTCCTTCGGGAGATTGGCCAATCTCCATGTATGATTCTGATGAAGGGACTGTAATTCATCATTCATGGCAATCCTCCACTTATCTTCGTCTGAACTTTGGACTGCATCTTTATAAGTGGTGGGAACATCATCAGCTGCAATTGCGGTTGCACAAGCAACTGTCTCTATGAGACGAACAGGTTTCGTTACTTTCCTTTTTGGCCTGCTGGTTGCTATTGATTCAAGTTGTTGTTGAGGTTCCTGAGTTGGAATCTCCTCTACTGGCTCTCCTTCCAGAGGATAATATTCATTTGTTTCCTCCTCTGCTTCTTGTGTAGGAAAAATAAATTTTCCCTCAAACTCCACCTGCTTAGAAGCACCATCATCTTGTTTGGTATCTTCATTTGTTACCTTGTTTACCATAGAAGATTCATCGAAGGTAACATCCTTGCTGAATATTACTTTCTTTGTCATAGGACACCATAAGCGATGTCCTTTGACTCCCAGAAGTAATCCCCATAAAAATAGCCTTCTTTGCCCTTGGATCCAATTTTGACTCCGTCACATGATAATATGCAATTGAGCCAAATACGTGCAAAGAGTCATAATCTACAGCAGGCTTTCCATACCATTTTTCAAATAGTGTCTTGCCATCAATAGCAGCAGATGGTAAGCGATTAATGAGGTGGTATGCATATGTAATTTCCTCAGCCCAAAATTATTTGCCCAAGCCAGCATTGGAAAACATACATCATACCTTCTCCAGCAAGGTCCGGTTCATGCGTTCTGCCACTCCATTCTGTTGTGGTGTACTCTGACAGTGAAGTGTCGGACGATGCCATCATTTTCACAGATCTTATTGAAATGATCATTTTTGTATTCACCTCTATTGTCTGTGCGAATACACTTGATCCTCCTGCACGTTTGATTCTCCACCATCGTCTTCCATTTGAGAAAAATTCCCAACACTTCATCTTTGCTCTTCATTGCATACACCCATACTCTTCGGGAAAAATCATCAACAAAGGTCACAAAATAGTGATTCCCACCCAATGAAGGTGTTTTGGAAGGACCCCAAACGTCAGAGTATACATAATCCAAAATGCCTTTAGTATTATGGATAGATGTACCAAATTTAACCCTTGTCTGTTTCCCTTTGACACAATGCTCGCAAAACTCCAAATTGCAAGCCTTTACCCCTTTCAACAATCCTTGATCTGATAGAGTTTTTAAGGATTTTCCTCCAGCATGGCATGAGCGCATGTGCCATAGCCTGGTTGTTTCTGCCTCTTTGTTATCACTGGACGTCACTGTCGCTGTCCCAATAACCGTACTACCGAGATAACGGTACATGTTATTGTTCTTTCGATTAGCCTTCATTACTACTAGTGCACCGGAGCTTACTCTCATCACTCCATTTTCTGCAATAATTTTGAACCCTTTTGATTCTAAGGCTCCCACAAAGATGAGATTTTTCTTCAAACCCGGTACATATCGAACATCTGTTAATGTTCTGATCATTCCATCATGGTTCCTTAATCGTATTGAACCAATTCCATATGAGGTAAGAGGGTTGTTATCCGCTGTTTGGACGACTCCATATTCTCCTTCTTGAAAGTCCACAAACCAATCCATGTTGGGACACATATGATAGCTACAAGCCGAGTCCATCAACCATATGTCTGATGACGTTGACGGATCAGTTGTAACTAATGAGAAATCCGAATCATCACAATCGGCTACATTTGAATCCATAATGGCCTTTCCATTGTTATGTTTGGCCTTATTATTCAACTTCGGACAGTCTTTCTTCCAGTGCCCCTTTTATGCAACTTCATCTTTGCTGGATTTAGATCTTGACTTAGATCTTCCTTTCCTTGTCCTCGTTTGATTTTGAGGACGACCCTCACGAACAGTGCTTCTCCTTCTCCGCCCTTATGTTTTTCTCGCTTTCTTTGTTCATAGTTGTATAAAGCCGAACAAACTTCTCTGAGAGAAACTTCGTCATTTCCATGGAGTAGAGTAGTTTCAAGGTGCTCGTACTCGTGAGGAAGTGATGCCAACAACATCAAGGCCAAGTCACCATCATCATAAGTTGTATCCATATTTTGCAAATCTGTGACCAACTTATTGAAACTGGTGATATGTTCATTCATCGTGGTACCAGGAACATATGTGAAGTGAAACAGTCTCTTCTTCATGTACAATTTATTTTGACTGTTTTTCTTCAGAAATTTATCCTCCAGTGCTTTCCACAATTTACTTGCAGAATTTTCCTTTGTGTATGGATATTTCTGCTCTCTAGCAAGATAGGATCGAATGGTACCGCAAGCAACACGGTTGATAATTTTCCAATCTTCTTCTCCAATGTCATCTGGTCTCTTTTCTTCAATAGCAAGATCTAGCCCTTGTTGAAAAAGGACATCTAGAACCTCGCCTTGCCACATCCCAAAATGTCCGAACCCGTCAAATATTTCTACCGCAAATTTCGCATTTGACACAATTCTTGTCATAAGCGAAGATGCCAATGATGACGTATTGCTAACACTTGATGTAGATTCTTCTTGTTTATTGTCTCCCATCTTTGACACAAATATTATTTAATAGCTGACGACACAAATCAAGATTATTTCCTTTCTGATGTGGAAGATCAGACTAAGCTGCAACCACAGAGCATACTGAGACAGAACCTTGACTCGGTTACCAAGATAAATCTTTTCTGATGTGGAAGATCAGACTACGCTGCAACCACAGAGCATACCGAGATAATACCTTGGCTCTGATACCAATTGTTGCGGAAGCCAAATGTATATAGTGTGAACGAGTCACAACTACTATACCAAAAATTATGGCAGCCACCAAATAATAAATAAGACAATAAAGCAACAATATAAAGAACACCAGAATTTACGAGGTTCGGCTAATTTTGCCTACTCCTTGGACACAACCAATATTTTATTCCACTCCAAATACAAGTGAAATAATACTAAAGAGAGAAGATACAAATGCTTTAAGAAGATAAGAAGGCAAATGAGAGGTGTGTTTAAATCCTAAACATTAGGCCTTCTTTTATAGGGGGAAAAACCCCCCAAATCAAATCTCCCACCGGTGTGGGACTACTATTTGCCAAATTCAACAGTTATTACAAACAACAACAACAACAACATACCCAGTATAATCTCACATGTGGGGTCTGGGGAGGGTAATGTGTACGCATACAATACCCCTACCTAGTGGCGAAGCCATAAATGTTTTTAAGGGTGTCCAAACTTAAAAGAAGTAGAAAAAAATTTGGACAAAGGGTGTTCAATATAGATTTTGTACATCTAAAATCAATATTTTACTTATATATACGGTGCAATTTTTCGTAATATTTCGGCCCTTTGCTATAGGTGGCTTCGCCCATGCCCCTACCTGAGAGGTATCTCAAGTGGAGCGACTGTTTCCGATAGAATGTTGTTATTGTCTCCTTTAATAAGAATGTTTGGTTTGTGGAAGTAAAACCTTTTCGAATGATCAAGGCTCTATTGCATCTTTGCACAATAATATGATTTGTTTTCAGATTACCTTTTTCTGCGTTTTTTGTGGAATAGTTAACTTACATTTAGTCGAGATAAAACAAGATGTTAATTCTTACTGGAAGGAGGTGGAAGCTATGTACTGCACTCACTTTCTCCTTTGGTCTGTGTAGTATTTTCATTTCACAATTTATCCATCTTATGTTAATTATTTACTGGTCCTGCATGATAGGCCTGGAAATACACTTAACATGGCGAACGAAAATAGTATCTTTTTTTTCATCTGTATAATCATATTTGGTTGAAAGAATCCATCATACTGTATAGAATCTAAACTGCAAAATAAAATACATTGGAGAACCAGAAATTCAAGTGATCAGAGCTCATGCGCGCTATTGCCTTCTTGCATCAGGTATTGGAGGCCTTCAGTTCCTGTGAACTCTCCCGAAACTTTGTTCTCTCATTTATCAACATGCTCTTATCGCAGGTCATTTCAAGTTGCTCTAATATGACAGGTTTTGATAAATTTATCAGAAAAGTTAACGTACTTTGTCCACAAGGGTCGAAGTTGTGGGAATGCTATATCTAGCCAAGGTTTTGCTCGACCATTGAAGTGGATCACACCAGCACTCTGAGCTTCTGCTACAGTTGTATTATCTTGGTAGCCCAATCCTAGCATGTGCCAAAAGGGATCAATGGCGTGGACGTGGCCATGAAATGCAATTAGACCAGGAGGTAATGTCCCTAGCTGCCATAAACTTAGGTCCGATTTCAAGTTCTGCATAGGAAAAGCAAAACTTAATGATAGAATGTTCAATTATGACTTTTGATAATTACTTTGCAAACAAAAACCTATTTTGATGTCACTTGTTGTTCACCTGTTCGAGCCAGTAGTGGTATGTCTGACTTATATTTGTTTTCCTCCATGCTTCTAGATCAAATATATTCATTCCATAGGCCCACGCGCATTCGCTGGGATCAAAGCTTCTTGCTATTAGAGGATGAGAAAAGTTTAAATAGCTTTTGAAGCGCTTTGACATGACATACTTGTCCCCTCCCCTGCATGTCTCCACTGCTCCGTTCACTTTGCCATTCATGTCAATGTCCCATAGAGGTGAAAGATCCGTTTGAACGACGATGTCATCATCCAGGAATACTACCTTATCTAGACTGGGATACAACTGAAAAGAAATTTATATTCTCAGTATATAATCAAATGGAGATGGACCGTCACTCATGGACG
Organism: Nicotiana noctiflora; assembly: GCA_032618575.1. NCBI lineage: Eukaryota > Viridiplantae > Streptophyta > Magnoliopsida > Solanales > Solanaceae > Nicotiana > Nicotiana noctiflora. The sequence continues at coordinate 7,571 of JASVEL010006907.1, forward strand.
TTACATGTAATTCAAGTGAAATATGTCTTAAATTTCATGGTCTTACCTCTGGCAAATGTATCCTTATGTGGTTCATCAGTGAATTATACTTGGGACTGAGTGCTTGTAACTTTGCTGCGATGACCTTAGGTTTCTCAGTTTTGTTTGCCACAATTGCTGATGACCCTCCCCTGAACTGTGATCTAGCTTTTTGGTCTTTCTCCATAGCTTCCAGAACCGGGACCTTCCCCTTTGTGAACCAATCAAAATGGTGCAACCCTTTAACCTCAATGACTGCTGGTGTTAAAGGATGCAACGAAAACCAAGCTTGCATAGGTGCATAGGTTTTTCTATCTGTGATTATGTGAAGGACTATTTTTTCAGGGCGCAAGAAATTCTGCACGAGTGATGAAGCAACAACTGAAGCAGCAAGAACATTGTCAGAGGCAAGGACGAAATGGAAGTATGAGTTATCAACAAGGGTGGGGACAAGTTCAGGCGATGGTAATTGGAGACGGGCATTGGAATTGGTAGAATGCTCATGCGCGAGCTTGAGAGCAAGGCAGTGCAGCTGTTTTGGGATGCTACTAGATGCCACATGTCGATACAGGTATTCTTGGATTTTTGCAGTTCTCGTCGTCTGTTCAAGCAGTGTGACCTACAAAAGCAATATGCACTAATCAGGCTTTGACTTGGAACCAATCAGACTATGAGAAACTGTTTACATTTTGATTGATTAATAGGATTTCCTTTTTGCCTTGAGTGTCTGAATTGTCGATATCTTATGGGCTTTTGCTTCATAATATCTATTCCTATATATGTTGTGGAATGGACGATAAGAACATAATACCATAGATTTGAGCTTGACAGCAAAGGTTTTCGCGTCTGGTCTTCCAACCTTCATTTCTGCAATAAACTCATCTAATGTTTGAGGAGATTCAGGCCTTGTTCGTATTTCAGTTTGGTCTGAAGGTTCCTCCAATACTTGGTATATCACCTCGGGAACCTAACAAATGCAAGGTAAATAAGAGACAAGACAATGTAATCCCAAAATTAATTAATAGAAGCACTAGTAAGGGGGGATATCTTCATTATTCAATTGGAGAATATCGCAATGTTATGCACAGGGGAAAGATACATGAACCAGAAGCGTACAGTTGATTCAAGCCGTTTCCCCAAAATCCTTGGTCCAATTTTTTTCCCCAAGCAACCTGTAGTAAAATGATAGTTTTAGAATGCATATAGAAGAATGATTTTCAGCCTTACCGTCCATGAAAGTAAACAAAGGGGAAAAGTGAAAGGTGATATCTGTGTCAAGCTTTTAATCATCAGAAATAGATGTAAATTTTATCTGTTCACTTCCCTGAGAAACCTCTCTAAGTATCCTCTTTCCTAATTTAACAGTTCCTTCACTAAGGCAAGTTTAAGTTCAATGCATATGTTATAACATCAACTTGAGTTTTCTGTATTCATAAATAAGTATGATATTTGGATGATCGCAAATATTTCAATGTCAAGTAAGTTCAGTATGGACATTTAAGTTCAGTATGGACAGATTTAGTTTTCTTTTACAAGCTACAGCTTACTTGAGCAACAGTGTTCTGATCATTTTTGACTCTCTAACAGTAGCGAAGCCAGGAATTTCTCCAAGGCTATTCAAACTTGAAGAAGTGGAAAAAACTCTCCAACAAAGGGTGTTCAATATATATAACTCTAAAACCTAATATTTTAACTATATACACAATGTAATTTTTGGACGAACCCTTATGAGAATGTAGCTTCACCCGTGCTCTCTAAAACGTAGTATGCACTTGCTATTTTTCTTTCCATAGCAACACCAATACATTACTGCTTGATAGCATACTGCTTCTAGAGCTGTTATATCTGTAGCAACTTATATTTGCTAAAACTATGTAAGATTATGCATGAAAGTAATTTCCTCCATTATCCTTTTCCTAATGCTGCTTAACTAATGTACCTAAACATATTTTTCACATCTTCTATATAGCATTATAGAAAAAGAGAGAGAGAGAGAGAGATGCACCTAGGGTCGAACATTTTCGTTCTCCATCGATGGTGTCTATAGCTGTTAACACGAAGACAAACCGGAGCAGGAATGTAAGGAACAGGAGGAAGTAGAAGACCATGCGATACGATAACCTTTTGGAGCCAACTTTTACTTTAATGAAGTCCTTGAAACCTTTAGCAGGGAGAACAGTGACATGCCTTAGACTTGGTGATATGTGGAGCTGCATTGCATTTAACATTCAATAACAAAAAGGAAAATGAACCACCCAAAAACAGGCAGAAAAAAACCACAGTGCTTGAACTCTGACTATAACAAAAATGTTGTTACTTTTAGTCTAGTCATTCATTAGGCAATAACTCAGAGAAGAAGTTGAGTAGAATGCAGAAGAACTCTGTAGAGAGATGCTGTAAAAGGAAGTACTTGGAGAGGAAAAAGAGTAGTTTTCAATCACCTAACCTTGCTTAGTATGGAGGTTACATATGCAGGTTTTACCAAGTTTGTATTAATTTTTCACATGGAAGAAAATTCAAGAATTGTAGTAATAGTAGTAGTTTGAAGGAAAGAGACAGAACACTAATAAAGAAATATTGTAGTAGCAGACGTTGGTGTTGCTTCACTTTGCCTCCAACATGAAGTTGTTAAAGAATAGAAGCTTGATTTATACAATGTGGGAGTTTAGGCTTTTGATTGAACATAGTTTCTTAATTGGAAAATGACTCACTGTCTTTCTCCTTTTGTTTTTTTTTTTTTTTCTTAATTATCATACCTGGGTGACTCCAAAATATAAATCCTGGTGGGGTCAAGCCTCTAGTTGTTGGTTTGTTGGAGCTAAACTTATTTTGGAAACATTGGACTATTTTTATTATTGTAAATATTACAATAACTTGTGGTAAAGTTATCCAGAGATAAAAAGTTATCCAGAGATAACTATTCTAATTCCTATTTTTCCCAGTTTCTAGGCAGTTTGGAGATTAACTTTAATACTCTTCCACGTGAATTGAGTTTGGTTTCCTAGAGTTTATATTATTTGCTTAATTAATTAATCCAATTATGCTCAATGAATTCAATGTCTTTTGTGTGATCAGGCAATTAACATCATCATCTATGCATGCCATTTTGACTTGGGCGAGTTTAATGTGTGTTTTTAAATGGCAAAATATTTAGCAAATTGTATGGACCATGTATTCAACATATGACATAGGGATCCTCGGCGCAACTGGTAAAGTTGTTGTCATGGCAACAAAAACTTATGGGTTCGAGCTGTAAAAACAACCTCTAGCAGAATTATGGGGTAAGGCTGCGTACGATAAACCCTTATAGTCTGGTCCTTCTCCGGACCGCACATAGCAGGAGCTTAGTGCCTCGGGTTGCGCCAACTCATCCTAAAGGTAAATCAATTTGAGCTACATTTTTAGTTCATTGCTTTCCAAATCAGTCTCCCATGGAAGATTTAAGTTTTACCATCATTTAAGGGTATAATAAGTTATATCCTCCTTTCAAACCTATTTCCATGAGAACTTTTAACTAATTTTAATATTCTAGAAAAAAATAACTCCTTTTATTAATGCTTAAAACAAGCCAAAGGAATTATCTAACCGTTTTCGTTATTGAAACGTCAGTTGATCGATCACCTGTCATTTTCGTTCAATATTAGTCGTGAATTGAATCAATGATCTAGAGGAATAACGTTCCTAGTAAAAATGGAAGCGAAGGTGGAAAAATAGCATTTTACTGATTTTATACTTATAAATTTCAATGTTCTAGACTTAAGCAGTACTAAATAAGTAACTATGATAATTGATAAGTAGTTTTATGATCAAATTAGTAAATCTTGTTTTTTAAGGATGAAACACTTGATAATTATAGTATTTGGCGTTCCTATATTTTATTGACGGAACAAAATAAAAGGTTCCTAATTTAAGAACTCCTACGTTCTTATTAAAAAGCCATTTCTATCACGTACTTCGCCTTAAACTCATTCACAAAATTCACTAAAACAATACCAAGACTCAAAATCACGCAGCTCGCAGTTAACAAGCTGGAGGAGCAGCGACAGCGTATACGAGGTAATTCATTTTTTCACGTTGTCTCCAAATAACTAGATATAAATTAACGAAAATAATCAAATAAAGCAACAAGTTATAAGATCCGAGCTATTATTTATACATATTACAACTATTTATTGGACAAGTTTCAGAGTCTAACATTTACAAAGTCAAAGCATCCATCCACATGACTTTGCTCGTTGGGTCAAGGAACCTATACCTTTTCCTTCTCTACATTTTCCCCCACCAGTATTAACACTTACAGAGATCTCCCACTGAATCAACGAATAACGAACACCTGACAAGATAATGAAGACAATAAAATAATCAACAAGAAGATTAAAAAAAAGTGAAATTTCAATAAAATGAAAAATCTTTATTCATAAAAATGAGAGTAAAGCAGAGATAACTCATAGATACCTATGTTAGCTTTCTTCAGCTAACCATGTTCAAAATAAGACACTAATTTAGCTTACTGAAGTTAGGGAGAGCGTGCAACGACTTCAATGATCTGAGGAAAATCTTATTATCATGTGTCCTGAATTTATTTGAAAGTGCATGCATAAAGCTTGATGAAAACAAGCAAGAAGGCAACATCAGTTACCTTCAATCAACGTCGTCAACTTCATCTTCGAAATGATTCTCCATTTCTGCGACATCTAGGTTATTATTTACAAACTTAGACTGTGTCTCCTGCATAGAGCTCTCCATACTATTTACAAAAGCAAGCTGTCTGTCCGCTTTAGGGCTCTCACTACTATTTACAAAGCCATTAGCTGTTTGACCTGTCATTGGGATACCATCCAAACCAGTTACTTCTTGGCCACAGTGAACTTCGCTCCTGGGACCATTCATAGAATGACGCGATCCATAACCACCATTAGCCATAAGATTGCAGTTTCCAGAGACCTCCATCCTAGGAAGTGACTGCTGGCTATGGTCACCGTTAACACATACCCTAATAACAAACACCTAACTTCAGAAAAATAACCACATTCCAAAAGTATGGGCAAAACATTAAAAATGTAGCAGTGCAACAACCAATGACTTAACAAATGACCTACAAAACAGTCATTGCCTGCCCAAAGGCACATTTCAGCTTATGCATGTTTCAACACGATTAACAACCCATCAAGCATATCCAAATAGTTGGGCAACTTTCCATAACAGGGATGACACATTCACAAACAGAAAGAAACACTAATTACCTCCCTTGCTGGGTCTTGGAAGCTTGAATGTAATCAAAAACTGGAATTAGATCTTTGGATCTCGCCTCGACTAAGTGAGTTTGAATTGCTTCTATCTCAGACTCTCCTCCAAAAGCACAGACATCTCCTACGTTAATCCCATCTGTAACAAATGATTGAAAATAGATCTGCAAGACAATTACAAAAGCACCAAGGAGATATCAGCCATTACACAATGGCAGCATGAGACTTACTGACACAGACTGAGGTACCATACAAATAGTGAAGTACCTCCGGTTTTGCCCATAATGGAATCTGGGGTTTATGCATTTCAAGCTCCACTTCAGATATATACATATGATGTCTTTCATCAGAACTTCTCTTTTCTTCTGTGATTGTGTTCCTAGTCTTGGAGTAGAGACCATTTTCCACCTTTATGCTTTCAGGAAATACTTTACTGCTATCAGAATCTCCAACTTCACCATATATATCAATATTACCACCTCGCTCTTTGCGATATTGTTTCTGGAAAATATTCCACTTCTGGACTGCATCTATGACTAATCTTGTATCAGCTTCAACGCCTGATTCAAATGTTGTAGCCACTGCAGGAATGGTTGTAACAGAATCTAGGCCAGAACACATACGTAAAGCATATTGTATCACACAGCCAGGAGAAGAAAAAACCAGCAAGTGATAATTTGATTTTAAAAAGGTTGTATCTGTATATTGGTTATAGTTTTTGTAGTACTGAAACGCTGAAGCAATGGACCCAGATAGAGAGCTAACGTTTCCAGTTGCAGCAGCGGCAGCACCACTTAGAGTATTTTTCCAACCATTAGCTCCACTCCTTATTCGGCCAACAGTAGAAAGTGCCACGGGTGGGCCAGATCCACAAATGCTTTGTTGATTAAGCACTTGAGAATTCATGGTCCTCGGAGCTGAAGGTTTTGTCATCACCCCAGAGCCGTTAGTGCAAGTACTAAAACATGCATCAGCAGTGTGAAAATCAACTGATCCCCCTGAAGGAGATATCGCAAAAAGATGGCTAGTTCCTCTAGAAGAGCTTATCATAATCCACCGGCTATCACTACTAAAACTTATGTCTTGTATGACCTGAGATTTTCAAAATGAAATAATAATTGACTTCAAGCCTCAAGAAGCAAACAAATTCAACAAGAAAGCAAAAGCAACTTAGGAATACTTACCGCGTTAGTCAGTCCACGCTGCAGAGTATAAAGATGGACATAAGAAGACCCAGATAGTCCAGGCACTATACGAAATACATTGATATTATGACCTTGAACTGAAGCTGTTACCAGAAGAGTAGTGCTAGGATCAAAGCATAAAGCTGAAATGGGACTCTTATGTGCCCTAAACTGTGCAACAAGAGCTTTGCTGACAATGTCCCTGACTATGACCTGCGGACACACAAAATGAAACAAGTTAGATCAGAGTTCAATGTTGGTCAAAGCCAGCACTATATATAGAGCACTGAACAGTAATCACTTACCACCATTAAAAACAATAAAATACAAAGCCCAAAATGTGTGGACGTACATAAATGTCCACAGAACAGTAGACACGGCATGAGAGTTAATATGATGATGAAAGAAAATGATGGCAAAGCTCCCAAAAGCCTAAAAATGATTTCATAAAAATTTAAACCAACATTTTTGAAAGACAGTTGATAAGAGTAGCTTATACCATTCCAACACTGTCCGCATCTGGAAAATGACCATTAGCAGCTCCGGGTACCTTTACACGAGCATTCCCAGACTGAGAACTATTACCATCTGGTCGCAGTTCAGAATAGTACCTCGACAGCTTCTTGTACCCAATGTCGCCTAGAGTCACAATACCAGCAGCAAGTTGCTTGCTTGATTCCTTAGCATAATGAGCAACAAGGCTCCCATTTGGAGCTGGACTTGGGAAACTAGCAGAAGGAGTAAGGTGCTGTGGATTGACTCGACCAGAATTCGAGACTGAAACTGGGCTTCCACTATAGGCTATCCATCTGGGACCTACTGCGAGAGGTCCCACGCCTATATTTCCAGGAGCAGGAAACCCCGTGACAACAGGATTGGTGACAATAGTATATTCCCTCTCTAGAGTTGCAGCATCAAAACAGTGTATCTGCATAAAAAGCAATGTAATCCTTATGTCTAGCCAGATAAACCTGAGTAAAGCTTTGTGACATCATGTCACATACCTGAGCTGCTTGTAAGATTGCAATCACTCGGGAGCTGCACCTTACCAAGTGAACAATTGATCTGAACTTCAATTGATGCACGTAAGAGTGAGATCTCAAGGAATAAAACCAAACAACAGTAGGCAGAAAAGTGGCACTTGCTTGGTTATGATAATGTTGGAAGGTTCCATTATGAGGAGTTCCTATGCCCTCCCCACTATTACTACCACCAGAAAAAGATCCATCGGCACAAAGTATCAACATTGGACGATTAACAGAAAATTTGTCGTCAGGAATCTTCGATGCTATTAGTTTCGGTAACACTTGCACAAAAGAAACAGGACCATCATGCCTGGAAACTAAGTTGCACACATTATCACCATCTTCAACATCCCAAACTTGGAAGCCATAACGACACCCCAGGAGCAAAATTTGCCGAGTTGTGCCTCTCTCACATTCCAACTTGTCAAACCCAGCCCAGAGAACCTGTGTGTGGTAGAAGAGGAATATGAGATACACTACATTTCCCTTCGTACGAGCATCAAAGTTCCGACCTTATTCACATAGCAATACAATGAATATCTCTAAGCACAAGCAACAAAAATCTTTGAACTAATATCATAATATGCTATCTAAAAATTAGGTGTCCAACCTTAATACATACATATAAATGTGGGGGGGGGGGGGATATATCATATATGCATGTATGTGCAGTTTGACCAAATAAAACAACCAAAGTAAATATTTGCTAGCTTTCAGTATTAGGATAATTGCTCTGGAAATCTTATGGTCCCTTAACCATATCTTTGAAACCGGATTCAAAATTACAACTGCACAAAAAAAGAATCACAAGTTAATGTTAATTCCTCAACTTATCAAGGTATCAACCTGATCTACAGTTAATACTTGAGAATCAGCCCATCAGAAGACAATCATCAGTCTTTTCAGCCTTAAATAAAGCAACCGATAGTTGTATAAATCCCTCTGATATTCTTCGAGCTTATCACCAACTAGAATTGCCCCAAGAAGGCCCCAGTCTTATAATTAAATCTTTCTTCCAGAGCATCCTGGCTGAGTCCAGGGGCGAACTCAGGATTCTTAGAGGATGGATTCACCACTAGTTTGATTTCATAAAAAAAATAAAAAATTAGATGAGCTCAACAAGGATTACCCCTGGTCAAATTTTTGTGGGAAGTTCGGAAGTTCTTGGAGGGAAGGATGTCGGGGGTCTATTTGGAAACAACCTCTCTACCCCAGGGTAGGGGTAAGATCTGCGTACACGCTACCCTCACCATACCCCACTAAGTGGGATTATACTGGGTTGTTGTTGTTGTTAACCAGTGAAGCAACACAACAAATCTAATCATGGGTTCACATAGGTAGTACTTAGCCAAATTATATGAATTATACATATAATATACACAATTTTTGTCGAAGACCACGGGTTCATGTGAACCCTTTGGTAGACAGTAAATCCGCCCCAGTAAATCCGCCCCTGCCTCGCTCTACTGTCCCATCATGAATCAGACCGTAAAGCTTTTCCAACAGCAGCATCTAATTTTTAATGTCCAACCTTGCAACTGCCTTTTGAAGTTTGGCACATGTGCCAAAGAACTACTAGACAATTATATTATTGTCCATGAATACCTCTTTTTCTTTTTGTTCTACATATGGAAGGGGAGCCTTGAAGAAACGATAAATTGTTTCTATGTGACCTACATGTCAAGGGTTCGAGCCGTGGAATCAGCCACTGACGCTTGCTTAGGCTGCCCTTTTTGTTTTACCGACAAAAGCATCTTTGTAACTTGAAGTTAAGTGGAGGGAACGGAAACCGCAGTTTGGACGGAAATTCACCGGCTACGGGCACCAAAACACAAGTCCCTAGCTTGTAATGCATTAAATTACATAGTCACAGGCGATTTACCTTTCCTTTTGGACTAGAAACCTCCATGACTTGTCAAAGAAATAAAGCATTAAACCTACATTACTTCAAAATTCTGATTTCCCCAGATGACATAAGCTCTTTCCTTTTTTTTTTGCATGGGGTGAGGGAAATTGGTTAAATTTTGGCATTTATTGGTTAAATCTTTTCATAAAAGCACGTTTAAAGTTTAAAGTCCATGAAGATCTCCTATAATTAAGGCCATAGATCTCTAGCTCACACTTCCTTTCATTAATGCCATGTCTCTTTCACGCGCTCTTCCACCCTCCCTTGCCCCAAAACTTCTCTAAGGTTGGCCAAACTTTCACTAGCTTTATTTGACCCAACACTCAAGCCCACCCAAATTACAAGGACATGATTACATGATTTTTTGTGCCATCTGTCTTCAGACCTCCATTCTCTATATATGATTAACACTCCCAATTTTTTGGGTTAAAAAAATATGATTAACACTCCCATTCGCAGTATTAAAGTTCACGCAACATTAACATGCATTTATTCTTAAGTGCAACACTAGTATGCCACATATGGTATGATTCGAGAAATCTGGATACACGACAAAGGCAAAAAAATAAAAAGAAAAAAGGTCCAATTATGCATAAGGATTCTTAGGTGCAACACTAGTACGCCACATATGGTATGATTCGAGAAATCTGGATACACGACAACGGCAAAAAAATAAAAAGAAAAAAGGTCCAATTATGCATAAGGATCATTCATGTAGAAACAATAACCAGACAAAACCCACGCGGGATTTTAGACCAACACGACAAAAAGGAAGTTAGCAGTCCAGAAATAAAGTAAAAAATCAGTAACTTTAACGAACTGTACGGAAGAGCCAAAACACCACATTAAATGAAAAAAGGTTAAATGCCGTCACATTGCATGAAATCCAAAAAACACTACAAGAACAAAATCTCTGGTATCTTTAGCATGCTTTTTAAAACGAGATAAGAAGAACCCGACAAACTCATCCATGGATCCCAACTCCCATGATACTATATCGAAGAAAAGGTCATTTCACAATTATGAATATCCCCTGATCACAAATGCAACCAGAAAATTGTATTCCTAATTCAATAAGCATGCCCGATCAAACAGGTCTCTCCCAAAGAACCTAATGCTACACATATACCAGTTAAGATATGCATATCCTTTCTTTTTTTATAAGGAAAGGAGGCCATTAGATATGCATATATACACAATATATGGCATATCAAAAGTGTATTTGCCATTGGAGAGAGAAAGAGAGCATGATAAACTAAATAGGAATGATAGCAGATCAATCAATGTGGAAGTATCTCACTTCCCCTGCTGATCCATATAATTATGATACATTTCTCTTACTTATATTCACTCTTGCTGTGGCAACAAGAAGAAGTTCACATGATATGCAACCTAAGAAGCTTAACCGACATAAGTTCTACTTGGGAGCTAAATTTTGTGCAAAGAATACTAACCACAAAAGAGGGGAAGAATACACAGTAACACATATAAAGTAAACTGAATTTTTGTCATTTTTAGCCGTTACTCGTCTAAGGTAAAATTAGTACTTATAACATTCAAAGCATTGAGTTGCAACCAGGACTGCATTAACCAACTGCTTGCAGAATTCATGACATTCAACTACAAATATACAAGTAGCAACCCCTGGTTAACAAGTATACAAGTTTCAATCTTTTTACACCTACAAACTACAAAAGGGCATAGGAACACAGGAATAGCACCTGATCATGGCTGGACTCATTATCCCTCTCCACGATAGCCGAAGCAGCTGAAGCTGCTGACTTAACTGTGGAAGCAACAGTTGAGGCACCAGACGATACAATCTTGGAGAGAGCTCGAAATGAACTCGGGAAAACACCATGCTTGCCCCTCACTGACCTAGGCACTACTCCACCTTCAAGAGGTGGTTTTTGGTCATCATTCCTCATTCCCATGCCCCAGACCACAAGGGCAAAACAAATACAACAACACTAAAATCAAAAACAACCCTCTGATTCTTGAATCTTCTATTATCTACTCTTCTGATCATAACCCTTAAGCTTGTTCCTATATATCACCACTTCTTGATAAGCCCTAGGGAAAAAAACGTTACATGGGAAAAGTCTTAAACTTTCATCTCACAGCTGTCTTCGTCTTTTGCTTCCAACACAGGAAAAATCCAAACCCCCGCAACTGAAAATCACCGCTTCTTCAAATCACAACAGAATAGCACAAAATAGCTATTGAATCCCAATCTGTCTTCTTCTAAACTTCCCTTTACTTTGCAATAAAGAACACAACTACCAAACCCCACAAAGTAAAAATAAAAATCAAAACTTTAAACTTCTAGTGAAACACAACAACAAATTTTTAAAAACTTTCTTTGTTGTATTATGCACTTGACAAATCTTTATCTACCTGTACATCAAATTCATAAATTAAATATATATTTTTTTACAATGAATTCACAAAGAATATGTACAAAATTGGATCAGATGATCCAGAGAATTGAATTTTTAGGCTTTCAGTACTTGAACAGAAATAGAGATAGATTCCTAACTCATATACAAATTTTGTACGCATATGCATACATATTAAGCGTATGAAGAAAGATTTGAAGGATCGGATAATAATGAAGAAAAGATGATTGAAGAAATTATAAAGTCTCTCTCTTTACGTCTCTCTTTCTCTCTCTAAGTATATGTTATAGTATTAAATGCTTTATTTTCTTCTTTTTTAAAAATTTTTTTTTTTTTTTTTTGGCTAAAGCGTAAGAAATTTGTTTGATCAATATTCAACGGAAGAAACCTCCCTTCACGTTTTCGTCCGTCGTCAGTCTTTTTCACCGCCGGTAGCCTCTGTAATAGCAGTAACAAGTTTACCACGGTAAAAAGATAACGGTAACGGTAACTTGGGGAGAACGCAAAAGTGCTAGAAAAGTCTCAGTCCTTGCATTTTCCTTGCTTTGACCAACTTGAAAAAATATAGGCCATTGATTATTCGAAATGATGAATCTCATCCGTCAATTCAAAATGAGCATTTTACTAATTACAATATAATTTGGCTGTCGTAAGTTTGAGTAATTACTTCAAACATGAATATACTTAATTATAAAAAAAATGCCACTGCCGTGGGGCAAGAGATGTAAATATTTACAAGCTATGTAGATTTCGAACGAATGTGTTAGATTATGGTATTATATATAATCGCGGTCATATATTTCATAGCCATATAGATTTGTAGGAGTGATGGTGTACATTTGCAATATGTTATAATTTCGCAGTTATAATTCTGGTTGCCTTACTGTTTAGGAAAGTAGAAGTACTAGTATATTCTTATGTAATAGTATTATATTCTGATATAAAAAAGATATGTCACACTTTATAAATAATGTGCAAATTCCACATATACTCGCAAGCAGGGGTGGATCCACGTGGAGAAGAGAGGAGTTACCGTCATCCGATAATTTTGGAAGAAACTATATATATATATATATATATATATATATATATATATATATATATATATATATATATATATATATTTTTATTTTTTCAACGTATGATATATATCTCTTTGATCCCTCTAATACAAAAGCACTATAACTGCACTGATAAGTACTACTGCTTTTTCATGCCAAATACTTGAGTTTGATCTCAACTACATAGTTGCTTTCTATGTTTTTCATTTTTCATTAGGACCATTTAATATGATAGCTCATATTTTAGTTAGAAAACATAGTCAGACCAAAAGGTCAATATTTTAGCTACTACCTATTTGATTTAGTTTTTTTCAATGAATTCATCCCTTTTACTTTTCGTTGAATCCCTAAATCAAAAAAAAAAAGATTTTTCTCTAATTACCTTTCTCCACACATAAAACTTCTTCCCTAATTTTTAAAGCTCACATACAACCATCAGTTACTAGTCCGCCTAAAGCCATCGCGAATTGTTTCCGTCGTGACCCTACTGCTAGTGGTGTACATGGACCGGATTGGTCCGATTTTTATCAAAACCAAACCAAATCAATTATATCGGTTTGGTTTGGTTCGGTTTTATCGGGTTGTTTGGGTTTTCGGATTTTTTTGTTACATGTATATTATTTCAATCTTACTTTATTAAAATTATAGATAAAGTTTTGATAAGTGAATATATGTTTAGTATATATGAAAAAAAAATTGACAAACATATGATCTATTAAAATATTCTAATGGAAGAAATTTTTTAGTAACACATGATTGTTATTTTCTTAGTCGTTAACAATAATTTTCCATTAATTTACGCTTTCAGTGTTAATACATGAGGGAATCCCAAATATTTCTATATTTTCTAAAGAAAAATTACTATAAAGTCTTAAAAATATAAATAAAATTTATATATTTATATGTCGGTTTGGTTCGGGTTTTTTTACTCAATACTAAACCAAGTCAAACCAAACATAGTCGGATTTTTTAATCGATTTGGTTTAATTTTTCGGTTTGGTGCGGTTTTTCGGTTCGGTTTGAACACCTCTACCTACTACCTACAAATATTGTTAAGGTATTGTTATAGTGCACACACAACCTTTAAATCTTAGGATCGCCTCTGCTCGGAAGATTGATGTTAGATTAAGTAGGCTACCTCTAAGTGTTGGAAGAAAGTTACAAAAACTGCAATGAATACTGATTATTTTCTATTTTGTAAAAAGTATAAGTTACTACTTAACAATAGCTTTGCCATCTAAAATTTTAAGAAATATCTTGCTAAGCTATTATTTTTTCATTTATGTCATGCTTCCACATATATGAGTAAATACATAGTACTAATGTTTATGTAATCAATAGTGAAATTTAAATTTAACTTAATGTGTAAGTTACAAATAAGTCTATGCTTTTGTGTCGTGTTCCATAAAAAATTGTACAACTCATATAATGGGAATATACTACATCTTTTTTACAACATTTTAATTGATTTATATTGGAGTTATGTACCCACACTTTAATTGACAAGAGGGGTTGCTCTGATGGTAAGCAACCCCCACTTCCAATCGAGAGGTTGTGAGTTCGAGTCTCCCCAAGGTCTGCGTACACACTACCCTCCCCAGAGCCCACTAAGTGGGATTATACTGGGTTGTTGTTGTTGTTGTTGTACTTTCAAAGGAAGGGAAATTAGACTCGCACAGGTAGTAGTAGTTTGCAGTATTAGTCTAATGACTACATGTCTTTACGTCAACTCATCAAAAAACTAAGGTAATAATTCCATTTGTCTTTACTATTCATGCAATTCCAAGTTGAGTTGCCTGGCACCTAACTAACAAAATTTATTGTGTATCATTCCCCATAGAAGACCATTTAATGGCGTTTCTCCTAGTTCCAACTATCAAATATCAACAATAGACTTTATTTTCATGGGAAGGATACTTTTTTGATTTTCTACTCGGTGTTTGTATTCGTATTGGAGTCCGATTATATTCGGATTGGCGCCGTATGAGGTCCCATTTGGAGACCTCTGGTTAAAGAAATAACAGTCTCAACCATTGCACCACATCCTTTGGTGGTTCATCGGAAGGATATACTTCATTAGGAAGTGAAATACTTTTTCCAAAAGTAATCAAATTGTTTTAAATTTCAAAATTTTCCAACATCACGGAAAGAGAAATTACATTTTACACTTGTTTGGGTGGTTATGGGGTATTGATTCATAATATATTATTTTTTTTATTGTATTGTATTGTGTTGTACGATTGAATATTAAGTGTGGATAAATTGTACTATCTTCGCTCTAATTTATGTAAATCAATTTCCTTTTATGTCCATTCCAAAAAATGACCCTTTTTAAATTTGAAAATAATTTAACTTAAACTTTTAATTCTATCTTTAATGAGAAAATTTTATAGCCACAGAAATACCCTGACACGTTTAACGCCACAGGTTCCAAAAGAATGATAACCACACAAATATTATGTCTTATTTATTACCACAAATTTTAAAAGTTTTTATTTTTTCAGTTAAATATGTTCACATAAATTGAAACCCGGGAAGTATCATTTTTCGTCGTTTCATTGTGTCACGTACCAATAATTTGAAGAATAAAGTTATAATATTATTAGAAAAAAAAAAGTTACGAGGTAAGGTAGTGTTATTATGAAAAGGTAGGATAAAAGGTAAAATATAATTATTAAATAATAATTAAGGATAAAATGAGATAAAAGATAAGGTAACGATACGACCACGCCAAGTTGATTGTACATAAAATGAAACTTTTCTTTGTTACAACAAAAATATATTAATGATACTATACAATAAAATTGAAGTAAAAACTAGAAATAAACATATATTTATTAAAATAATATGATACAACAACTAGCTGTTAAGAATGAATGAAATTGTCAGCCATTCGTAAAATATACCTAAATGTAAATAAAAATAATATTTTTCAAGAAGTAATGAAATTATTTCCAAAGTAGGATATTTAAATTAAAAATCAGAAGTTAAATCAAACCAAACCGACGTAAAGAATGGGCATGTTCTGTGATTTCGTTTGGTAGATATATCGATTAATTTATAGATTTATGTAAATATAAATATTTAATAGAGATATTTTTAAAACTTCATAATTTTTGCCATGAAAAGTTGTATCACATATTCATGGAGTTTGCTTGAATATTCTATTGTTCTATGAAGTTATCGATTAAATTAATAAAAAAATGATATTGTATAATCGTTCTCAAAATAATAATTTGAAAAAATTATATTTTTTATATAATATATATATTATGTATGTTATATATAAGAATTATATCAACCACTTTTTTGACTATCAAATATATAAAAGTGAAGAAACCCTTGATTAATTTATATTGTAATATTGCATTAATGTTAGCTGGTACAATAGAAAAGAAAAAAAGATTAAGAGTCTACTTGGCCAAGCTTCTTAAAAGGCTAAAACTACTTTTTTCTCCAAAAAAATATACGTTTTAAAGAATTTAAGTTGTTTTGGCCAAGATGGAGAAGTACTTTTGGCCAGCACCATAAGCAGTTTTTCCGCTTTTGGGAAGAAGTGAAAAATTCTAATGTCTTCCAAGAAGTAGAAGTAGAAAATTAATTTATTCAAGATAAAACTATTCCCACTATATATTTATATTTTTCAAATTATACCTTATTGAATTATTATTATTTTTCCTTTTTGTTTCTTATTTTTACCATGAATCATATTGTAACTTTCCAAACTCTTTATTGACTTATTTTTTCTTTGTGTAAAGTCTTGTAATTTTCCAAATTATCTTCTTCTTTTTTCACAATAAAAGCAAATTATCGACGTCCTTCTTTGGATTATCAATTCTCTTCTTACAAATAGTTATCATTTATAATTCCTTCTCTTACAGGTTATTAATTCCGGAATTTTTAAAACAATTATCAAATCTAATTTGTGAAAATTACCTACAAATTGATGATAAATTTATAATTATATCACATAATCTATCTATATATTATTAAAATAAGAATAAAAAGGCTCCACATTAAATCAAGTGGCAGCCTCGCAATAGGTTACTTGGCATTGAGGACAAAATTTAGTTAGGATAGGTAATCATTAGTTTCTTTTTGAATTTAAATTTTTAAAAAAAGTATGCATTATGTGTTCTTAATAATTAATTACTCTTTTTGAATTTGAATTTAGACTTAGTTAACTATTATTATTTTTAACGAAACAATAATTTATATATTTAAAATTATTTTTGTTTTACGCTCAATGCTATATTTCAAGTTTGACACTCAGAATCATCTTGTTACACTTACCATAACTATATAAAATTTTATCCGACGACATCTTCTACCGATAAGGAATTCAACTATTATGCAAATGAAGACATTACTGTAGAGATGAGGAAGGAGATGTGCCTTCTGGTATTCCTTTAGAAATGGGCAAGTCTTCTACTAATATGTATTGTGTGATAGAATTAGATATAAAATTATTGAGAAATGTTATTGTCACACCTCCTTTTTTCTTACCTTACTGGAATAGCCTAATTACTACACATCGGGAAGGGATATAATAAAAGGAAGGAGTTTTTTCAATTTAAGGACAGTCGGAACGAAATTTATTTATTTAGTTTCAGAGTTGCCACTTGAGAGATTAATGGTGTCCCAAGTCAGCGGTTGAATCCCGAACCGAGTAAAGTTTGACTCTGTTACAGTCTGCGAACTAGAAATCCGGATAAGAAACTATGTCAATCCGGGAGGAGGTGTTAGGCACCCCCGAATTCCATGGTTCTTGCGCAGTCGCTCAACTGTTGTATTGTTTTTATCTGATTTCTATATATGTTCCATTTTTATGTGCATTTATTAATATTCCGCTTATTTATTTAATTTTACAAAGAATTACAACGTCGTGAAAATGCATCTCGGACCACGCCGTACCAGTACGCCCGTGGCTTTTAATACATTTCGACTTTGTTGAGCCTCGGATTTGGGTCATATAAATGTGCACCCGTATAAGAAGGTAATATTATTACAAATCGTGCCTAAAGTATATACATCTTTGTTAACTTTGGGAAAGACCGTGACATTTGCTAAACGGTACTTCCAAATCTATGATTTTCATAACAATTTATTTGAGGGTCCCGCAATTATGTATTTAATGTGGCGAGGCTCATCTCATTTTTATTAAGGTCATACCTAACACATACTATATTTCTTACTTGTTTTGTCTCTAATAACAAAGAAAAATCCTAATTGTTTATTCATTATCCTAATAGTTTTGCATTTTTGAGGCCACAAAACTCATAAGAGTCCTGGCTTTTAATTCATGTTGGGCTTGACTGCAGCCCATGTATCAATATCTAGTTCAAGTTAAATCTGCTGAAGCTCAAGTTCAGTCCATTCGCGTAAATAATCTTCTAATGGCCCAAATCAGTGTATTTTTTATATTATATGATACATGCCCAAGTATAATCTTAACATTTATTGAATTTGGGCCTTTCATTTGGACTTTTTCTCAAACTAAATCGCAGCAGAAGATATATCTATTACTTTATTTTCAGATTATTATAATTCAAATTCAAATTCAGAACAATATTATGCTTAACTATGAGAAACTTTTCCTTTATTTCAATTCAAAATTATGTACAGAATTAGATCTAGTGAAACGAAATTTCGAAATCGAAACAGACTTATTATTCTATCATGAGTAATGTTCTACTATGTATTTGAAGTTATTTCTAACACTAATTACTTTTAAACTAACTAATTGATATCATAGTCGAGCTATTTCTGAATTAGGAAGTTATTTTCAGAAGTAATATCAAATTGACACACATGAATTTACATTTAGTTTTCAAATAGAACGGTTGTGGACTTACAATTTCGCAACTGATCATGCATCTAAATAGATCTGTTATTTCGGAAGAAAACGTTATAGATGTTCATGATTTCAGAGTTATAACATGAAGTCTAAATTCAACTATTATTTCTAACTTTTGCGTTACTGATTTTTATCTGTAATCCTATTTATTATTATGATTCTACAATCTAAGGATAATACTATCAGACCTAATCAGAAGATAGAGTTTAATAAGTAAAGTCCAGTCCAAATTTAATTACAAACCAGACTATTCCTAACGAATACACATTTTAACTAAATTCTACATTGATAAAAATGAAACGATAATCAGTAACTAAAATTCATTTTTCTTCAATTTGCATTTACAACCTCAGATAATAGAGATGTATCTGGAAACAAAAAGGAATCAATGAGATCTATGAAAAGCAGGGATCATCAATCAACAAAAACTCATTAATCGATCAGAACAGCTCCATCAAATCAGACTCAAACTAAAGTGATGATAAACCAGTAGAAAAACCAACAAATGCTAAATCAGACCACAAATTAACACTTCGACTCAACAGTCCCAATCCAACAATAATTTAATCACCAAAGCCAAATAGAAGAGAAGCACAAACTCCAAATTACTTCAGAATCAATGAAACATTGATACTTTTTATGATTTTTTAAGCTTTGATGTGAAGAAATGCACGAATTGAGATTTCAAACAGAATAAAAATGTTTAAGTATTTTAGATTTTCCAAAACTTATTAAAGGCAAGCTCATGAAGACTATTTATAGAGTATTAAGGGAATGAGATTTGAATTGCAGACTTACATATTAGCCCATCCCTTTATTTATATTTAATCCTTTTTATTTTTGTTAACCGATCAGTTTTACACATTTATTTGTACAAAATTCCTCTTTTTCCCCATTTAGAATGTTCTATTCTATTGTGTTTCCCTTTTTACCCCCACCTCTAAATAATTTTCATTACATTACCCTTTTGTTATGCCTGAAATGCCCTTAATCCCTTAAGTATTTTACAATTAGACCATTTAATATTCCCAAATCTGCCATTACCCCTTAGGATTTTTACATTTAAGCCAAAGGGTATTCCCCAAACTAACCCTGATTCCACATTTCAATTACCCTTCCACTCGTACTGTCCTTTAACCCGAGGTATAACCAACTGCCTTTATTAAAATAATCAGAACAAAATTACTCTCATGAACAAGATTATAAACCTTAACTAATTACCAGAACTAATCAAAATTTATCCAAATTAACCAATTATTAACTGTCAATTAATAGCTATAACCAAATCAAATCTAAGTAATTAGACTTATACTAATCAATTAATAAAATTCAGAAACCAATCAAAAAATAAAAAATAAGATGATTCAATTAAAAGAAAACCCTAATTACTAATCAAGTTATCAAACAATCAGAACCTAATTTCAATATCAAAACTAGGTCTAGTAGTATACGAACAGAAATCAAAACCTAAAGTACTATATCATTTTTTATCAAGAATCAAAAACAAAAAGAGAATCACATACATGCAAGTAAACAGAAACAAAAATAATAGAAAGGAAATAGGAAACTTAGCTTGTTTGTTTTCTTTTCTTCTTTCTTTTCTTTTTCTCTCTTTCTTTTTTAGTTGAATGCTTTCCAGGACTTTAAAAGTCTTGGATATAATTTTCTTGGACTCTTGAGCCTCCGGCAGACTTTTGAATCTTAGTTCAACATTTTCAATGGGTTTTAAGGGTTGAAGGTTTTAAAAAAGGGCTAAGGGTGGTTATAGGATACCACGAGGTGATTTTGGAGCGGTTTTGATGAAGTAGTGTTCGCCGGAGTAGGGTTCCGGCGACACTTAAATCAATATTCGAGAAGATTCAGACTCATTCGAGGAAAAAGAGTTAGAGGGGTGGAATAAGGAAGTCTAGACGGCTGGGTTGTTAAGGGTGAAGGCAGAGGCAAAAATTGTATCTGCCGGAGTAGGGTTCTAGCGACACTTGAACGAATATTCGAGAAGTTCTAGCTTGTTTTGAGGGAAACTGATTATGGGGGGTGGGAGAGGAGGCTCAGAGCTCTTTGTGGTGTTAATGGTGAGGGCAAAAAAGTAGGTGTCGTTTCCCGCCGGTGTCACGACCCTAGTTCACCAATCGTGAACATGTCGTGATGGCACCCAGTCCCCATGACTAGGTAAGCCTAACACGTTGCGGAATATACAAGCTATGAACACTTAAATAAGAAACAACGGAAAGATGGCATAAAAAGATATGTAATCCGTGCCACTTGGCACATACATCCGTCAACATAATGAATAAAACGCTACCAAGATCCGGAATCCCACGGTAACACAGACTAAAAGAGAATATACAATTGTGGCTCTATGTGTAAAGAGTATCTAACAACGAAATAAAGGAAAAATGTCAACTAGTACTATTAGAATAGAAGGAAAGCCTCCGGATCCGTGGACGTAGCAGATCATACCTCGAGGTCTCCCAGAAAGCTGCAGAATCACCTAGCACGAGCCTGCTCTGATGTACCTGGATCTGCACAACAAAAGTGTGCATAAGAGTAGCATGAGTACACCACGGCGGTACTCAGTAAGTGCCAAGCCTAACCTCGATGGAGTAGTGACGAGGAAGGTCAGGGCCCTACTGAGAAACAATAATATAATGATGATAACAATAATAAGCAGTTTAAATGATAATAATTCCGAAATAACAACAATAAGATGATTACTGCAACCGACTACAATTAATCTAACAAGAAGTAACCAACTCAATAAAAACAAGTCCAGGACCTGTGGGAATTGAACCCACGGTCCCATTTTCAGTACCCGTGGGTCTCCGAGAATCGAACCCGCAGCCCATGTCTCAATAGATTTCAGGATCTCCGGGAATCGAACCCGCAGTCCACATCTCAATAAATCTCAGGATCTCCGGAATCGAACCCGCAGTCCACATCTCAATAAATCTCAGGATCTCCGGGAATCGAACCCGCAGTCCACATCTCAATAAATCTCAGGATCTCCGGGAATCGAACCCGCAATCCACAACAATATCACTCCGGGTCTCTGGGAATCGAACCCACAGCCCTGGGATCTCCGGGAATTGAACCCGCAGTCCACAAACACAACAAGTAAAGGAATACACAGAGAGAATATAATATGCTTAACTATAACTTCACCGATAAACAGTGCCAATAATTATCAAGAAGCTCAAGTAAGACAATTAGGCAACTAGAGAGTTAAATACTACCTAATCATGCTTTTCTAACTACTACCGGGTAAGAATATCGAATTAACAGCTAAAAGCAGGAATATCACTCATCGAACATTTTAAGTAAAGTATGTGTTCAACAACCAGCGCATGTACACGCCCGTCACCTCGCGTACAAGGCATTTAAACTATCACATAATATCCTAGGGGTGAAAGTTCCCCCACACGAGGTTAGACAAGCCACTTACCTCAATTCCGATACAAAACCGCTAAGAAATAACTCTCTTGCCGCAAATGTCGGCCTCCACAGGTGTAGTATCTGATAAAAATCAATAGAATCATATCAAAATAACTCAAAATACACCAAAACCCACAAGTTGCCAAAACCCGACTTCCGGTGCGCTTATCCAAAAATCACGAAAATTATATATTCGGGTTCCTTATCTCAATACGAGTCCGTGCATATAAAATTTATCAAAATCGGACTCCGTTTGCCCATTCAAATCAAATATTTTCTAAAATTTAGGCCTAGGGCTCAAACCCACCTTTAATCTTCCATTTTCAGTGAAATAATCACGGATTTCATGATAAACCAACGAATTAAGGTCAAGAAACTTACCCCCGATGATTTCCCAATGATATCCCAGCGTTTACCCTTCGAAATCCTCTCTTGGAGCTCAACAATGGCGGTTTTGGTGTGTTAGGACGCGACTAAAATGTTCTGGACTTAAAGTCACTGCCAGGCCATTTTACTCTACGCGATCGCAGCATTGGGCTTGCGATCGCGATGCACAAAATATGGGCGGCCTAATTTTTCCTCTACGCGATCGCGTGACCCTGGACGCGATCGCTTAGACCCTGAACCGAAATTCAGAGCATTTCAGTCCCCAGCAGAGTCGCCAGAGCTGTCACACCTCCTTTTTACCGTACCTGCGAGGGCGGGAGTTTTTCCAATTAAAGGACAATCGAGACGGGATCCATTTTATTAAATTCAGAGTCGCCACCCAAGTCACCGGTTTGATCCCGAACCGAGGAAATTTATGACTTTGTAATATAGTCTGCGAAACTAGAAAACCGGATAAGGAACTCTGTTAACCCGGGAGAAGGTGTTAGGCACTCCCGGATTCCGTGGTTTTAGCACGGTCGCTCAATTGCAAATTTTGTTTCTATCTGATTCTTTTATATATTTTAATTATGTGCTTTTAATGCTCCGCTCTTATTTTTAGAAGAATTGCGACGTCACGAAAACACGTTTCGAGTCACACCGCAACCAGTACGCCTGTGACTTTAACGTATTTCAGTTTCGCCGAGAGTAAGATTTGGGTCACATAAATGCGCACCCGTATTTAGGAAAGGGTTATTATTAACTAACGCGCCTAAAGTAATTTTGCGTTTGTACTTTGCGAGGGCCATGAAATTTGCTGAACGGCACGCCTCGAAATCTAAGGTTCAATTTATAATAAAAAAATTAAAACGAGGCCATGCAGTTATCATTTTTTTTGTTTGGCGCGGCACACCTCGATTTTATTAAAGAAACAAATATTCTACTAAGTTAGGAGAAATTCCTATTTTTTACGAAATTATACGATTAATACACCTTATTAGCTTGCATCTAAAAGCTCACGTGAATGGGATTAACAAAGTTATCTACAGCCACCAGCCACCGACAGTTTTTCTTGATTTTTTTTTTATGACTAAACACTAATCAACTTTAAATTCATCTCCTAATGGTTTACTAACGTGCCTCCAACTATTCCAATGATCAATCTCCAGAACATATTTTCTTTTAAATTAGCCACAAACTTATGTTGAATAAATTCCAATTCATACATCATAGACTAACATAAAGGGATTTGAAAAGTATATGATGGTGATACAAATCAAATAAATCAGGAATTGACTTACATGGACTTAGCATTATTCAAAAATCAGAACGCACACACAACATCGATCAACAGCATTCACAAAGGCATAGACAAGACATACATAGTAGATTTCATAATATTAATATGTTGGAGAGTAATTGCATGGTTGAGAAGAAGACAATACCTGGATTTACAAGAACAGATCCAACACGACTAAATAACTAAAAGAAATCGTAGTGTGGGAGTTCAGCCACCAACTTCGATTATCAACAAATTCAATCCAAAACAAACCAGAAAATGACCACGAACGGAACAAGAACCCGACGATCTCGAACGGAATCGCGAACGGCACCGAACAGATCCCGAACGGACTCAAATCCAGACCTCAAAACGATTTCAATGGTTAAAATGTCGTTGGATGGAGAGGAGCTGCTGGTCGCGACGTTGCTTTCATGGCTGGACGTCGGAGCTGGTTCGACGGAGACTGCTGGCAGCCATGGCGTCGAGCTTCTGGTTTGGTGGCGTCGCTGGTCGACGTGAGGGAGCTGGTCGTTGCTGCTGGTTCGACGGATGACTGCTGGAGCTCGTCAATGGTGTATCGCGGCTGATGAGGTGAGGGAGACGAAGATGGCGACGTGAGTTCAACTAGTTGTGAGGGTGGTGACGACGAGATCCTAGGCTTGACAGGAGGCTGCCTTTGTGTTAGGTTTTCTAGGGTTCATTTTTGTTTTCCTCCATGAGGAAGATGATGCTACAGTACCCCCCTCCTCAAAAAAACGTTCACTGCCTCTTTTTTTTAACACCCCCCCCCCCTTTATTGTTTTTCTTCTTAAAATCACTCACCAGCTTACTTTTTCTTTTTCTTTTTTCGTTTGTCCCCTCCCTCCCTTTTACTTCTTTCTTTTTTAAAATCCAAAGGCCATAATCGTGGCCTCCCCCCCACTTTGCCGTGTCTTCTTGTCTTTTCTTTTTTTGTTTTTTTTATTCTCTTTTTATTTTTTAATCATTCTCCCATCCCTCCCCCTTAGTGTAGTGTCGGGTTATTACGGGCTATGTCCGAAAATTATAAAACCGGGTAGTTTGAACCCGAGTATTATTCTTTGCCCGGAACCGAGAATGAGAACACGGTGTTATTAATTAATCCTACGTAAGCAAAATAACTATAAGACTAATAATTAAAACAAAGTTATTTTTTTTATATTTTTCTTTCAAAATTAAAGTAACTACAAAATGTTAATGCGACTATTTTTATTATTTTCGTTTTTATAAAAAGATAAAAATATAAAGTACTATTTTTTTGTATTTTTCAAGTTTAAAAATGACTACGAAACATTAATAAAACTATATTTTTGTTATTTTTCATTTTAAGGTAAAAGTAAAGTAAAAGAGTCAAAATTAGCTAAGATAACTATATTAAAACTAAACTAAATATTTTACGCTAAAAATATAGAAAATCTCGGGGAGGGTCAAAAATCACGCGTTTACAGCTGCCCCTCTTTGACTGAAAACACAAAGAGTTTTCAGACAAAGAACGACTAGACAAGTGTTTTTTGACCTGACCCTTATTGGGAGGGACTAAACTAAAAGAAGAGGAATGTGACCAAGCCCTTGTATCTGAGCTGCCTACAT
The DNA here is from genome assembly GCA_032618575.1 of Nicotiana noctiflora. NCBI lineage: Eukaryota > Viridiplantae > Streptophyta > Magnoliopsida > Solanales > Solanaceae > Nicotiana > Nicotiana noctiflora. The sequence goes on from JASVEL010006907.1 coordinate 32,955, forward strand.
ATCCTTGGCTATAAAGGAATCAGGCCACGTGTAGTTCGAAAGTGAGTGAGGAAATGGAGTAACCGAGGTGGAGAGCCGGTCGAGGTGTCGTTCCGTCGAGGTTCCGTCCCATCGAAGTTCCGGTTCGTGGTCCTGCTATTACATCAAAAATCAAAATATGAAAAAAAACTAACTAAGCCTATCAGCTACTAGTTACAAAATTCATATCTATAAGTCTTCTGAAGCTTGATCTTGAGTATTGGTTGGTGCTTCGTGCGGACTCTAAATTTGAACCTTGATACTTGCTAGTTGTAGGTACTAGTTCAATCTTCTTCAGCTTTCTGGATCTGAACCAGGTATGCAGTGCTTGTGACCTCGGCCATGTCTTGAGCACACCACATCTTTCATCGATTTCTGCACTTGGATTAACTCTTTGCCTTTTTTCATTATGACTGACTTCAGTTGAGCATCTCGGACTATTGACTCGCATTCTGGTCGCAAGCTTCTTTTGTTGCTAACTTGCATTGCACTCCGAAGTGAATTCCCTTACTTGTGATCTTCGAACTATTATCCTTCAAAGTCTGAATCTATCTTTTCTGATCCTTGTCGCCTTCCTTCTGATTCATGCTGGGGATTTCCGTTACACTCTACCACTTTTCGATTGTTCACTATCCTTTTCAAATCTTGGAAACTGAGACGGCGTTCTGCTTTTCTGGCGGGCTTCCGACTTTAACAACAAACTCTAATCATAAATTGCCATTCCCTTCTTCAGTGGGCACCTGATTACCAAAACTTGAAATGTATAGATCGAATGATTACCATCTCAGGAGAAAGATTCCTCGGACTGAGATTTTGATGTCTTAGGAGAAAGATTCATCAGACTAAGACTTTGACGCTAGGAGATAATTCATCAGACTAGGTCTAAATCATTGTGATCTTAGGAGAAAGATTCATCGGACTGAGATTTTGATGTCTTAGGAGAAAGATTCATCAGACTAAGACTTTGATATTTTAGGAGAAAGATTCATCAGACTAAGATTTTGACGCTAGGAGGTAATTCCTCAGACTAGGTCTAAATTGTTGTGATCTCAGGAGAAAGATTCATCAGACTGAGATTTTGATATCTTAGGAGAAAGATTCATCGGACTAAGATTTCGACGCTAGGAGATAATTCCTCGGACTAGGTCTAAATTGCTGTGATCTCAGGAGAAAGATTCATCAGACTGAGATTTTGACGCTAGGAGAAAGATTCATCAGACTGAGATTTTGATATCTTAGGAGAAAGATTCATCGGACTAAGATTTTGACGCTAGGAGATAATTCCTCCGACTAGGTCTAAATTGTTGTGATCTCAGGAGAAAGATTCATCAGACTGAGATTTTGATATCTTAGGAGAAAGATTCATCGGACTAAGATTTTGACGCTAGGAGATAATTCCTCAGACTAGGTCTAAATTGATGCCTTACTTGAAATCTTCCAATTGTTGCTTCCTTCTTCTTGTTGCTTTCATCTAAAACCTCTAATTGTTGTTTTTCACTTCCTATTAAATTATCTTTAACTATAACTTCAAAAACTAAATCGCCACTCCATTCTTCGGGCGGGCTCCCTGACTTCAACTACAACTCCAAACTAAATCGCCACTCCATTCTTCAGGCGGGCTCCCTGACTTCAACTACAACTCAAAACTAAATCGCAACTCCATTCTTCAGGCGGGCTCCCTGACTTCAACTATAACTTCAAAACTAAATCGCCACTCCATTCTTCAGGCGGGCTCCCTGACTTCAACTACTTCTTCAAAATAAAGTCGCCACTCCATTCTCCAGGCGGGCTCCCTGACTTCAGCTACTATTTCAAAAATAAAATTGCCACTCCATTCTCCAGGCGGGCTCCCTTGCAAACTTGTAGGATATAATGCTGCCGGGGAAATCTCGAAATCAGTGTTTCATTTTTTCGAGAACTGCTGGGGATGATACCGGCCTCTTGCCTTTCTGAACGCAAGCTTCCTCGTTTTGTCCTGTCTGCTGGGGGTATAATTTCCTCTATCACAGCTTGTTGTTTTCTTTCTTTCAAAGCTGCTGGGGATAATCGGGTTCAAAGATCATTTCCTCGCATTATCTGGCTTCTTTCTCCAACCGGGTATTGACTTCAACTACTACTCAAAATAAAATCGCCACTCCGTTCTCCGGGCGGGCTCCGACTTCAACTAACTACTTCAAAATAAAATCGCCACTTCCATTCTCCAGGGCGGGCTCCACGACTTCAACTACTGTCAAAATAAAATCGCCACTCCGATCTCCAGGGGCGGGCTTCCCGACTTCAATTACTACTTCAAAAATAAAATCGCCACTCCATTCTTCAGGCGGGCTCCCTGACTTCAACTATAACTCAAAATAAAATCGCCACTCTATTCTCCAGGCGGGCTCCCTGACTTCAACTACTACTTCAAGATAAAATCGCCACTCCGTTCTTCAGGCGGGCTCCCTGACTTCAACTATAACTCAAAATAAATCGCCACTCCGTTCTTCGGGCGGGCTCCCTGACTTCAGCTACAACTTCAAAATAAATTGTCGCTCCATTCTTCAGGCGGGCTCCCTGACTTCAACTACGACTCACTAATTTCATCCCATCCTTATCGCCTTCCTTTGTTTCTTGTACCATTTTCTTCTTCCTGCATCGCTTCTTGGGCCATCCTTTCTTCTGAATTACCTTGTTTCAGAATTGCTTTCCTCCTGAGTCGTGTTATTTTCTCTTGACTGCTAGGGACATCTTTGGAATTGATTACTTACCCGCTGGGGATGCTGCTGTTGAGGAAATCTTCTTTATTTCCTCCTTTTCTACTTCCTTCAAAACCTTTATTCTCTCCTGAGATCGCTGGGGATTGAAATGTCATCAGCTGGGGATTACCCTGTCTGGGGATCCCTTTTCCTTCTTCCTCTTTCCAAAACTCCTTCGAGGCTCGTGCTTCGCTCCCTTGAAAAACTTGTAGGATATAATGCTGCCGGGGAAATCTCGAAATCAATGTTTCATTTTTCCGAGAACTGCTGGGGGTGATACCGGCCTCTTGCCTTTCTGAACGCAAGCTTCCTCGTTTTGTCCTGTCTGCTGGGGGTATAATTTCCTCTATCACAGCTTGTTGTTTTCTTTCTTTCAAAGCTGCTGGGGATAATCGGGTTCAAAGATCATTTCCTCGCGTTATCTGGCTTCTTTCCCCAACCGGGTATTTGGTTTCGAGAAAATTTTCGCAACGGGAGAAAATTTTCTGCCCCAGTTTGAGAATCTTCTTCGTGGCATGCTTTTCTGCCAACAACCCCTCTTTTTCCTGTTTCAAATCAAAGAAAAATTGGTTAGTTTTAAAATGTGGTGGTTGGTTGTGGTGCTCCTGCTGGGGATGGTTCTCCTCCTCTTTCCCTGCTCTGCGTTTCATTATCAGAACTTGCTGGGGATGTTATCATTTGATGATATTCATGCTGGGGACAATTTTCTCCTTTCTTGCTTCCCCGCCTTCCTTGACGACTCTTTATTCGCGAACCTTTCCACGTGGTTTTCCACCGACCACCCGAATTCCTATAATAGTGACCCTTCGTGAAGACCTTGCATGTTTTACTGGTGAACCATTTCCTTTGTTCACCCTTGTCACTGAAAATACCTTTCTGCTGGGGATATCTCCCCTTCTTTGGCGGCATATCTAAGGAATGGGCATTTCCCGACCTTTGAGTCTCATTGGCCTTGGCCTCGAGGTCATTAACCTTCATTGAGATATCCTTTTCACACCGATCCACCCTTTTGTCGATCTGTTGCTGGGGAATATCCTTCTGGACACTGGCTTTGCGCTTAATCCCTCCTCACTTATACCACTTGGGGTGTACCAATCAAATTCCGTCTTGCATAATTGGAAAGCTGATGGAAAATTTTGAAGTCATTTCTTATAAACCGACTCTATTGGGGAATTTTTTATAAAAGGAGAAAGATAAAAGGAAACAGAATAAAAGACAAAAACGAGGATGACTCTCTAAAAAGAAAAAATGATAAAATAACTCTATCAAACGTGGATACCAACTCTAATGGACATGACATGCACATATAGCCTATCCTCCGTCGTTAAACCGCCTTTTGTAATCTTCTCCTGGGGCTTTCCTATCTTATTTCCAACCTTCGTTCGACTTGTAGTGCCCGAGGGGTTTTCACTACCAAGCCTCTCTTATTTCGGTTTTCTCTCAGCTTTCATCGCCTTATGGCGCCTGTGAAGGTTTTCACTGCTAAGACTCTCTCATTTGTGTTACTTTTCCGCTGGGGATTGGTGGTGTTACTGCTAAGATTCTCTCATATCTCTTCTGTTGCAGATCAGAGTCTTTTCTGACGGGAATCAGGGTGTTATGTTCTGATAAGACTTCTCTCATTTGCCTGACTTGGCCTCTTTTGAAGATTGGTCAAAAGGTCTTTCTTTGGACCGTAATGTGGATTTGGATAAGGCTAAAAAAAATGGTATTAAAGGCTCGAAATAAAACAAAATGGGTTCAAAATTACAACCTTCGGATCTATATTTATTTATAATAAACACAATTTTTTTTTTGCCCCAGATTCTTGCTTGGGGATTTTTGATTTTTATTTACACTATGACCGAGCTGTGAAGCGCCTACGTATCCTCTTTGAGGAATCAGGTCAAACGTAGTTCCCAATTCCTTGTTTTTCTAGTTTTTCCTTTTCATTTTTCATTCTTTTTTTTTCCTTTCTTTTTGGTTGTTTTTGTTGTTTTCTTTTTCTCTTTTTCTTTCTTTATCTTCCCCATTTGTGTTTCTAATTTTGGTACCGATTCCGAAGGAGGGGTATGAAAGAAATCAAAATAAGGCTCGAAGGGTTGACGATGGATAAAGTGTTTGGATAGCAGAACAAAATGCCTTCGTCATTCCAATCTTCAAAACATGCCAAGTGTAAACAACACAATTAATATTCGTCATATCTTTAAAGCAGTGTTGGGCAACACTCTCATTTTCATTATTATGAACGACCCCATGTCAATTTTGGCAGCTTGCCTTTAACGGTTTTCTTTTACTTGCCCCAGTTTCTCATGACTCGGGTTTCGAATAATCTCAAACCGTTCTTACTTCATTTAAATATCGCGATCACCTCCCAATGGTTTTGTGATTAACTTTTAAGATCAGGCCAAAACTATGTGCGCACGTCATGTCACTAGAGCTAGCAGAACAAGAACGATATGACGGAAATGACTAAATAACAGAAAATGTCTAAAAATAATATAAAATAGGTCATTGCATTAACCGATAAAACAACGACTCGAACAACTAAAAAAACAAAACTGGGTACAATACTTAGAACGAACCTAGACCCCTTTAGATGAGACACTATGATCAAAAGAAAAATACAAGGATAAAAGGTTTGAGCCACAAAACAACATTCGGATTACCATTCTGAAATAACTCGGACAAATAGAAATGACAACAAAATAAGCCACCACAAATGACTCTCCAATTGATAAGCTTGACATTTAGCCACGAATTTGATTATCAGAACCACTAGGGCCTTCTCTCATTTCAGTCGGCAAATTCCCGAGTGGATTCTCATATTCCATGTCATCAGGCATCACCGCCAGAAAGTATGTATCATCAGGTGCAGGTAACGGATTCAGCGCGATATTCTGGGTGTCACTGTTATGAATCACAATCAACCTTTCTTGGATCATCCTTTCTATTTCCCTTTTCAAATCCCGACAACTTTCCATGTTGTGCCCCTGGGCATGGGAATGGTATTCACACCTTTTAGATGGGTCAAAGCTCCTTGCACGTGGGTCCACATGATTGGGAGGGATGGGTGCAATCATGTCCTGTTGTTTTAACTTCTCAAATAAGCTTGCATAGGAAACTCCTATTGGTGTGAAATGTTCCTTCAACTTCGGTTCCCTTCTATACCCTTGGTTTGGAAGTGGGTTATAAGGTATTTGGAAATTTTGCAGAGGCTGGTAGAGATTTTGTGATGCCCGTGCTCGCTTTCTTGGATGATTTGATGGATGAATAACGTACTGGGGTGGATCAACTGAGTATGGTGGGTTCGGAGGTGGATAGTGATGCTTAGGGGAATTATGGAAAACTTGTCGAGGCATCGCATACCGTCGAAGTACTCTTCTGGAACCTTTTCTTGACCCCGATATCATCATGACTTCTTCATCCCTCTCATTCGTGTCACTAGATTCAAATTGGACAGCCTGAGCTGCAGCCTTGAGAGCCGCTTGACTTATAATTCTGCCTGTCTTAAGACCGTTCTCTACCATTTCTCCCATTTTGACTACATCCAAGAAGGATTGACCAACCGCAGACATCATGTTCTGAAAATAATCCGGCTCTTGAGCCTGAAGGAAGACAGTGATTAACTCATGGTCATCCATGGGTGGCTAAGCACGAGCCGCTTGCTCTCTCCATTTAAGGGCATATTCCCTGAAACTTTCACTTGATTTCTTCTTCAGATTTGAAAGGAAAATGCGGTCTGGGGCAATGTCAATGTTGTATTGGAATTGTTTGACAAAGGCTTGTGCCATGTCGTTCCAGACGTGCCAGCGAGATGCATCTTGATCCCAAAACCATTCAGAGGCTACTCCTGTAAGGCTTTCCCCAAAGTAAGCTATTAACAATTCTTCATTTCTTCCCAGACTCCTTAGTTGATTGCAATACCTTTTCAAATGGGCTATGGGATGTCCATGTCCATCGTACTTTTCAAATTTGGGAATCTTGAAACCAGGTGGCAAGTGGACATCGGGAAACAAGCATAGATCTTTGAAAGCCACACTCTTTTGACATGTCAACCCGTGCGTGTTTTTCAACCGCTGTTCTAAGCTTTTCAATCTTTGGGTTATTTCTTCCTGTACCTTCTTTCGGGTAGGCTTCTCAATGTTTGCGGGAAGGTCGTGAGAGTGGTACTGTTCTTGCTGTATAGCAAATTGTGACTCATGAGAAAGTTGTCCCTGGCCATTGGACCATGCTTGACATATTTTGGTCATTTGTTGTTTCACTGTTCTATTTTCCTCAACCACAGCAGACCCTTGTTGGACTTTCTGACCCTGAGTCTCTTGAGCACTTGTAACAACTCCGATGTCGGTTATCATTTTCCTTGAATCTTGCTTTCCAATTTACCACAACCAACCACCTCAACTTTTTGGATTAACAAAACGAAACCACCGGGTTAGCGTTAAGGTATTCCGCTTATTGATTTCCTTTGTTTTTCTACTACTTTCTTTTCTTTTTCCTTTTTGTGGTTTTTTCATTTTTTTTTTCTTTTTTTTTTTTTTTTTTCCATTTTTTTCGGTTATGGATATGGTCGAATCTTTTGGAGATTGCCTACGTATCATGAACCCGCATGAATCAGACCGAGCGTAGTTCTTGCAAATTAATGCAAGAAGTAAAGAGATATTTATTTGATTTTTTTTTGTTTTCTTTGAAGAAAAATTGTAAAAGCTCACTCCAACTACAAACTCTCATAAAAAAACTTTCACGCCTTGTGCCAGAGATTTCTACAAGAATCGGAATAGTTTTAACGTCAATTATGACTATTTCTACAAAATTGGCCATGTAATGGCTTATTTGGCAAAAATGGCTATTTTTGCAAAATTTTTACTTAAGAAAGTAAACTTGAAAATTTTCTCATCCTGGGGCTCATGGGGCATCGTTCGGCATCGCCATAGGCCAACAAAAGATTGAGAAATTTTTTATATCAATTGTGACTATTTTTAAAAAATTGGCCACATAATGGCTTATTTGACAAAATGACTATTTGCAAAATATATTTAAAAAATATAAACTTAATAAACTTGAAATTTTTTTTTTTATCTTGTGGCTCATGGGGCATCGTTCAGCATCACCATAAACCAACACAAGACTATTTTTCATAAATTGGCCATGTAATGGCTTATTTAGGCAAAGTGGCTCTTTTTGCAAAATTTTATTTAAGAAGATGCAAATTCAAAATTTTTATCGTGGGGCCTATGGGGCATCGTTCAGCACCGACACAGGCCAACACAAGATTGAGGAAGTTAAAATGCAAAAATGTGACTATTTCAGCAAAATTTTGGCCATGTAATGGCTTATTTGATAAAGTGGTTATTTTTGTAAAGTGAGCGATGACTCAGACTTAATTTTGTGGATACAGCCTTTCGACATTTTCGCGAGGGAATATTTCAAGGCTGTGTCCAAAATTATTTAAAATGACTCAAGGTGGCTATTCTTGCAAAAACGGCCATCCAACATTCTTTTGAAAAACATCCGGCTTGTTTTAAACAAGAATAGCATCACCCGACGTATTTATAATAAAATCAAAATTTGACATTTTTTGGTTATTTTTACAAAAGGGGTGTGAACCCGGACTTGATTTTGCGGCTATGGCCTCGCAACATTTCCACAAGGAATATTTCAAGGCTGTGCCCACAAATTAATAAAAAAAATTCAAAATGGCTATTTTGCAAAAAACAGCCTTTCGGCGTCCTTTCGGAAAAAACAGCGTCACTTCGCTTTATTAAAAACTGAAATTCGACATTTTTTGATTTTTTGAAAGGGGTGGTAACCCAAACTTGATTTTGCGGCTACGACCTTTCAACATTTCCGCGAGGGAATATTTCAAGGTTGTGCCCAAAAATTATTTATAAAAATTCAAAGTGGCTATTTTTGCAAAAACAGCCTTCCGGCGTCCTTTCGGAACATTCGGCTATTTGCAAAACGGCATCACTTTGATTTTATTGACAAAATTAAACACACATTTTTTTTTTGATTTTTTGAAAGGGGTGGTTGGACCCGATGAGGGTTGCCTACGTATCCCACCTAATGGCGAGAATCAAACCTGCGTAGTTCGGTCGGATTATTTTATGACCAATTATTTCAACAAAATTGCTCTTCCTATTTTTCAAATTTTCAAATTTTCGACAACATTTCGTCAATATTTATGATATTTTTCTATTCCAAAATTCTATTTTTTTTCAGGAATTTAACCAATCATCATAATAATACATGATAAATAAATGCAACATATAATATGCTCGGTCTTTGATTACCGGGTCACCTGTCCTAGACGGACCCAACCCCTGTGTTGAGTCCCCTAAGTCAAATGCAACGTGATGCAAATAATCGTTTCCTACTAGGGATCCGGCATGAAGTCATGTTATTCTAAGCTCAGAACCTCGGTATGTGATCTAGACTGTGTACCCAAGCGGACAACTCGGGCTGAGGAAGGAGCTCCTTTCGGGGAACCAAAAGGCCAACCGGCTTAGAAACTTTCCGAGCCTCTTTATTATTTCGGGGTATGACACTAACAGAATAGGGAGTCTCAACCAGTGAGCACATCCCCATAGGTGAGAAGAGAAGGGTTTCGGCACAGTTTATATATACATTTCAAGATAATATCAAAGCGGTAAACCTATAGCAGTTTGTATATACAGTGCAACTAGTATCAAAGCGGTAGACATATAGCACATTAATTAAACATATAATAAAATCAGATATAGGCAAAAACAACAATTTAACGAGCTCGAATTCTTAAACCCTGAACCGAAGTTCTGGGTTAATTATCCCCAGCAGAGTCGCCAGAGCTGTCACACCTCCTTTTTCCGCACCCGCGAGGGCGCGAGGGAGTTTTTTCAATTAAAGGACAATCGAAACGGGATTTATTTAATTAATTTAGAGTCGCCACTTGGGAAAATAATGGTGTCCCAAGTCACCGGTTTAATCCCGAACCGAGGAAATTTATGACTCCGTAATACAGTCTGCGAAACTAGAAACCTGGATAAGGAATTCTGTTAACCCGGGAGAAGGTGTTAGGCACTCCCGGATTCCGTGGTTTTAGCACGGTCGCTCAATTGCAAATTTTGTTTCTATCTGATTCTTTTATATATTTTAATTATGTGCTTTTAATGCTCCGCTCTTATTTTTAGAAGAATTGCGACGTCACGAAAACACGTTTCGAGTCACACCGCAACCAGTACGCCTGTGACTTTAACGTATTTCAGTTTCGCCGAGAGTAAGATTTGGGTCACATAAATGCGCACCCGTATTTAGGAAAGGGTTATTATTAACTAACGCGCCTAAAGTAATTTTGCGTTTGTACTTTGCGAGGGCCATGAAATTTGCTGAACGGCACGCCTCGAAATCTAAGGTTCAATTTATAATAAAAAAATTAAAACGAGGCCATGCAGTTATCATTTTTTTTGTTTGGCGCGGCACACCTCGATTTTATTAAAGAAACAAATATTCTACTAAGTTAGGAGAAATTCCTATTTTTTACGAAATTATACGATTAATACACCTTATTAGCTTGCATCTAAAAGCTCACGTGAATGGGATTAACAAAGTTATCTACAGCCACCAGCCACCGACAGTTTTTCTTGATTTTTTTTTTATGACTAAACACTAATCAACTTTAAATTCATCTCCTAATGGTTTACTAACGTGCCTCCAACTATTCCAATGATCAATCTCCAGAACATATTTTCTTTTAAATTAGCCACAAACTTATGTTGAATAAATTCCAATTCATACATCATAGACTAACATAAAGGGATTTGAAAAGTATATGATGGTGATACAAATCAAATAAATCAGGAATTGACTTACATGGACTTAGCATTATTCAAAAATCAGAACGCACACACAACATCGATCAACAGCATTCACAAAGGCATAGACAAGACATACATAGTAGATTTCATAATATTAATATGTTGGAGAGTAATTGCATGGTTGAGAAGAAGACAATACCTGGATTTACAAGAACAGATCCAACACGACTAAATAACTAAAAGAAATCGTAGTGTGGGAGTTCAGCCACCAACTTCGATTATCAACAAATTCAATCCAAAACAAACCAGAAAATGACCACGAACGGAACAAGAACCCGACGATCTCGAACGGAATCGCGAACGGCACCGAACAGATCCCGAACGGACTCAAATCCAGACCTCAAAACGATTTCAATGGTTAAAATGTCGTTGGATGGAGAGGAGCTGCTGGTCGCGACGTTGCTTTCATGGCTGGACGTCGGAGCTGGTTCGACGGAGACTGCTGGCAGCCATGGCGTCGAGCTTCTGGTTTGGTGGCGTCGCTGGTCGACGTGAGGGAGCTGGTCGTTGCTGCTGGTTCGACGGATGACTGCTGGAGCTCGTCAATGGTGTATCGCGGCTGATGAGGTGAGGGAGACGAAGATGGCGACGTGAGTTCAACTAGTTGTGAGGGTGGTGACGACGAGATCCTAGGCTTGACAGGAGGCTGCCTTTGTGTTAGGTTTTCTAGGGTTCATTTTTGTTTTCCTCCATGAGGAAGATGATGCTACAGTACCCCCCTCCTCAAAAAAACGTTCACTGCCTCTTTTTTTTAAGAAGCAGCCCCTCACCCCCCCCCCTTTATTGTTTTTCTTCTTAAAATCACTCACCAGCTTACTTTTTCTTTTTCTTTTTTCGTTTGTCCCCTCCCTCCCTTTTACTTCTTTCTTTTTTAAAATCCAAAGGCCATAATCGTGGCCTCCCCCCCACTTTGCCGTGTCTTCTTGTCTTTTCTTTTTTTGTTTTTTTTATTCTCTTTTTATTTTTTAATCATTCTCCCATCCCTCCCCCTTAGTGTAGTGTCGGGTTATTACGGGCTATGTCCGAAAATTATAAAACCGGGTAGTTTGAACCCGAGTATTATTCTTTGCCCGGAACCGAGAATGAGAACACGGTGTTATTAATTAATCTTACGTAAGCAAAATAACTATAAGACTAATAATTAAAACAAAGTTATTTTTTTTTTATATTTTTCTTTCAAAATTAAAGTAACTACAAAATGTTAATGCAACTATTTTTATTATTTTCGTTTTTATAAAAAGATAAAAATATAAAGTACTATTTTTTTGTATTTTTCAAGTTTAAAAATGACTACGAAACATTAATAAAACTATATTTTTGTTATTTTTCATTTTAAGGTAAAAGTAAAGTAAAAGAGTCAAAATTAGCTAAGATAACTATATTAAAACTAAACTAAATATTTTACGCTAAAAATATAGAAAATCTCGGGGAGGGTCAAAAATCACGCGTTTACACGAAGAACAAACTCGTCCGGCTCCCCAAACTACCCTACGCGATCGCATACTACCTCACGCGATCGCGATGCTTACTCTCCCAGACTTACGCGATCGCACGCTTTACTTCGCGATCGCAGAGCTCAGGATTTCTCCCTTACGCGATCGCATGGCCATCTCCGCGATCGCGGAGAGCAAAATTTCTCTCCAATTATTGCAGCAGAACAGCAGTGCCTTTTGGCACAAATTGGTCCGTTTGGACCCCCGAATTCATCCCGAGGCTCCGGGACCCCAACGAAAACCACCAACATACTCCAAAACACGATACGAACTCATTCCAATCATTAAAACACGTTTAACAACATCAAAACCCATAATTCACATCGAATTCAAGCCTAAATTTCTTAAAACTTTTCGAATTGCACATTTGATCAAAAACCCGACCAAACGACGTCTGAATGACCTCAAAATTTGTGGACATATCCAAAATCACATAACGAAGCTACAGGAATTGTTGGAATTCCATTCCGGCCCCGGATCAAAATCTCACCTATCGTTCGGACTCGCCAAAATTTCAAACTTCGGCATTTCAAGCCTAATTGAGCTACAGACCTCCAAAACACATTCCGAATGCGCTCCCAACCCCAAAATCATCTAACGGAGCTAATGAAACTATCGGATTTCCGTTCCGAGATCGTCTTAACACTGTTCCAATTACGGATAATTTTCTAACCTTAAAGCTCTCACTTAGGGACTAAGTGTTCCAAAATACTCCAAATTTCAGAACCGACTCTCCCAACAAACCACAATAGCAGAAATGAACTTAGGGGAACAGTTAAATTGGAGATTGGGGCGTAATTTTCTAAAACGACCGGCCGGGTCATTACAGCCGGTGAGGGTTCCGGCGAGATTAGGAGAAGGGGAAGGGGGCGGCGGCTAGGGTTTGGTGTTTAGACGGGAGGAAGATGAAATGATCAATGGTGTAAGTATACACGGGTATATTAAAAGACATCTAATATTCTGAACCGTTGGATTAAATGTATTAACGGCTCGGATCTAATGAGCTCAAAAATGATGTCGTCTTATTTAAGTGACGATTCAATACTGTCCATTAGATCAAACAAATGAATGGCCAGGATTTAACAACTCAAACGTCGTCGTTTGATTTATTAACTGGTTTGTGTTACATGACCGTCATATTAAGTAAATCAACGGTCTAGATTTCTTAAGCTAAACGGGATAGTTTGATATACAATGGGCAGACCGGGTATTTTTTGGGCCTGGGTCAACATGGGCTAGTATTTATTCGATTTTTATTGTATTAGCCCAATTACTTGTAATTGTTTTTGTATTTTGTACTTTCTTTTGTATTTTTGTATTTATTTCTTTTTGTATTTTCTGATTTTGCTAATTTTAAAGATAATTAATTATATATATATATATATATATATATATTTATGGTAATTTTTAATTAAAACGTAAACATGTTATTTCGATTGTTCTTTAATTTTTTCTCAAAATGTATTAATACAAAAATTGCAAAATTAAAATCATGATGCTCATGCATACTTTGTATATTTTTTATGAATTATTATTCAACCAATTAACACAAAAATGCCACAAATATTTTTAAAAAAAATTGTTTGGATTTTTAGTAATAATTTGCTTAGGGCAAAAATCATGTGCTCACATTTATCATGTATGAGTGACACTGCTTTTTGTTTCATGGTAGATTTTTAACATATAGTAATTTGTGAAATAGACTTCTAATTCATACTGAAAGATTTATTTTGGTTATTCAAATCATCATGTAAGCAATAAATAATTATACTAGATAATATTATATAATTTGGTATAACTTTACATGCTATATTGATATAAACCTTTAATATGTATGTTTACCTTATGTTTTGTATTTTATCTAAATAAAACAAAAAATAATAAAAGTCTCTTACAATAAATATTTAAGTTCATTTTTCTCTTTAAAGACCTTGATACTATCTTTTTGGTAATTTGGCATTCAAAAGTATTTTTTAGAAAGCACGGTCATTTACCAAATGTTGGAAAAAGTGCATCTTATATAACTTTGCCAAACACAAATAATTTTTTTTTTCAAAAATACTTTTGGATAAAGTATTTCTGAAAAAAAATAATTTTAAAAATAAGAATTTTTGACAGCTTGACTAAATGAACTCTAAGATTGTTGTTTGATTTATGAGAATGAATAATTATTATATCTTACAATGAAATTTCTCACACACGTTTCAGTCGATAATTTGTTTTATTCTTGCTAAACATCTACCGATACATGAGAAATTGTATATTTAGCTCTAATACATTAAATGAATTGTAATTGTATTTTATGGGATATCCCCAAAAATTGATAAAACCCAAAGCAAAATGACTAGTTCTATTTGGTTTGGTTTGATTTATATATTTTTTGAACTGATATTTCTAGTTGGTTTGCTTTAGTTTTTGTTTGGCTCAAAAGTTATCGGTTACTTTATGAACACAAAATAATATATGTAGGATGATGACCAATCGTAGCAAGTCGTAATAAATCGAGAATCAAGTAGGGGAAACAGTAATTAAGAGTAATTCTTCTAATAGCAGAAAATGTGGATGATCTTTATTGATAATAATAGGGTGGACTGCCTCCCCGTAGGGAGGTTCCAAGCCTTACAATCATATTCTTTTTTATCTTCCGTCTTTCTGTATTTCTTTCTGATTCTCTCTCCTTGTTTTGCTCTGTTTATTTTTTAGCCCCATGTGGAAGGAGAGGAACCCACTTTCATCTTTGTTCTTGGTATTTATCAAAATAAAACATGTCTGGCGCATATTAGTGGTATGACTCACATTAAGGGACTGTCTCTTGACAAAAGTGAATAGGCCACGGCCTCACTGATCATCTTAATCGGCCATTCAAAAATGAATTTGGTTAAGGGAAATCGTGTTCTTTATTAACTGTTACTTATTGTCGATTATTATATGGTCGAATTTCAACCAGTATAGTTTCCATTAGAAATTGAACCAAAAAATCAAATTAAACCCTAGATATTCGTATTCTAAAATAAAAGATATTTCTAACAATTAAGTCCTAGATTAATTATAATTACAACTTAGCCCGACATGAAATGCACTGACGAAGAGTAAGATAAGTCGATCAAAATTTTGTGTTAGAAATTTGTGTGCTTATTTTTTACCATTGAAAATTCAAGTGAATTTGTGATTTTTCCACACTTAAGTCTTAACCCTAATTATGATAAAATAAAATAAATCCTTTACTTATTAAAAGTCCATTCCTATTAAAAGTCGTAATCAAAACACTCCACATATTCCTAAAAATAAAATCCTACTCCTACATTGATTAGAAATTAAAGCACACTGCAACGTTTATAAAAGCGCCGTTTAAACTCAGTATAGCGACAACAATTGTACAATGGCAACTATTACTAATTTTTTCCTAGCAAATATGGAGGAAAGGTCTCAAGCTGATATGGATGAATTGTCCCAAGCTAATATAGAGGAATTGTCCCAAGCTGATGTTCTGGATGAACAATTAATACAGAGAAATATTGCGCCAAATCTTTCTGCAATTGTTGGGACTGCAGTTGCTGCAAAACTTATAACTTCAGCTGGTGGTCTGTCGTCGTTGGCGAAAATGGCTGATTGTAATATCTTGAATCTTGGTGCCAAAAGTCAGAATAATTTAGCAGCAGGTTATATTGAGCAAACAGAAATAGTTCAGACTGCACCTCCTCCATTAAGGAAGCAAGTCTGTATACTAGTGGCAACAAAATCTCTATATGCGGCCCGTGTAGATTCGCTCAGAGGAGACCGAACTGGAATATTTGGAAAATATCTTTGGGAAGAGATTCGTATAAACATAGAGAAATGGCAAGATCAGGTTTAAGTTCCTGTGCTAGGATAGTTTTCTGATTTTATCTTGTGCGAGTAATTTTTATTGTTTTGATTTTAACTTGTTTTGGGTTGGTTAGTATCAGATGTATATGTTATGAGTGAAAATGTTCAAGGAAATTAGATAGCTAACGTTATGGTCCGAGTTGATCATGAATTATTTGGTAGCCAATGTTAAAAACATTAGTCGGTTTTTTTTTTATCAAGTGACTACTGAGTGTCATTTCTACTATTTTCTTTCGCGGCTTTAATAGACCCAACATAATGGAGAGTAAACTTAATCATTTTTCTACGATGGAAGGACATTGCAATTTATTGTCAATAGAAATAAGTACACACACTAGCAAGTTTTACACACATATATTTACCCATAATATAACGAATTAAAATTATACAAGTTTAATAATATCTATAGAACCAGGTTGCGAAAATTAACTAGAAAAAGATATTACACTAACCACTATATGTAAGATGAAACCAGAAAAACACACCAGCAGATATCGACCATCAACCGAAGTCCAAAAATGATATGTTAACCATTCGAAATCAACCCGATACTCCCGAGACCTCAACCAAATATTTCATAAAGTTCCAAAATATCATACCGACTTAGTCGAATCCTCAGTTCACCTAAAACAATATCAAAACACGAATTTCACACAAATTCAAGCCTAATGAACTTTGAAATTTCCAAATTCTACAAACGATACCAAAACCTATCAAATCACGTCCGATTGGCTTCAAAATTTACACACAAGTCATAAATGACACCACAAACCTACTCCAACTTCTGAAAATCTAATTCGACCCCTATATCAAAAAGTTCACTCCCGGTCAAACTTTTCAAAATTCCAACTTTTGCCAATTCAAGGCTAATTATACTACGGACCTCCAAAATACAATCTGTACGTGCTTCTATGTCCAAAATCACCTAAAAAAGCTAATAGAATCATCAAAATTCAAATCTGAGGTCATTTATACATAAGTCAATATCTGGTCAACCTTTTCAACTTAAGCTTTCAATTAAGAGACTAAGTGTCTCAATTCACTCCGAAATCACTCCGGACTCGAACCAACTAACCTTGTAAGTCATAATACAGCCTTAGATCACAAAAAGAAGCAGGAAATGGGGGAACATAGCCACAACTGTCAAAACGACCGACCGGATCGCTACAAGTAATTCTAACAATTAGGAATTATCCAATGAGTCATTCAATGATCATATCTCTATATACATATTCTATCTTTGTGATTTAGTTAATGAGATCAACTAATCTTTATTAATAAAGACAATCACATAAATATTGATCTAACTGTATTACTTTACGATCAAGAACAAATTTAGATTAAATTGTAAGAGATTTAACTCTCATTATCATGATCTCTATCACGATGACAAGTCCCAAAATTTAATCAAAGACCTTATTAAATTGATCAAGCAATTAATAATAACTATGATAAAAGAATATCAAATGCCATGTATATTTTATATAAAATAACGTTCACAAAAATATATTCAAATCATCAAATATGAGATAAGATCTAGCACATATCTACTATATCCCTAACATATTATACTTTGGGCCTATTCGAACCACGCATTTAATAAAGGGATAGCCATTTTGAGGGATGCTATTTAGAGATAGCTAGTATTTATTTTGTATGTAAATTTTAAATTAAAAATCTTAATTTCAGAATATTTTTGTTCAGAGAAATTGAATTGAAAAAATCGGGACATTTTTGTTCGGAAAAATTGAAGTGAAAAATTGAAATTCAATGCAGCCACTAATTCCTAAAAAGCATCAAGTGACTACTTAGTGTCATTTCTACTATTTTCTAATTTCAGGTACATCTAGTGTCATTGTGAAATGGCAGGTGCCTAAAGGTGTGAAAGAGTTGAGGTCTTTCCTCGGGTTAGCAAATTACTACAGAAAGTTCATTGCTGGCTACTCAAAGAAAGCTGCTTCTTTGATAGATTTGTTGAAGAATAATGTTAGATGGGAGTGGACGGAAAAATGCAATGCTGCATTTGAGTTGCTGAAAAGAAGCCATTGCATCGGAACCTATCTTGCGGCTTCCTGATTTTGAGTTACCCTTTGAAGTACATACTGACGCATCAGACAAAGTTGTGGGAGGTGTGTTGGTTCAGGAAGGTCATCCTGTGACCTTTGAAAGCAGGAAACTGAATGAAGCAGAGCAAAGGTATTCGACTCACGAGAAGGAAATGGTTGTAGTTGTGCATTGTCTGCAGATTTGGCGTGTTTATTTGCTCAAAACAAAGTTCGTTGTAAGGATGGACAATGTAGATAATACTTTCTTCAAAACTCAGAAGAAATTGAGTCCAAAGCAGGCACGTTGGCAGGAATTCTTTGCGGAGTATGACTTTGTGTGGGAGCATAAGCCGGGAAAGCACAACCAAGTTGCTGATGCCTTGAGTTGGAAAGAGATCTTTGCTGCTGTTTATTCAATTACTAGACTTGAATCTGATTTTCTTGATAAGATCAAGTCAGTTGCTGTAAATGATCCATTGTACATCAAAACAATGAATCTCGTGAAGGAAGATACTGTGAGACGGTACTGGATCGAGGACGATCTTCTCCATTTCAGGGGGGGGGGGGAGAATCGTTGTACCGCATGGTGACGGACTGCGTCGCGAGTTGCTGATGGAGACGTATGATACACTTTGGGCTGGTCATCCGAGGATTGAGAGGATGATGGCGTTATTCGCGATATTATTTCTGGCCAAAGATGGAACAAGACGTGGAAGCTTATGTGAAAAGCTGTCTTATTTGTCAGCTCGATAAAACTGAACGGAAGAAGGAAGCAGGGCTGCTGCAAACTTTGCCAATTCTTGAAAAAACATGGCAATCCGTTTCAATGGATTTAATCAGCGGGTTTCCTAAAGTCAATGGGTTATCTTCAGTGATGGTGGTAGTCGACAGATTTTCTAAGTATGCTGTTTTCATTGCTGCACCAACAGAATGTCCATCTCAAGTTGCTGCAGAATTGTTTTTCAAAAATGTGGTGAAATGCTTCGGTATGCCAGAGTATGTTATTAGTGACCGAGATGCAAGGTTCACAGACAGGTCTTGGACTCACTTGTTCAACTTGCTGGGAAAAAATTTGAAGTTCTCAACGGCGAACCATCCCCAGACTGATGGCCAAACCGAATGAATCAATCATTTGCTGGAAGAGTACTTGAGACATTTTGTGACGGCGAGTCAACGAAATTGGGTGGATTTGTTAGATTGTGCACATATGTCTTACAACTTGCACAAGTCTTCATCTATGGAGAAGAGTCCATTCGAGATCGTGTTGAGAAAACATCCAAGGCTACCAATGAAGATGGTGAAGCAAAAGACTGGTGGAAAGTGTCCTGCAACATATCGTTATGGCTTTGACATGCAAATGATGATGGATTGCGGATAGTTTGAAGGTGGCACATAAACGCATGAAGAAGTATGCGGATCAGAATATGCGACCGTTAGAGTTCAAAGTGGGCGACAAAGTGTTGCTGAAACTTACGCCTCAAATCTGAAAGAAGATAGATACGAGGGTGAGGCATAGGGCATTGGTTTCAAGATATGACGGTCCATTTGAAGTGATTGAGAAGGTAGGCGAAATTGCTTATCGGTTGAAGCTGCCAGACAAAATGAAAATACATCCCACATTCCATGTGAGTTATTTACGGATGTGGAAGATCCTGAAGTTCCGGACATGCATAAAATCAAGAAAGCTCCTCCTGAAGTGCGCAATCAGATTGAGGACGAGATTGAGAAAATTCTGGACCACCGGGTACTCGGGATGCACAAGAAGAACATGCGGACAAAATTTTTAATTCAATGGAAAGGCAAACTTGAGGCGGATGCAACGTGGGAGAAAGGAAATTCATTGTGGCCGTTTGAAGATCAAATTGAAGACTACTTGAAATCAACCTCGACGAGGGCGTCGAGTTCAACCGGTGGGGTGGTTTGTTAGCCCCTAACAATGTGACTTGACGAGGTCGAGGAGATTCGTGCCAAGGGCTTGTACATTGTCTCTTGGCATGGGTTGTGAAAATGATGGCAAGCAATGTACACGGCTGGGAGTGTGTCTAAGTTAGTGTTGGACTTAGACAGGTCGGCTAAGGCAAGATGTTTTGAGTGTTGGCAAGGAAGCCTTGGGTTCGTGGGCTTCGGCATTGGCAGCTATGGCATGGCACTTGACAAAGGCATGCACGGATCAGTGGGATGAATTAATTTTATAGCAAGGCGTGACTATGAAATTGAGGGCAAGTTTAAGTTGATGTTCACAAAGACTCAAACAACGAATTAAGAAAATGGGTTATACGTCATGAAGAATTTCGTGGTTTGTCCAAATAATATGAAACTGAAGACTAAAGATCACAAGTTTAAGTTGATATTCACGCAAAAGACCATTGTTAATGAAATACATGATCCACATTTCAACATGTGTATCTTTAAATCTAAAACCTATAAGCAGTTGTCAAATCCCCAAGAATTTGGCACTATTGGGCTATTCGGTAATTAACTTTTTTCTCATTTTTTTCATTTTCATTTTGCTTTTCGTTATTTGTTTTCTATCTTATGAGTGCTAAGTGATAACTAAATCAATCCTAATTACAGTACAAAAGATCAAAGTTTAATTTTTGTACTAAAGCTGAATTTATTGATTTTGTAATTAGATCCTTAAGCATTTAGGTGGGTGATTAGTTTTGTTTGTTGTAATTTTATCCTTTTTTCTTTCGTCTGTTCTCTCTGTCCTTCTAATAAAATTTTAATAATGAAGTTATACTTAAATTGTTAGAAGACTCCAAAAAATCTCTTTTTTATGTGTGTATTATATTATATTTTATGATAAGATAAAGTAACAAAAGATTGTATTTATTTATGCTGAGTAAATTGCAACTGTTAGAAAAGATTTACATATATTCTTTTCTTGAGCTATTCTTAAACAACAACATGAAAGCGATTTTAACCAACCCCCTCTCGACATTCCCCTCCTTCCCCCCTCCCCCCTAACACACAATTTTCTAAACCAAAAGAGCTAACAAATACCGCTATATTTTATATTTCATATTTCAACTCAGGAAGCAACAATCTTATTAGTAGCATATGATGGTGCAGCATATGTTGAAGCAACATGAACATGGAATAGTTGTGAACATATCAGAAGAAAATTCCATATTAAAAAGCTCATACTATAACCTTTTGAAAGTTTATTAAACAATATGTGTTAATTTTTAATTTTTATGCTTATAAGCAACTTAGAATAGCATTGATATAATTTCACTAATTAATTAAAGATTTCTTGCTGTGTATTTATTGATAGCATATAAGGGATAAAATGAAAAGTCACATGAATAAATAGATTTGGTGGCTGGCCAAAAAGAGTTATAGAGGCAACCCGATCAAATTCTTCTTTTTGTTTTTGTTTTAATTGCGATCAATAAATTTAATCTGCAATATGCGTATATTTTTATTATCTTTCTCTGCTCTTTTTTTTAATCGATCCGCGCATCGCACGGGTACATATACTAGTTTTTCTATGATAGAAGGACATTGCAGTTTATAGTCAACAGAAATAAATAACACGCCAAGCAAGTTTTACACACATATATTTACGCATAATATAATAGAATAAAAATTATACAAGTTTAATACTATCTATAGAATTAGGTTGCAAAAATTAACTAGAAAAAGATATTACACTAACCACTATGTATAAGATGATAACTTTTAAAACAGAGTAAATAAAATAACATATGACTGCAAATCAAATTATATTGAAGATGTAAATTCAATCCTAATTCACCAAAAAGAAATGAACAGGAAAAAAAGAGTAAAAGGCAAACAATTACAGATAGATGCGGAGGCATGATTAGTGGAATGGTAAAGTGGAAAAACCAAGACGTGGAAAAATCAATTTTATATTATACAATTCATATCATATCATATAGTCCACCACCTCAATTCAAAAGGATGATGGACAAAACATCTCTCATCAGTACTGACATTTCCGCCCACCGTTCTCACCTGTTATCCTATTCCTGACATACATCAGTTGTTTTTCGAGATCCAATACCCCTCTTATGATGCAATCATCTACATTATTCCACAAAATTTATCAAGTATATATCAAATGACCACATATTAAACAACACCGAAAGTTATTAATAGTACACTCATGGCCCCACAGAATCTCTCTTTCACGTGATTCGCACGTGCTACCGACTCACGCCATTCTGCCCGCTAATTTCCCCTCTTCCGTTCACCATCCATCCATTTTCGCCTGAATTCCCTTAGCAGAAGATCTTACAGGAGCCGGCCGCCGCGTCTACCAACGCCGTGCGGTTTTCTGTTATCGACGCCGCCATTTTTTGGTACCGGTGAAATTCTTCTGTTCTTCGGTGTTGTAGTAGATCTGCAACTCACGCCAGGCGATAAGCTATAGATGGAGTCAATTCTGGCTCGAGCTTTGGAGTACACATTGAAGTACTGGCTAAAGTCATTTAGCCGAGATCAGTTCAAATTGCAGGGCCGTACGGCCCAACTTTCCAATTTAGGTACAATTTTCATCTAATTGCAATTTTTTAAGCTTGTTTGTTGATTATACAGCTCAAATTTGATGATTTTGGTAGATATAAATGGAGATGCTGTGCATGCGAGCGCGGGATTACCACCGGCACTGAATGTTACAACCGCAAAAGTCGGGAAATTGGAGATCATAGTTAGTAGCTCAGTCTTTCTGATTTTTTTTTTTATCTTTATTAAGTTCAATTGTTTTTTTTAAAACTTTTTTGACCTATACGTTGGTTTTTAAATTGAAAGCTTCCATCAGTAAGCAATGTGCAAATAGAGCCAATAGTCGTGCAAATTGATAGGCTCGACTTAGTTCTCGAAGAAAGAGATGATATTGATACATCTAGAAGCTCTAGCAGGTACCTGGATAGCATTTAATATACGACTCTCTTAAGAGCTTGTTTTGATTATTGTTGTCTCACTTGATATCTTGCTGTCAGTGCGGCATCATCTGGTAGCTCCTCAAAGGGCAGTGGATATGGATTTGCTGACAAGGTTAGCAACATTAGAGAATCAGCTCACTTGGTTTTAATGTTATGGTTGAGGGTTTGAGTTAATTGCTTACATCGCCATGGGAATTTGTATACATAATTTGTTGAGATTTGATTGATATCATGCACAATTTGATGCAACAATTTAATGTTGACAATGAAATACTGGCAATGCTATGATTCCCATCACATAGGTGTTCCAAGGAAGGATGAAATACTTAAAAATGCTTTGACGTTTGAAGATAGCTAATGTATAGTGTAATCCAATGGAATCAGTAGACCCTTAGTATTGCTTAATCACCTTAAACCTCAGAGGTCTGTGGATGATCATATCTTCCAGAATAAGTGGGTTAGTTAAAGCATAAAGGTCTTAATTTAAGCTCTTGTTTCACCCTGTTGTGATTATTCTTTTGTTTCTTCATATTGTCCATCACCAGGCTGAAAAGGAAAGTAGTATATAGATTTGGCTCTTCGACTAGTGAAATCATATGATATCTAACATGCAACGAATTGATAGTCGCAAAATTGCTCTTTTCTGTTAAGAAACCCATGTAACGTCTATGCTCTTTCATTTTCAATTTTTCTTTGGGTGAAAACTCAAAGCAGAGACTGTGTTGTATAGATAAATTTATTACATCACGTTTACTCTACTTTATGTCGAGTGCTTTCATTATTCTACACTGACTGATTCCTATATGTACTACATTCATCACCAGTCTTCTTATTTTCCTTTTCTTTGTGTTTAAATTCTCGATTCTGGAAAGATCATATACTTGTAAAGAGATTTGGTTGGGCGATCCTTCGGGATGAGTGATCTTGTATGTTGGCATTTATTGTCAGATTGCAGATGGCATGACATTACAAGTGCATACTGTTAATCTTCTACTTGAAACTCATGGAGGTGCTCGACGCCGGGGAGGAGCAAGCTGGTAAGTGTTCAATAAGTTCACTTCTGATTTTTTACCCATTTTTTCTTGTTTCTTTCTCTTTCCAAGTTCAATCCTCCACTCTGCACCTGTTTCAAAATCGGTCTGGATATTCTTGCTCCTTAATGCTTTCTGATTCCCTTTACTCCTGAATGTTTTTTTTTCTGAATAAAACCATATGTAGAGATGTGGAGCTAAATAAAATGCTAACCTTAACTATTTATAGAGCTTCTAAAATTTCTAGAATAACTTCAATATTCACTAGGCCTTCTTCTTTCACCAAAAATGAAATATCAAAAGGGAGTTCATCTTGGTCTTCTGAATTGGATTACCTGTGCCTTCAATTTCTTTCCCTCCAAGCATTCCTCCAAATGCAGGCTAGTATCATGCTCTTCTGCCTGGTTAAACCTCCTTCCCAGTTCCAACATCTTAATAGCTCCAAAGAACCTTTTGGCATTGCCCATTTGATATCTCTCATGCACAAAAATATGTTCCAGATTTGTGAAGTCACCTCACATTTTTTTTCAAAAAAAAAGATGACCGTTTCAGCTTTCTTACCACAAAGATGGCATCTTGGCCATAGTTGCATGCCTCTCTTCTATAAGTTTTCGTCTGTTAAGCATGCCTCTTTAACTACCAACCGGATAAAGCATGTCCCTTTATATGGAATTCTAACTTTTCGTATATATGTGTGTGTGTGTACTAACTTTCCAAATACCCGTGGATGCTTTCTAATCCATGGCGTCAAAAAATTACGTAAAGACTTTAATGTATCAATCATAGTTACCAAACATTCGTGCAAAGGCACATATCTATTTTCTTTGATAAGGTAAATAATTTTTAATAATGGGAAAATCTCCCGCATACAAGCAGTATAAGAAAAAAGTAGTATTATCAAAGGTGAAAAATGCAAAAAAACTCTAAAGTCTGTTGGGGTTTTAGCGTAAAGCAAAAATAAAATGTGAGCTTTAATGACGAAAGGCGCAAATGAAGGAAAAAAATATAAAATATGTATGTGTACTCCACGACTTATAGTTAAAAGCATGAATAAAAACAATATGGACAAAGATATTGAAATAAAATACAAATGAAATATCAATTGTCTAGTGTCGCCTCTTTAGCATTACGCTCATCGGCAAGAAAAAGTATGCTTTTTAGAGCCTTGATGATGACACTAAAGCGAGGGAAAACGCTCTGCTCCAGTCCCTTTACGAAACTTTCATTATTGGGTTAGCCATACACTTCACATGTTTCTAGCGATTCACATGGCATCATCAAATGATACAAGTCTTGGATTAGAATCTACAACGCACTAGAACGCCCTTGTTGACGATCCTTTACTCCAACAACATCTAGGAATATGTTTTGCACCTTACTTTCGGGATTAAGCTTGTTTTAAGCACGCCTTTGACAACACTAGAAAAATTGTAGAGAATTTGCATTATAATATATTCTCCGGTAAAAGACAACCCATCTTCAATACAAAGTGGAAGCTTATGTCATCGGTGCACCAAAAAGAAACTTTAAAAAAAAAGTAGCTATTCGTCAAAAGTACATAATCATTCTCCATCCTCTCGAGCTTTCTCCTATTTCTTTCCTTCCACAGGATCCACGCATGTACTAGCAGGTTAACATCCCAAGCTGTCCAATCGCTTTTCCTTCTCCTAAATTAACTGGCTTCCTCTACTAATTTGATGTCCTAATGAGCTTCTTAATCCTTCTTTTTTCTTATCTAATTAGACGTACTTAATACATGGATCACCTTTGGTTTCTAGGATGATTGTTCCCTCTATGCTGCCTATAAACTAGAATGCAGCTTACTTCGGGTAAACTTCTTTTTATCACGATTCAATACACTTAAAGAACTCTTTAGGAAATTGATAAGTTTTTTTATTGATAAGAGAAAGTAATGATTCTTGTTTAAATGCAGATAGTCTAAGAAGTTTAAAATACAAAAAAAGAAAAAAAAATTGAGAGGTTGTTGGAGTCACATTTTTTCTCATACACTTGTTTGTTTCATTATGTGAAGGTGTATGACGGGGCACGAAGTTTAAGAAAGAACTTATGGAACTTGTGTTTGTAAACAAGGCATGACATTTTCGTGACTATAAAATTATGTCATTAAGGGTAAAATGGAAAATTTAAACTTAAATGGTTTCTAAATACACATTAAAAAGGAAAGAGTGTCGTATAAGATGGAACACAGGGAGTATAGAAGACAAAAATCGCTATCTTCTTAAAAAAAGACAAAAATTACTAGAAGACAATAAAACAGAAGGAATAGTTCAGAGCGTCAAATTTATTGTTCTATATAGTTGATGTATTATTCAATGTTGTCGAAAGCTAAAAGCTTAAAAAGCACTTTAGGTATATGGCGCTTTAAGCGCAAAGCGCAAAATGTGGGCTTTAGTAAAAAAGCCGCAATGTGTGTGTGTACATCTATGTTGCTCGGACACTCCGAAAATATGGCAGGATACGTGTCGGATCCTTCAAAAGTAGTGCATTTTTTAAGGATCCGACACGGGTGCGGCTACATTTTGGAGAGTCCGCGCAACATAGGTGTACATATATATTGATTCATACTGTTTTCCTTAACAATTAGTTTATCTTTTTGCCGATTATATTTACTGCTTAGTACTCCCTCCGGTTCTCAATAAGTGTCCAATTTGCTTTTAGCACACCCATTAAGAAAATACTAAATTCTATACAAAAATACCTAATATGACTAAACTACCCCTAATTAAACATTTAATGTGAGGAGTAAGAAAACTTTTTAGGGATATGTACATAGGGGTTATTTTGGAAAAACAAATTGAATTCTTTCTTGATTACATAAGTGGACACTTATTTTGAACCAAAATGAAAAAGCAAATTGGACACTTATTGTGAACCAGAGGGAGTACCTCTCAATTTAAGATAGAACTCATCGGCAATGAGGTGCATGCCTTAGTGCCTTGCCTACACTGAACCACGGGTTAAACGAAACGAAGTGCCCTCCTCGGAGCTCTTTTGAGCTTCAAGGCTTAAATGTGCCTTAAATGCCTTTAACAACACTGGTATTATTTCTGTTATGATGGGATGCAATTCACAATTTCCTTGGTGATTAGCAAATATTAGTAATTAGTGACTTAGGACCAAATGCTGTTAGGAAAAAAAAAAAGTTGCAGCCAAGTGTTTTTGTCTTGATTCATGAGGAGCGGTAACTGATTGAAAAAAAACACTTGGCCTTATACGTCCTAGACAAGTTTCTCTTAATCTTAAGCCTATCTTAGTGCAAACCCAGAAACTATGCAGGACATCTGAAAGTCTTCACTAGTCAGCAAGTGGAATTATCTAGAAATGATTGAGTTGTTTCCAGAATTATTCTCCGACTGCTGGATAGTATTTAGCACCAAATGAAAGGAATTTGAAGACTAAAAGCCTCAGAGAAAAAAATTGATCTCAATGTACCCTAATACTTTTACATGCATCCTGGTGTACTTACTGTAAAAGAAATTAATCCCTGTGCAAATTGGGGACTGTTTTCTGTATGATAGCAGCAGTTAACCCCAGAAATTGAGGATAGAAGAAGCAGGACACAGAAAGCAGAGGTTTATAGGTCCAACCACATATAGTGTAAGAATGACCTTTAAGTTGAGGCTGCTAAAGCAACAAAGCTTCTCCAAAAGTTGAAAGAAATTCTTCAGTAGGTTTCAGTGATTTGCAAGCTTCTTATTGCTACTAGGAATTTCACTGTTATGTACAGAACCTTTTAAATCGAGTTTAAGTCGATCAAGGCTGCAACTTAAATACGAAGATCTTGAAAAATTAATTGAAGACTTTAACTGAGAGCTAATTTAATGCAAATGCAAAATTTACAGTTACGTTTTGAATTTAAGAACTTATAGTCAGTTAGTGTGGTTATATTTTAGCTCATTCTTTAACGAATGACTTGAACTACAACTGCTGAAAATTCTAAGTGAAATTATGCTTTAAGATTTATCAGGCTTTTTAAAATCATTGTGGATAATAATAGGAGCAATCTGCGAATAAGCATACTGAAGAGACCAATCTATCTTAATGCATGCTGTTACACGTAGGAACAGGTAAATAATATGGTTTTAGACTTTAGACTGAAAATGGCTTCATGAAAAAATATGGTTTGGACTTAGAGATGACCAAGGCTACTCTAGGTTTGATTCTTTATAGAATTATAACTAGATAAAACAACATAAATCAGTCCAGAAGCCCATGGAAATAATACTTAAAGCAAAGCATAACTATAAAATCATTGATGGTTCAGATATTGGTTCAATTAAAGCAAGAAGTTGCTCTTATTTCTATTTTGTGTGCAGATCGAAGTCCTGTATTATCTTTGCTTGAGCCTTTTGATACTCGATCTAATTTACCTATCAAAAAAAGAAGGAAGAAGAAAGGCAAGCTTCTTGGTGCCTAGAAGTCTGTCAAATGTCATAAGTGCTTTGGAACATCATAAATTTGTTAGGTCATCTAAACCTGAGAAAATTCCAGATTAACAATTTGACACTATTATTTGCATAACGTTTTTCTACACCAATATATAAGTGCACTCGGCTAGAGAAGATTCAATCAGCAGTGTGCAAAACAGTATATCTAAAGGTTCCTAACTTGTAAATCACATACTATTTTTTAATGCTCGGACCCCTTGCATCTTTTGGTGGGGCTTAGCAAAAACTTGTGACGTGAGCATTTTTGTTTATCTGCTAGCTGTGGTTTCTTGCAATCATGTGATTAAGTTTTCCCTATTAGATAGTTTTCTTACTCTTTAGTTTGTCTATTTCACCAGGGCATCACCTATGGCTTCAATCACTATACGTAATCTTCTTCTGTATACTACAAATGAGAACTGGGAGGTTGGTTGCATTTATTTTGGATAAGACTTGTATGATTGTTGCTCAAGAATGACTCAAAAAATCTGCTACTGCAGGTTGTAAATCTGAAGGAAGCAAGGGATTTCTCTAGTGGCAAGGAGTTCATATATGTGTTCAAAGTAATTACATTTCCTTTTCTAATATTTAGCTATTTTCTCCATATTGTTTACGTGAATGGGATTCTATAATTCTTCTCAAGGTAGTCTCTACAGGGTTGTGTTGGGTACCTTCTTTTTGTGCAGTGTCCTAAACCCTTTATTACTCAATCTTATGTAATGTTGCATACTCTACTTTTCTCTTAATAACAGAAGCTTGAATGGGAACATCTATCTATTGACCTGTTACCTCATCCCGATATGTTTACGGATGCACATTTTGCGAGCTCTCAAGGAGGAGGACGTAACAAGAGAGACGAAGATGGAGCAAAGCGAGTATTTTTTGGTGGGGAGAGATTCATAGAAGGAATATCTGGAGAGGCTCATGTAATGCTAATCGGGGACACTGTTTTCTTCTACGAATCTTATTTCTCAATTGAGCTTAGCTTATGGATCATACATGCTGTTGATATTGATATCTTTCTCGCTGTTACTTTGTTATCAGATAACGATTCAGAGGACTGAACTAAATAGTCCACTAGGGCTTGAAGTTCAACTGCATATCACAGAAGCTGTTTGTCCAGCTCTAAGTGAGCCAGGCATGTTGAAAAGATTATGCATTATTTGGATGTTCTTGTGTCTTGTTCTTTACAATCTACTTATTACTATTTCGATTCTGCAGGATTACGAGCCTTTCTTCGCTTCTTGACGGGATTGTATGCATGTATTAACAGAGGAGATGTCAATCCAAATCAGCAAGTATGACTGACACCACTGTCATAAAACTTGTGCAATTGGTTCCTAATGTTGACATTATCTTAGAAAGCTATAGACCGATGTATACTTCACCTTTCTGACTTTTCATATGGGTTGTTAACTATGGCAGCATTCTACAGAGGCAGCAGGGCGGTCTTTGGTCTCCATTGTTGTGGATCACATTTTTCTGCGCGTAAAGGACATAGGTTAGATTGCCACCTCAAGTACATGTACTATTTTCAGTAATTGCACAGGCAGTGAAAGGATAACTAGCTATCAAAAGCTAATGATCATCTATCTGATTAAACCAATTGACCCCCCCCCCCCCCAAAAAAAAAAAAAAATAGAAATTCAAATTCGTACAGTTTACTTTAAGGAGCATAACTCAAACAGTACAATCCAAAAGTAAAAGCATAGTCAAACTTCAAGGATGCAATACATGATGAACTTTATCAATCAAGTGACTGCATTCTGAGGTCAGGAGACAAATACCATATATGCAAAAAATTAGTTTACAAAGGTATGAAGATTTAAATTTGGTGGGTAAATAGACAAAATATAACATCTTCTTTGATAAATAAAAGCATATATAGTTTGTTGGAGTTCATTTTTGGTGGAGGAAGATTTCTAAACAACTTTGTAGTTTGTAATATTTACCTCTTATCTGCCTTTCTAATGGTCTTATTTATTTAATTTTCTTTGTTGGATCATTTTTCCATCTTTTTTGATTGCTAAATCTTTTCATCTTTTAATGTTTGATTTTG
Source organism: Nicotiana noctiflora (assembly GCA_032618575.1). Lineage (NCBI taxonomy): Eukaryota > Viridiplantae > Streptophyta > Magnoliopsida > Solanales > Solanaceae > Nicotiana > Nicotiana noctiflora. The sequence goes on from JASVEL010006907.1 coordinate 63,393, forward strand.
TTAATTTCAAGTAAACCTCAGTCTTCGGACAAACCTAATACAAATAAATAAAAGTGGGTGACCTCTCTAATAGCTTAAGCTCTTAGATGAGGTGGTTCACTCCAGAGCAGGCAGAGATCTTGGCTTCGAGCCTCACCATCACCATGTTCTTGGCTCAAGAAGTGAATCAGGTCCGCATGTAAGGAGGCTGTGTCCTTTCTAATGGCTTAAACGTTCTGAGGAGGCAGTTCACACAATTCACATCGTCCTTGTTTAAGATTTTACGTACATTTTGGATTCCCGGACTTGTGGGGATCTTTCATTGACTAAAGTATTTTCTTTAAAAGGTTTTTTCATTAATAAACACCAAATGGTGTCAAAAGTATATAGGAAGCGTGTGCGATCAACCACATACATCTGTTATTATTCAAATCATCTATACATATTTTATACAAAAGAAGAAAGAAGAAATGAGAAGAGATTTTAATACATTTTACATTCAGAGCCTCTTTCACACATTCCATTTCTTTCACTCCAAGTTGGCGGAAAATTTTCAGGAAAGGCATTCATCTGTTTCCTTCCCTTCATTGCCAATCCTCTGTTAACATCCCAACTTGCGAGTGCCTTTGTCACACTCCTAGTTAACACATGTGCTATGTTGAACAGCGAGATACTGATTTCAAAAAAGATGTTAACAAAACTACAATGCAAGGGCAGATGGCTAGTCTCCTCTCTGAACTCCTCGGACAAGTGGACAAAATTACCATTATCTGCCCCCTTGCCTAAGTTATATGCCATAAATACTGCACTGTGTACTGTGAACCATATGGAAAAAGCTACATTTTTCGTGCCTTTATGTTCTCCACTTTCTTCTACACCACCCTCCTATATATCCTTACAAGTGATTTCACCAGGAATAGCTTCCCCCCCCCCCTACAAATACCATCTTACCTATCATATATTTGTATGGAAATACTTCAACCTCCTCCACTTTCAGTCCTCAATAGTTAATTTCCGAGTGATTCTGTAACTATCTGTCCTTTAATATTCACCCATCATTGCCTATGTATAACTTGCCACTCCAAACACTAACAGACAGCCTGCACCTGTACCATTTGATTGTGTTCAATCTACCGACAAACATCTGGTTCTTTTCTACTTTTTGCTTTTTGAAAACACTGAATTTCGGTTCGTGGAGACGAGGTTGTTACATCTTGTGCATGAGTTCACTTCAAAGAGTTTTTGGGTCACTTGGCGGTTTCCTATTCTTTGCTAGAAGACAGCTGAAAAAAGTAATACTTCAATGTAGTTCAGTGCATCAACTATCATCTACCCCTCAAGCAATATATAATATTCAGATTGATTGGGTTACAATATGTTTATTTGATGTTCTATATTGGATGTTATGCTTGCCTTCTCTGCGAAATCATTTATGTACATGGAGGATATTGTAATCGATCTGTAAGGTTTCTATTTCTTTCAAAATTCCACTAATATGTGTCAGTTTGCTTTGCAGAATTTCAGCTTGAACTGTTGATGCAGTCTTTAATCTTTTCTCGGGTATAGCTTCTTATTTTCAAAAAAAAATCTTATCTTTTATAGTGATTCATGAAACGATGCAACACATTTTATGTTGGTGGAACCAGCTGTTCTTTTTACTTAGTTTGTTGTTAGTGCCTTTATATTGGATTTTCCCTTCTATAGGGAAGTATCTCAGGTGGAGAAAGTGCAAAATGCTTGACTCGTCTTATGATCGGGGGAGTCTTTTTAAGGCAAGTTTCCACGATTCTGTCATCATTCACACAAATTCACATACTACACAATTAACAAAAATCATTGACTGCAACTTTAGCTTAATTCAGCAATAAAATTTTATTGTTTTTATCAGTAGCTGGTATGTTACTTGGACTCTTCAAAAATGTTGTTGGGTGCGTGTCGGATCCTCCAAATTTAGTACATTTTTGGAGGATCCGACACAAGTGCGGCATCACTTTTGCAGAGTCTGAGCAACATCACTAGCTGCAACCAAATAACCGTGTTTTCTTTGAATGTTATGCATTCTATGTATAGGACTCTGGTAACTCCATTTTTCTAAGCTTAACATTAGTTCATGAGGCTCAGAGATGTCTTGAGAGTAATTTTACCTTCATAGTCATACAAGAGTTGAATTAATTAAGTGTGATTGTAAATGCTGTTGGCGCTATAGCTATAGCTTGAATTATGCCAGTTTTCAAATATGGACAGTTTACCTTGTGAATGGCTGCGAGGCTATGAGGCTCAATTCACTAAAACTATCTCGTATTATGTTTTGTACTTCATGGAGAGTTAACTGAATCTGAACTAGCTTCACCTTACTGCTCAGTGTGTTGATTCTCTGAGCAAGCTCACTGCTTTGTGAATATGTTTTTGTATTTGGACCATTTGTGCTCATCAAATACTGTTGGGTTTGACCCTCAACACGATAGGGTAACTGTAGTTTCTCTTTGTTCTATTCCTAAGCTATATCTACTAGTCTAGAGTTCATGCAGTAAGTTTTTATCTTACCCTTATGGCAAGAGGAATACGGAGCCAAGTCTCTCAAAAATAATTTTACCTTTTGCTGGAAAAAAGTAAACTCTAATTTAGTCAAATTAGGGATCCGTTATTTCATAACAATCTGGTTAAGTGGATACAAAGTCGTCCCTGAAAAATTCTTTTGCTGGAAGTTAAGAGTTGAATTTAATTTTCATAGCACGTTCTAAGTGCACCAATTGCTTGACGTGCAGGGATACATTTTCACACCCTCCATGCACCTTGGTGCAGCCATCAGAGCTGGCGGATTCTGGCGATGTTTTGCACATTCCAGACTTTGGTACTGTAATCAATTTTGGAGGAAATACGTTATGTCTTGGATAGAAAGCTTAGTCTAGAATATATGGTTAAATTTGACATATTTCTCTTGTTACTTCATCCAGGTAAAGATTTTTGTCCTCCCATATATCCTCTAGGGGACCACGAGGGGAACATCAGTGCTGGGGTCCCTCTGATATCTCTCCATTCTCTTCAGCTCAAGCCTTCACCATCTCCACCAATTCTTGCCTCTACCACAGTTATCAATTGTCAGCCCCTTATGGTATTCATATACTATTCTAGATAACAACCTCATATTGTCTTTTTCTTTTGACTACCTGATGAATTTTTGTTGTTCTTCTTGATTGGTTGTCAGCTTCATCTTCAGGAAGAATCATGTTTGAGGATATGTTCCTTTTTAGCAGATGGAGTTGTAGTGAATCCTGGAGTAGTTCTATCAGATTTCTCTATTAACTCCCTTACATTCAATCTTAAGGGGATAGATATTACTGTCCCATTAGACACGGGAACACCAAATCGTACTGTTTCAGGTGAAAATAACACTTGTCAGAGTTTGTTTGGTGGGGCAAGACTTCATATTGAAGATTTCATCCTTTCTGAGTCACCTGCTCTTAAGCTCGGGCTACTACACCTCGAGAAGGATCCGGCATGCTTCTGTCTATGGGAAGATCAACCAATTGATGGTAGCCAGAAGAAATTGAGTGCTGGTGCTTCAGTCATTAGTTTATCTCTACAAACATGTAATGATGCAACTGGACTCCAAAATTCTATTACATTATCTTCAAATTTATGGAGATGTGTTGAGCTGAAAGGTGCTTGCCTTGAAATAGCTATGGCTACTGCAGATGGAAGCCCTTTAACAAATGTCCCACCCCCTGGAGGAATTGTCAGAGTGGGAGTTGCCTGTCAGCAGTACCTCTCCAACACTTCGGTTGAGCAATTATTTTTTGTCCTAGATTTTTACACATATTTTGGGAGGATAAGCGAAAAGATGGCAGTAGTTGGGAGGATCAATTCGCACGAGGAAGTAAGTCAAAAATCTTCAGGTGGATCATTAGGTGAAAAAGTTCCCGGTGATGCTGCTGTAAGTTTAGCAGTGAATGATCTGCGTCTAAGATTTTTGGAGTCTTCTTCCACTGACATTTCAGGAATGCCTTTGGTTCAATTTATAGGCAAAAAGCTGTCCGTCAAAGTTACTCATAGAACCTTGGGTGGTGCTATAGCCATTTCATCAAGTTTGCTTTGGGAAAGTGTTGAAGTTGATTGTGCAGACACTCTGAGTAGCTTGCCATGTGAGAACGGCTTGGCATGGACTTCAAACCAAAATGGCCAGTTGATGGGGAATGGATGTCAAGTTAGATCTGTCTTTTGGGTGCAAAACAGGAAGATCCATCAATCAAATGGAAACTTTGTTTTAGTTCCCTTCTTGGACATAAAAATGGTACAGGTGATTCCATATAAAACACAGGACATGGAGTGTCACAGTCTAAATGTTTCAGCTTGTATTGCTGGTGTCCGCCTTGGGGGAGGAATGAATTACACAGAAGCCTTACTTCACAGGTTTGGGATTCTTGGGCCAGATGGTGGTCCTGGGGAAGGGCTTACTAAAAGTTTGGAGCATTTGTCTGCTGGGCCTTTGTCTAAACTTTTGAAAGCAACACCTCCTACCATCAATGAGCTTGAAGACGGTTAGACTCTTCAACTTATGATGTTATATACTCCTGCCATCCGGATTCGGTTGTGCACTTTTGGTTTGGCATGATCATTAAGAGAAGAGTTGAAAATATGAGCTTTTCAGTACTTGCGAGGAAACATGTGGAGCCACAGTTTGAATTTAATGCTTAAAGAATAAATTAGAGGAAAAAATGATATGTTAAAGAGTATAGGTGGTCCAACATTCTGTCTTATTTTGAATGTGTTAAGTGTTTTTGAACAACTTACAAATAAGGCACAGGCAATTCGAGATGGATGAGTATTCATTTCCTTTGTCGTCTATGTGTTCAGTGATTAACTTTGCTTGTGATCTTTTTGTTCGATGGTCATCTCATTTCTTCATGCTTTTCTTCTTTCCAGATGGAAAGGACACTGGAAGATTACAGTTGGAAACACCTGATGATGTGGACATATCCATCGAATTCAAAGATTGGTTATTTGCTCTGGAAGGTGCACAAGAAGCAGCAGAAAAGTGGTGGTTCTGTGATCATGAAGATTCCATCACAGAAGAGAGGTGTTGGCACACAACTTTCCACAACATTTGTGTCAAAGCAAGCAGCTCTAAGCATGTAACAGATGGCAGCATAAAATTGTCTGGCAAGAAAAGATACCCCCTCGAGTTGATTACTGTAAGCACTATATTCTTATTGTGCAATATAATTGCCTCTGTGGAAATTGATAAAACTTGACTCGTGTTATAAGGTACTTTATATCTTGCAGGGTAGCTATTGTTTTGAGCAGTTATTGCGTGTTGAGATTTATGACAGTAGCTGTAAAACAATGCTTAGACAAGAAACATGGCAGTAATTATTTCATAGTTTTGCACCTATCTTTATAGCTTCAGAGGTTCCAAAAACTTCCTAGTTTTTTTTATGTTTGGGTTACTTTTGTCAGTTGTGGTCCTTGTCTCTTGAGGGTGAGCACATGAACAGATTACTATGTTACCTTGGTTTTTATGCAAATAACTAATTGCTGTTCTCTTTTTCACAATCATTTTCGATTCATGGAGCATTTTTAGACAAGTAACAAGTCTAGGAACTGTTGCAGGTTGGTGTGGAAGGTCTGCAGATCTTAAAACCGCGCTCTCGACAGAGTATCCTGCGAGATGTTAGTCCTGCAGGACCTATTAAAGAGACTGCTGAGACATTTGGTGGTATGAACATCGAAGTAGACATAGTGAATGCCGAAGACAATATTGATGATGGAATGGGAAAGTGGATTGTCGAAAAGTTGAAATTCTCTGTCAAACAGCCGGTACGAAGATTTTGTGAGTTTGTCCTTTGATTTTTATCTCCCTGCTCTGTCTATGTATTAAGTATGTTGTATTTGGCAGATTGAGGCAGTGGTGACGAAGGCTGAGCTCCAGTACCTTGCTTTCTTGTGCAAGTCTGAGGTTGACTCTATGGGTCGGATTGCTGCTGGAATCCTGCGTGTACTTAAGTTAGAAGGTTCTATCGGCCCAGGAGCAATCCGTCAACTCAGTAACTTAGGTAAGTTTTGCATCTTATTTGAAACATTGTTTTCACCATATTCATTCTGTAGTCTGAGATTCTAAACCTAAATGTCGTAAGTTTATTGAACATCCGTATTGCTAAAATAGAAGCCTCTGCCATAAAATAGCTGAGCTTGGCTCCAAAAACCTTCAACGAAGAGCAAGGCCATGTTTGTAGGATAGCGCATATTAGACATTTAGTAAATGATGCTATCTCATGGCCCTGTTCTGGACTTGTCAGATTAATTGTTCTAATGCTTTGTATTTTGGTTGATGATTTAGTGACTTTGACCAATGAATTCTTGCAGGAAGTGAAAGCTTCGATAGAATATTTACCCCTGAAAAACTCAGCAGGGACAGTAGCAGCAGTAGTATAGGACTAAGTCCGTCGTCAAATTTAACTGGTGGAAGCCGGAACTCATGTATAGAGTCAACAGTAGCTTCCGTTGAAGAGTTAATCAAGGAATCACAGACCAAATGTGCTGCTCTAAGTGTTGAACTAGGTAGTTCTACATCTTCTGTTGATGATTTTAAAGAGCTGAGTCAGAAACTGGAGAATATGCAGAAACTATTGATGCGATTGCGAACTCAAGTTTGATTCAATTCTCCTCTCCCAAAGTTCTCTCTATTGTATGTTGTTTTTCTATAGTTCAAGTTTCATACAGATTAGCCATTCTTTGTTGTAGATATGTACTATCCGAAATATATTGAGCATGTAGCACAGCGAGAAAATGTGAAAAAAAGAAGCCGCGGTTGCATAGAAAATTTTGTATTGATGTATGATCGAATTCATCACCCACTTATATAAGGGTGTTTATATTTTATTGTTGTATTTTGCCATCAGTAAATGCAAGATCTTTATGTTGGCCACATTGAGCATCATTGACTTTCCATTGCTACAATAATTTTGTTTTGGGTAATCGAGAAATGCCCAGATTGATTTTGCTTTGCCACAGCATTTTTTTTTTTGGATAATCGTGCCATACAGTTCGACATTAGATGGATAGTGAGTCCATCTTTAAAGTTTCGTCTATGATAGAGTTCAATATCATGACATGCACCTAATGCACACATAGTATGCACTTTTACCAATAGACTAAAATCCTGGTACCCTCTTTGCTGCAATAACTTGGATTTTCATCATTAAAGAGTAAAGTCGTTCTTTAACAGACAGGACAACCTGCGCAAGACGAGTAAAGATTTTCAATTTATAAGCCCATCATATTCACACATCAAGTACGGTTGGTGTCCTAACTTTAAGCTAGCCCATTAAGCAAGAGTGAGCCGATACAAATATGTCTAGTACATACGCAAACATAGATGCAACTACTAAAATTTCTTTTAGCAACGCGTCAGACAGAAAAATAGGAAAAAGCCCATCAGAAGAGAGCCAATTCAGACAACAAACTAAGACTAGTACCACCTAATTAGCAAAGAAATCTCAGAACTTACCACTCAAGGCAACACTGAATTTTTTGCCACTAAAAAAATTAACTACATGCATCTTCAGCGGTAAAAGTACAAGCTAATTCACTAGTACACTAAGTTAGTTTCACAAGAAAGAGGTTAGAGATAAACTTAAGTAGCATTTGGCAGGTTTGCTTGCATGTTAGATATGTTCTAGATCCTTCAAGTACCATATTCAATAAAAGTCTCCCGTCACTGTCGAATGTCTTTGGCAGCTGCTGTGAATTGAAACATTAAGACAGATGTCCTGCTCAAACCCCTAATGAAAAGCTCAAGAAGTTGCTACCACATCCCAGCGCCATATAGTTCCATCTTCACAGCAGCTAAGTATGGTGCTGAAGAAAAAAGACAATGATTAATTAATGCACAGATTGCGAAAGAACATACAGAAGAAGCAATTAAAGTGTTCTTGGATATTAACCTCCCATCAAAAGACATGGCAGTCTGTCTAATTGGAGATTTAGATTGAACATGAGATAACCTGCAAAAATGAAGCACAAACACTTGAAATCCAAATCATAAATTAGAAGGACCAGAACTAGGTAGGGGTGCATGGATGGAGATCAACCTTGCAATCATAGCTGGTGGACTAGTTTGTAGTTCCCAGACAAAGATCTTGCCTTCCCTATTCCCTGTTAAATGTAAGGTCAAAGGGTTCATTCCAGTACAAGCTTGGAAGGAAACTTGCAAGGAGAAACATAGCATGCATGCAGACCGCACATATGTAGTTTTTGCGTTGTATTTTCATAATCTTAATTTCAGATGGTCACAAGTTACTAATCACCAACCTCAGCAACAACATGGTGTTGCACGAGCAGTAAATTCTTAAGTAGAAACAATGATGACAAACGCTCATTAAGTCAGGACATGCAATATTTTGATTAACACTTCGTATCACCTATAGCTGCTGCTTTGTAGTGGAAATCACATGAAAACTTGATGAACCAAATATCACACTCTGGGACAGGATACTTTTGAAGGATGTCAACTGTGCCCTAAAATTAGAGCAATATACATTAGGAAGTGTAGTGTCAATGTTTAATATAGTTATCAAAAAAGATTCCAGGATCATGATTTCTAACCTCTCCAGGAGACTGTTCTTTCATCTTTGGTTCCCATAATACAATTTCATTGTCAACACTCTGAGTTCCGACAAATTTAATGGATCAGTACAGGTAAAAATATGACAACAATATATAAAAAAAGAGAGAACATATCATCAAACAATTAACATGTCATTTCCAACTTGAGGTAGACATCTCGGAGGTTAAAAAAAGTAAGTTCAAGCTAGTCTTTGATTTTACAGAGGTTCTCAGGTTTTCCGATTTTCCCTCTCTTGTTAAGGGGAAGGAAGCTAATGCCAACCAAGAATTCATATAGCAGAACAGTTAGAGAAAAGAAAGAAAGAACTCAGGTCATGAGCAGGTCATGCTATTCACCTTGGACAAGATAAAATCACCAAGCCATCTGGTACAGTCAACATAGTTGGAATGAACTGAAGCGATAAATATCTGAAATGATAAAGAGGGGGTTACAGCAAGCAAAAGTTACCCAATAAAACTTTCAGAAGAAAAAGAAGCAGAGAAGGTGAGAAGCTACAAGAAGAATACTCACTGGAAACTGTACATATTTTGTGGGAAACTTGGAAGGAAGATCAGTCCAAGTAAACGATTTCTCCACATATGTCCAGAATTCTGCAACAAGAAGGTCATCAGGAAAGAATTGCTAGCTTAAATTGATGTTACATTTTAGTTTTCAAATTCGAAACCCCTGAGCATCAATGGAATAGATGATGCAGTACAAATCTGATCCACAACCAACTCTGCATCCTCCTACCAGGAACAGTAGATTATTTGCTGATACATATGACCATGTATGGGTAGTAAAGTAGTCTAGGTGACAAGCATTCTCAACACCAGAATATGCAATGTCTAGGAGAACTGCATGCTGACTCATATTTCCTTCTAGGTAGTTGGTGCATTTCTTGGTGCATTTATAACAAGCAAATCTTTGACGTAATGACATCATTTTCACACTTGTGACAGAAACAAAGATATCCTCATGGAAATATCTCTTAATAAATTCAACGTATTCTATACTATACATTGGGGTGCAAGTCATTAGTTTAGCACCTCCCAGAAGTTGTGCCAGGATCAGAGAATATAGGTGACATCATCAAATTTGGAAAAAGCACAGGAACACATCAACAACAATATTAATACCATCAGGAAGGTTCAGGACAAACCTTGAGAACAAAAACAATCACAAGTTGTTCCTCTAGAGATCACTTTTTTATTTCTTTTTCAATGTTCTAGTAGGTGATGACATTCCTTTAGTCATATATCATATGTCATTAAAGCAATCTATAGGAAAATGAAAATGACTACATATTTACCTTTCATTGACCAGATCTTAACAGTATTATCCATTCCACAGCTAGCAATACGATATATGTCAGAAGGATGGAAGTCCTACAACCATCAAAACCAGCTTATATGCTCAACATCCTAGTTCACAGTATTCTTGACAATAGATGTGAAGGACGTTACTTTGTTACCAGCTCCTTCCTTGGAGTGGGACTGCAGTAAATACAGTAACTTACCACACTGAGTACTTCATTCCGGTGACCCCCAGCACCAGCAAATATCAAAATGCATATTCCAGTATGAACATTCCACAAGCGAACAGATTCATCCTGGCCAAATCTAGATGATTAAAATATGCCATATGAAACAGTTCCAAACTTGATCTTTATTCTACATGCATCTTGCAACAGTGCAAGAAGTAACCTATTTAAGAGAAATAAAATTTCCTCGTGGAAGAAGAAATAAGACAAAAAGAAGGATACTTGAGGTACATACTTTGCTGGCAGATACTACAAGAGATGGTTTCAGGACTTGAGTCCTAATTTCATTTATTGAATCTCCATGTCCCACAAAGCTCTGTTCAATCATAAACAAGTAAATGGAAAAAGGTGAACAGACATACGCTATTAAGTTAACATGTAACTAGTTTCAAAAGCATCTTCATTTTTCAAACATGTATTGTTTGACTGGATATCACTTATCATGGATTGAATCATGGAGGAAAACTTAACTTGCTTATATCACAATGGGAGGACAGTGGGAGGCGACTCGGAGCATTTCCCGATTGTTATGGAGTTATACCAAGAATCTATGCTCCGCCGGTTCTTATTTGCCCTGCTGATGGATGCACTGACACACCATATTCAAGGGGAGGTTTCATGGTGTATGTTATTCGCTGACGACATAGTTCTGATTGATGAGACACGAGGCAGTGTTAACAACAGTCTAGGGATTTGAAAATATACCATTGAGTCTAAGGATTTCAAGTTGAGCAAGACTAAGACAGTCTGGAGTGCAAGTTTAGTGTTGAGCTGAGGGAAGTGGGCATGGACATGAGGCTTGGATCACGGGTCATCCCCAAGAGAAGTAGTTTTAGGTACCTGGGGTCAATTATCCAGAGGAACGGAGAGATCAACAAGGACGTCACACATCGTATAGGGCTAGGGTGGATAAAATGGAGTTGGCATCAGGAGTCCTGTATGACAAGAAAGTACCACTGTTACTCAAAGGTAAATTCAATAGAGCTGTGGTTAGACTTGCTATATTGTATAGGGCAGAGTGTTGGCCGGTTAAAAACTCTCGTATCCAGAAAATGAAAGTGGTAGAAATGAGGATGTTAAGGTGGATGTGCGGCTATACTAGGATGGATAAGATTAAGAATGAAGTTATTAGGGAGAAGGTAGGTGTGGCTCCTATGGGTGACAAGATGCGGGAAGCGAAGCTCAAATAGTTCGGGCACGTGCGGAGTAGGATCCCTGATGCTCCGGTGAAGAGGTGCGAGAGTTTGGCCTTGGCGGGTTCGAGAAGAGGTAGAGGGCGCCTAAGAAGTATTAGGAGAGGTGATTAGAGACGATATGGCGTTGCCGCAAATTTCCGAGGACAAGACCCTTGTTAGGAAGGTGTGGAGATCGAGCATTAAGGTTGTAGGTTAAGACGTAGTCAAGTCCGGGTTGAGGCTAGTTACTGCTAGTGGTTAATGTTGTGTTCACATTATCCTTACGTATTTCATAGCATCTGGGCTTATTTTCTGATTTTGTTATTGGATTTCAACTATTTTCTAGTTCCTATGATATTGTTATTATTCCTTTGGTTTCTGTCTGATGCTACTAATATATTGTCTCATCGCTTCTCTTCTCGTCTTTTCCGTCTTCTTGAGCCGAGGGTCTTTCAAAAACAATCTCTCTACTCCTTCGGGGTAGGAGTAAAGTCTACGTACACACTACCCCATTTTACCGGGTCGTTGTGGTTGTTGTTGTTATTGTATCACAATGAACAAGATGGATTGGATCATGGAGTAGAAGAAATATATTACTACTAGTCAGATAAAAATTACTCCCTCTGTTTCAATTTAAGTGAACTCATTTGACTAGGCACGGAGTTTAAGAAAAAAGAGAAACTTTTGAACTTGTGGTGTAAAATAAAGCACATATATTTTGTGTGGCTACAAATCATTGCATAAAGGTAAATTATTTCCAAATAGAGAAAGAGGTCATTCTTTTTAGCACGGACTAAAAAGGAAATAGGTTCACATAAATTAAAATGGAGGGAGTAATTAGACGGATGTTATGATCATTTGCAGAAATTCACTCTAAAATTAAACAAGCAGCTAGTCTTCTTTAACCATGTAAACGTGCAAGCCAAAGTTTCATGTACAAGACCTTGTGTATCTTCTCATTGCCAGCATCAATAACACGGAGAATTCCATTTATTCCTCCAGCCACTATGAATGGACTCCCATCAATATTGCAAGCCCAACTTACAGTGTAAAAGGATTCATCTTTCTGATCTACAAAGCACATGGAAAGGCCAAAAGCTTTTTAAGCAAATCACATATGTAAAGTATAAATGCAGCAACAGAGAACTTGCAACTTCTTACATCTTCATCAATATAAGACTGCAGCACAGCAATAACACCACCTTCCAGACATTGGTAAACAGTCACCTGACCAACAGAAAAATTGAAGAATTCAGTCTGAGTTATCACTATTGGCATACAATGGACAAATATCATGAAGCTAGCACTCATTCTTCTATTATTGTTCATCTTCTTTCAATTTCCCTAATTTTTAACAATTCTCAGATGGCATAATCTACACTAAGAAAAAACACCTCATTTACACGAGTATGCAGTCTCTCCAAATTCTGAATTTATTTTAAGCAATAAAAGATTGCCTCATGCATAACTCTCAAGTTGAACAGAAATACAACAAATTTATAATTCCATCATTCTCACGTTGATAAGAAATTATACGAGATTTCTAGATTACAGGCAATTACAATAATCATTATCTTTGGCATGAACAAAGGGGTTATATTAGAAAGGTAAAGCAATAGGAAGATATTTGCAATCTGTAAAACATGCGGCACTCTGCAAATACGGAGATACAAAAGAACCAGTCAACAATTATTGTGTATAAGATAAGTGAGAGCTAAAAGCAAGCATAACAATCCTAAGTAAATAAGAAGGTTTCAGCAATGAGTTTTAACATTTTTGCTTCTAAGCATTAAAAAATGAATGTTGGGGTCCTCCATTCTACAGCCTTCAATATTAAAGTAACTCGCAGGGCAACATCTGGCACATTTAATTGAAATGAAAAAGAGAGAGCATTATTGAATTTGAACTTGAGGTTTTAACAAATAGGCAAAATGATTAAGATGGAAAAAAGATTGATGCTTTTCTATCTAAACATTGTACCTTCTTCCACATAACAGTCAACAAGTAGTAAAGGCCGAAGCACACTCATTAGTTTTCATGTACTTCTCATCCTTAAGGGAAAAGAAGAAGGTGAGTTAAATCCTAAATAATTTTCCAGCAACACAATAAGCTTCAATACCAAACTAGTGGGATTCAACTATAAAAATGCTCTATATCCATTGGGGTATTCAATTACTCGTAAAAGATTCGTTTTTAAGGAAAATTAGGGCTTATTTAACTTACACCGCTGAGCAGAGAAAAACAAAACAGTAGGTTACCCAAAAAAAATAAGAGAAAACAAAAAACAGAGAGGAAGAGGAATAGTACTCGATTTCCGCCGACGGTAGCAAAGACATTGAAGTAGCGAGAGTCGATGAAGTTGAAGACGACGGCGTATAACGGACGTTTGCCTTCTTGAAGTCTGTTAGTGACTCTGTACTCTTTTTTCTTTGACGGCGTCAACGATCCCACCACCGGCTCGCACCCTATGGGTATCCTCGCCATCACTCCTCAACTCAGTCGTCAGTGAGCCTTTGTGAGTAGTAAAAACCACGTTTTTGTTTCCGCCAGACACGGCGCACCAACACTTCCGTTTCTTCTTACAACAATTATACCCCTGTCGCTGGGCGTCCCACTATTTCCTTGGATAAATGAGAAAAATGAGGTAAAAGAAACCTTTTGAAGTCGTGAGTAAGAATATATAGGACATTAATAAAAAATTGTGTAATTAAAGGGGTTTGGGGTCAGATTAAAAATAATAAATATTATGGGTAAGTATTAAAATTCTCAAAAATTTTAAAAACCATATCCATTTCAAATTTTTATTTCCCTCTTTTTTCTCCTATTTACTTTTCTTCTCTTCTTTGTTCTTTTTCTTACTCATTCTACTTCCTTACTATATTGGTCAAAATTTGACCGTTGCGGTACGCTTAACCGAGATCCCGTCCAAGCGATAAGATAGTGGAAGACGACATGGTTTGCGCCAAATCTCGTACTCACAATACACGTCGTGACAAAGAACGATACTCAGGAAACGACGAAAGCAGACGTGGTGTGAAAGTGTATTGACCCAAAAACATAGTGAGGATTCCATAACTATATATAGGGAGGGAACCTTCCTAGAAATGAGGGCTTTTTCTCTCTCTTTCCTCTCCTCTGTGATCTTCTTAGCAAAAAGAAGACAAAGCAATCTTCCATAGAGGAGAAAAACTGTCATCTCCATCGATTAACAAAAGAAGAAATGAAAAACATCAATAAGATTGATCGCCCCTATTTCATCTTATGCATTGTTTTCTTATTTGCTTATGGATCTGAAGATTATTATGTTTGACTAAAAATTTACCTCTTCATCTTTGTTAATTGATTTAATCAAAAAGGTTTCGATATCTTTTGGGTCAAACAATTTGGCGCTGTCTGTGGGAAGTTCTTAGTGAAAACTTCCTAGTCTCCTCCAGATCAAAAACCGGAAACATGATCATCCACCGAGAAGAACGGTAAGTAAATCTCACACGCCAACCTAGATCATGATGCTATATACAAGCAAAAGTTGCAACCAACATCCTCCCGCGCACGCTGGGTAGCCCCATAAACCACTCAAAACAAGCCTAGCCCGCACAGGACAAAGACACAAAAAGGAAGGGAAAGAGAGCTAAATACGGTTAACAAACTCAGAAAACACCATCCCCATCAAAAATCGAAGCATCAAGCAAAGCGAGTAACGCCACCGATCCACCTTCATTCACTAACTTATCGAATCGGGATAAGACAATATCATCCTAACCTACCTTCTGCTGGTTGCTCAAACAAGAATGCAAGCGAAGCATGGGCGAGCGAGCAAGGAAACATCCCAATTGAAGAATGGGAAACTAATATGAAACAACCAAAATATCGTCGACCAGACAAACCCAACTCCTAGGAAATGATACCCCTCAAATGATACTTCCTCTCTCTCACCAAAAGGGTGTCCCAAGAAAACCTTCTTGGGGACTTAAAGATCGGGCTGACGAGGGGAGCTCCCTGAGGTCAAAGCGTAATTCATCGTCCCATCCACAAGTGATATCTCAAGACCGAAAAGCAAATAGGTTAGATAGGAAAACTCTAATATGTGTGTGAAACGAGTGTGAGGAAAGTAGCAGCGTTTTCTAATCTTCGATATCACACTCCCCGATACAAATAAAATCAGGCGAACTGGGTCTCCCCCTGAAGATACCTCTTTCCGAAAAACTAGGACTAACGACGGGTTAATATTCGATGAAAGTTTCAAAATAATACCCTTAAGGCAAAGGGCCTTCACCAAAAAGAAGAGTTCGACATCGATCGAACAATGACGGGTTAATATTTCGACTAAAGCTCAAAATAGTACGCTTAAGGCTAAGGGCCTTCACCAAAAAGAAGAGTTCGACCTCGATCGAACAACGATGTGTTAATATTTTGACTAAAGCTCAAAATAAAACCCTTAATGCCAAGGGCCTTCACCAAAAGAAATAATTCGACCTCGATCAAACAACGACGGGTTAATATTTCAATGAAAGCTCGAAATAACACCCTTAAGGCTAAGGGCTTTTGCAAAAAAAAAAAAAAAAAGAGTTGGACCTCGATCGAACAACGACAAGTTAATATTTCGACAAAAGATCGAAATAAGACCCTTAAGGCCAAGGTCCTTCGCCAAAAAAAAAGATTTCAACCTCGATCGAACAACCACAGGTTAATATTTTGACTAAATCTCGAAATAACACCCTTAAGGCCAAAGGCCTTCATCAAAAAGAAAAATTTGACCTCGATCGAACAACAATGGGTTAATATTACGACTAAAGATTGAAACAACACCCTTAAGGCCAAGGGCCTTCACCAAAAAGAAGAGTTCGATCTCGATCGAACAACGACGGGTTAATATTTCGACGAAAGCTTGAAATAACACACTTAAGGCCAATGACCTTCGCCAAAAATAAGAGTTCGACCTCGATCGAACAATGACGGGTTAATATTTTGATGGAAGTTCGAAATAACTCACTTAAGGCCAAGGGCCTTCGCCAAAAAGAAGAGTTCGACCTCGATCCAACAACGACGGGTTAATATTTCGATGAAAGCTCGAAATAACACACTTAAGGCCAATGACCTTCGCCAAAAAGAAGAGTTCGACCACGATCAAACAACGACGGGTTAATATTTTGATGAAAGTTTGAAATAACACATTTAAGGCCAAGGGACTTTGCCAAAAAGAAGAGTTCGACCTCGATCGAACAACGACGGGTTAATATTTCGGCGAAAGTTTGAAATAACACCCTTAAGGGCAAGGGCCTTCGCCAAAAAGAAGAGTTCGACCTCGATCGAACAACGATGGGTTAATATTTCGACGAAAGTTTTAAATAACACCCTTAAGGCCAAAGGCCTTCGCCAAAAAGAAGAGTTCGACCTCGATCGAACAATGACGGGTTAATATTTTGAATAAAGCTCAAAATAACACCCTTAAGGCCAAAGGCCTCTTCCAATAAGAAGAGTTCGCCCTCGATCGAACAACGATGGGTTAATATTTCGACTAAAGCTCGAAATAACACCCTTAAGGCCAATGGCCTTAGACAAAAAGAAGAGCTCAACCTCGATCGAACAATGACGGGTTAATATTCGATGAAAGCTCAAAATAACACCCTTAAGGCCAAGAGCCTCCGCCAAAAAGAAGAGTTCGACCTCTATCGAAAAAAGACGGGTAAATATTTTGATGAAAGTTTAAAATAACACCCTTAAGGCCAAGGGCATTCGCCAAAGAGAAGAGTTAGACCTCGATCGAATAATGACGAGTTATATTTCGACGAAAGTTTGAAACAACACCCTTAAGGCCAAGGGCCTTCTCCAAAAAGAAGAGTTCAACCTCGATCGAACAATGATGGGTTTTGACTAAAGCTTGAAACACCCTTCAGTCCAAGGGCCTTCACCAAAAAGAAGACTTTAAACCTCGTACTCAAAATTTGACCGCTGCGATCGGCCTAATCGAGATCCCGTCCAAGCGACGAGACGATGAAGATGATATGGTTTGCTCCAAACCCCGTACTCAAAATACCCGCCATGACAAAGAACAATACTTAGGGAACAACGAAAGCAGACGTAGTGTGAAAGTGTATTGACCGAAGAACGTAGTGAGGATTCCATAACTTTATATATGAAGGGAACCTTCCTTGAAAGGGGGGATTTTTCTATCTCTTCCCTCTCCTCTGTAATCTTCTTAGCAAAAGAAGACAAGGCAATCTTTCATGGAGAAGAAAAAAATAGTCATCTCCATCGATTAACGAAAGAAGAAATGAAAAACGTCAATATAATTGATCGGCCCTATTTCATGTTATGCTTATTTTCTGATTTGTTTATGGATCTGGAGGTTATAACTTTTGACTAAGATTTGCCTCTTCATCTTTTTTAATTGATTTAATAAAAAGGGTTTCAATATCTTTTGGGTCAAACATTTACTTTCTTCTTTCTCTTCAACTTTCGCTGATGTTGTTGTTGTTGGTTCGTCTATGTCTTCTTCTTCTTCTCCTCCTTCTTCTTCTTCTTCTTCTTCTTCTTCTTCTTCTTCTCCTTCTTCTTCTTATTTCCCTTTTCATATTCTTATTTTTTTCATTTTTTCTTTTCTTCTAGTGGTGTAAAATATACTAGAGAAAGAGAGAGAAAATATGAAATTTTACAAAGTAAATATTTTGCAAAATACCCTCGAGATATTTTGGGACATCCCCATAAATGAGTATTGCTGAAACATCTCGCTGGAAGAGATTTGAAACATCCATCGGGATATTTCTTTTGCTTTTTTTTTCTAGTGTTGTTCTCATAAATCTTTTTTCCACAGATATATGCAGATGTTTGAAACATATCTCAGTAGATGTTTGAAACATTTCTCTAAATATTTGAAATAACTTTCCTAAATGTTTAAGGATTAGGAGTGGCAGGGGATAGAGAAGAGTGTTGCGAGATGGAGGAACACGAGGAGGAGGAGGAGGAGGAGTGGATAGAGAGTAGGAATAGGGGGTGGAGGAGGAGGGGGGCTTTTTTGTAAATAAATAAACTTTGGAGTTTTTAAAACTCATGTCATTAACCCTAATTACAAAAGAGTCCCTTGCTCCCCATTCTTAACACTTTTGTCTTAAAAATTGATATAAATTTTGAAATGTCTTAAAATTCTAGTTCCCCCTCCTTCCTACGTTAGTTGATAGTATGCGATAATTATGTAATTTAGCTACCATTGACGCTCTAACTTAGCTGCACTTTATTCATAATTGAATATTAAATGATAAAAATTGCTCTAATTAAGAACTTTATACTTTGTATGAGCAATTACGGACTATGAGGACATTAAAGAGTATTTTGGAGTTAATATGGAGCAATGAAGGCTAATCGAATGTGAGCGCGAGCAAAAGAGGAAAGAAAAAATGAAGGCATAAATCTCATCCACGTGCACGGTTGATCCGCGGTCGCGCTTGTCAGGTAAAATAAGGGACAATATGCACGGTCCATCCGCGGTTAATCCACGGCGATTGATCCACGGCCGCGCACGTCTCCCCGAGAATTTTTATTTTAAGGGTAAATTTGTAAGTTCAGAGGTGATTCTCCTTGACTTATATGAAGCCCAGCTCGCCCAAAAAGAGGGTATTTGGTTTTTGGAAGGATTTTGTAGGTAAGAAAGGGCAAGAAGCAAGATGAAATATTCGGCATAGAGTTTTTATCTTTCTTCCCCTTGATTTTATCATTGATGATGAATTCTATTGTTATGGTTATGAAAACTATTATGCATAGCTAAACTCCTAATTTAGGGTTTTGATGGAACCTACTGGAGGATGATTTTCTTGTTATATTAATATAGATTTACTATAGTATTTTCTCTATTTGTTCAACTATATTGTGATTATTGTTGATTGAAGGGCCCTCAATCGACTATGCCTATTTAGTATGTATTACTCGTGAGAGAGCGCATATTTATATAGTTATTGAACAACACTTCTCCTAACGTATATGAGGGATCAATATAAAGGGTTTAAAGGTGGGATTAGGGATAACGAACCTTGGGTGTGATCTAAGTGAGTTGTACTTAAGGCTAACTAGCGTAATTCGGGAGAATGTGTCTAGTATATTATTATAATTACTCGGGAGGGAATTACAACAGTCAGAGTGCTCATGATCGATAGATAAGACTTAGACAAATTTATAGTAAACGCAGTAGAAAGGATTCCGATAATAGGGAAAATCAGAACCTTAGATCATTCCAATTCTTGTCTACAACCCGCTCGTACTTAGTTCTTAATTACTGCAATTTCATTACATAGTATTTACTTAGTAAACATCCAATCTATTACTTAAATATCTTCGAAGATTGAATACGTGAATTTGTGTAAGTCCAATAGATGCGATTGATAGGTTAATTCCCTGTGGAATTCGACTCCGTTCTTGTTAACGGAATATATTTGTAGAGACCGCTTTGTCTTTTTTATAAGACATAGTTGGACGTGATCAAATTTTGGTGCCGTTTCCTGGGTCTTAACGGTGTTATTAATTGTAGCTAAAAGAATTGCTAAAATTCTTAGTGTAGTCATTTTTCTTCAATTTAAACTGAATACATTGAAATTCTAACGTTTGTACTCTTTGGTGTTATAGGTGCATGCCTAAAAACTCCTCAAGAACTGGTGAATTGTTTGAAGTATTATCAGATCCTGAGAAAATTTTCAAGGCGTTGAATCGTGAAAACAAGAAAGACAAACAACAACAGAACTCAACGGAACAAATTGAACCAAACATGGGAGACAAAGTAAACAACAGAAATAATGGGAATGACTCGAACAATCAGGGTGTGGTTTCGCTTGTGCCAGAAGCAACATTGTACGATTGGGCACATCCACCGCCGAAAACTTAGTAAATGCAATTGTAGTCCCTCAGATACAAGAGAAATTAGTCTGAATCGCAAATAGTATGCTATATTTGTTGCAAAATAATGGACTGTTCATAGGGTCATTCGTTGAAGATCCTCAGCAGCATCTGAAGAATTTCCTCTCTATATGTGCCATGCAAAGTCAATATAATGTGACACCGGAAGAAATAAGGTCGTTATTGTTTCCATAATCAATGAAGGGAGCGTCTCAGACTTGGCTTAATTCACTCCCCATAAACTCCATCGCTACTTGGGAGGAATTAGTCAAGCAGTTTGCGAACAAACTCTACCCACTCAATAGACTACTCAACAAATTGATGAGACATTGAGCTTCAGACAGTAACCAACAGAGACATTACAAGAAACGTGGGAGAGGTTCAAGGGTCTGCTAGTTATGTGTGGCAGATATTGGAGAAGAGGTTTTACATGGCATTGGCAAATAACTTGAAAGCCAATGTTGATGCTTCAGCAGGTGGGGATTGTTTTAGCAAAACATTCAGAGAAAGCAAGATCTTACTTGACAAGATGGCCCAAAACTCAGGCTGGATGACAAAAAAGGCTTCAATCACTCATGTAGTTCACTTAGTGGTTTTAGACCCAAATAACTCCATAGCTGAAAATATGGCCACTTTACTGACACAAATGAGTATCCTCACCAAAAAGGTTGATGAATTAGGCCAGAAGTAGCAGGTACACATAGTTGATGCAACTAATGGGGTTTTATGTACATCATGAATTAATCAACCATATGTTTGCTCGTGGAATGCTGAAGGTGATAACCAGCAATAACATGAAAATATGAACTATGTGGCCAACTACGGGAGACAGAGGCAAGGTGCTCAGAATTGGGATCAACAAAATCAACAATATAGACTAGCTCAGTAGCAGTACAACAACAGCAACAATCTTGGGTCTATGTGACCATGGGGTCAAGTGGTGCCTTACCAAAGGCAATAAGGTTACAACCAGCAAAATTAGTAGTGTGCTTATCAACAAACTCAACAACAGATTGTGAGACACGAAGACTGATTTACTAAACTTGAGGGAATGATGCAAACATTGATTGGGTCCACTGGAAAAATAATTAAAAGAGTAGACTCACATGAATCAGCGATAAAGAATATTGAGATTCAATTAGGACAAATTTTGATGTCTTTAAATGATCGACCCAGGGGAAGTTACTTGCAGACACACACAAATCAATCCAAAAGAGCAGGGCCTGAAACAATTTATGGTAGTGAGTCTATGAAATGGTAAAGACCTAGATATAGAGCAAGAAATTGCTCGTAAAAGCAGGCCTATTGAGATATCGGTGCCAGTACCCATTGAGATAGATAATTCAGCAGGGTTAACTGGGGTGATGGTATAGCATGCACAAGAGAACACCAACAAAGAAAAAGAGGTTGTGAAAGATACTAAGGTAGCACATGAACCGATAGTAGAAGTAGTGCCTGAACAAGAAAAAAATTAAATCATAGGGAAGAAGCGACCTCCAACACCATTTCCCACAGAGATTGGCCAAGTATAAAAAAGATGAACAGTATAGGAAATTCTTGGAGATATTGAAGCAAATTTAGGTAAACATTCCATTGATTGATGCTTTAAAAGAGATGCCGGATTATGCGAAAATGATGAAGGACTTGATGTCCTGCAAGTTCGACTTTCAAGACTCGGCTACGGTTACACTAACTCAGACTTGCAGTATTGTTGTGACGAGACCCATAGCTAAGAAGCTATCTAACCTAGGGAGTTTCACAATCCCATGCACAATAAGCAACTGTGCATTTGCTAAGGTACTGTGTGATCCGGGAGCAAGAATAAACCTTATGCACTTGGATATCTACAAAAGGCTAGGCATTTGGAAGAGCTAGACCCACGTCCATGTTACTACAGCTCGCTGACCAGACAATGAAGAGGCCCTCTATTATTCTAGACGAGGTATTGGTATAGGTTGGGAAATTTGTGTTCCCAACAGATTTTGTCATTCTGGACTATCAGGTTGACGAGGAAATTCCCATAATTTGGGAAGACCATTCTTGGCCACTAGGAGAGCTTTAATTGATTGTGAAACTAGGGAGCTCAAAATGAGATTAATGATGAAAAGATAACATTCAAAGTGCAGAAATCTATGTAACAACCAAGTGAATTTTCTAATTTCTCTCTAATAGATGTCGTGGATGTAATTTTGGAGGAGGAAGATAAGACATTGAACACTAAAGATCCCCTAGCGGCATGTCTCATGAACTTAGATAAAGCCAATGGAGAAGACTTGGCAGAGTGGGTACTTGCTCTTGAAGGCCAAGGTTTTTGGAGAAGGGTGCTCAAATTTGAGCCTTTGCACTTAGAGGAAAGAAAAACTCCTCCAGCTAAGTCATCGATTAAAGATCCACCAAAGTTGGAATTGAAGCCACTGTCACCTCATCACATGTATGTCTTTCTAGGACCTAACTCAACTTTACATGTTATTATCTCATCCAGTTTGTTAGGAGTGCAGGCAGAATAACTTTTGCGGGTACTCACGGAGTGCAAGACTATAATTGGTTGGACCATTACAAACATTAAGGGTATCAACTCGTCCTTCTGTATGCATAAGATTCTACTAGAAGATGGGCACAAACCTTCCAGACAACATCAGAGAAGGTTGAACCCAACATGAAAGAAGTAGTGAAGAAAGAAGTGATTAAGCGATTAAATGTAAGAATCATATTCCCCATCTCTGGCAGCAATTGGGTTAACCCAATTCAATGCGTGCCAAAAAAGGGAGGTAGGATAGCGGTGAAAAATGAGAAGAACAAATTGATCTCTACACGAACAGTCACGGGTCGGTAAATTTGTATGGATTACAAAAAGTTGAACTTGGCTACCCAGAACGACCATTTTCCACTGCCATTCATTGATCAAATGCTAGATAGATTGGCAAGAAGGTCCCACTTTTGCTCCCTGGATGGGTACTCGGGATATAATTAGATCTCTATTGCCCCGGGGGACAAAGAGAAAACATCGTTCACCTGCCCTAATGGAATCTATGCTTTTCGAAGAATGCCATTTGGCCTATGCAACGCACCTGCCACACTCCAAAGGTGCATGATGACCATATTCACGGATATAGAGAGAAAATAATAGATGTCTTCATGGATGACTTCTCAGTGGTGGGAAATTCATTCGATAATGTTCTTATGAACTGAGAAGAGTATTGAAGAGGTGTATCGAGATGAATCTGGTAGTCAACTGGGAAAAATACCATTTCATGGTACATAAAGTTATAGTCTTGGGGCACCTAGTGTCAAGTAAAGGCATTGAGTTAGATCGTGCAAAGATTGATGTGATATAAAAGTGGCCACCACCCACTTTCGTCAAATAAATCAGAAGTTTCCTTGAGCATGCCGGATTCTATAAGAGATTTATAAAAGATTTTTCCAAAATTGCTAACCCCTTGTGTAAATTGCTTGAAAAAGATCACTCTTTTGTGTTTTCTGATGACTGAAGGTAGCGTTTGAGGAATTGAAAAAGAGACTGGTAACAACACTTATCATAGTTTTCCCCGACTGGGAGCAACCATTTTAGTTAATGTGTGATGAGAGTGACTATGTTGTAAGAGCAGTTCTTGTCCAAATGGTGGGAACTGCAGCGTTACCTACAAATGATACAAAAAGGGTAATTGGGTTTTTGGGAAAGAACATATTCACCCGATTTGGCACTCCAAGGGCAATAATCAACGACGGAGGAACTCACTTTTGTAATCGAGACTTCGCGAAGTTGTTAGAGAATTATGATGTACGGTGTAGACATGTAATTTTTGAACCTCCACGAAATTTTATATCTTTAGTGATTAGCTATTAATTTTAGGTCTAATAGTACTATTTTCACTATCTTTTAAACTTTTTAACTCTAGTTTATTCTAAAAAAAAATTACAAAAATATTTTCCTTTATTTTAGCTAGTGGATATTTTGTCTAATTTATTTTACTCTCGAAGAAAAAAAAAGAAAGATTATATCTATATTTACTTAGTTTAGTTTAAAAGTTGTAGGACTCTAATGAATTGAGTAGTTAGATTTCCTTCTTAAAAATAAAAGTTATTTTGTTTCTTTCTTTTAATATCCCATTAGTTTAGATAAATTAATAATTTAGTTTTATATTCAAAAAATGGAAAACAAACAAAAAGAAAAAAGAAAAGAAAAGAAAAAAGAAATGCAACAAAACGTGAAAGAGCAAAAGGAAAAAATCAAAATTGGAAGAAAATAGAAAGAACGGAAGTAGTAAGAGAAACAATAAGGAAAATTTAAGTGGTCCTATTTTGTCTAAATCTAGCCCCATTCACATGCACCTTCCCTACATAATACTCCCCTAGTGCAACTCCTAAACTTGGGCTTCAAGAATTTGTTTTGTTCTTATCCATCCATATCTAGCTCATATGGGGGATAATTTTGCTGAGGCTCACGTAAAAGAAAAGGGGGGTCATTCTCTTCTTTTATATAGAAAACACATGCACACACATAATAGAGACAGTGGTAAAAAACACAAAAACAATATGGGGAGGGGAAGATGTGGACAGATTTGGGGAACAAAATAGAAAATGGAAATAGAAAAATAGAGAGAGAGGAGCAGCCATCGACAAAAGCTAGGTCTAGAACAATAAACCCAGGTTTTAAACCTAGTATAACAAAGCCTCATGTCGGATCCCTAGTATGAACGCTTGTTTGCATCATGTGCATTTGACTTTGGGAATTTAACACATGGGTTGGGTCTGCCTAGGACAGATGTACCCAAATTAAAAGACCATCCTGATGCATCTTACGTGCTACTTGCATATCTGTCTGTTCGGCTTGCATGTTGACCAGCTTCTAGAACAGGGAAAGAAAATAAAAAAAAACAAAAATAAAAAACAATTGTGAGAGATATGTGTTTAGAATATTCTGAAACTCTGCCGGAGTTTTGAAAAAAAGAAAAGAAAATAAATCAATGTTTTAAAAAGTCATGTTTTCCTGTTTCATCAAAACTGGAGAACTAAGCAGGTCTGATTCTCATCGGATGTGAGATACGTAAGCAAACCTTATCGGTTCCGGCCAACAATTTTTAAAAAAAAATCCAATTTTTTTTTCTTTAGTTCCTTCTTTAGAAAGTCTTTGTTTTGGGCCCCAATATTAAATAAAAATAAAAATAAAAAATAATTTCTTTTAATCTCTCTCAAAATCCAAAAATATTTTCATTCTTCTTTCAAAAATTGAAAAGAAAATTCAAGATTCGATAATATTTTCTTTTCCTTTAGAAGCATTTCTTACATAAATTCAAAATAAAGTTTCAAAATCCATAAATATTTTTTTTCTTCTTTAGAAGTTTTTCTTTGAAATCCCCCCTCCCCCAAAAAAGGGTCGATATTCGAAAAAATATCACTTTTCTTTAGAAGTCTTTCTTTACAAAAATTTTGAAGAAAAATTAAAATCCAAAAATATTCTCTTTCTTTCAAAAAAAAAAAAATTTGAAAAATTCAAAATCCAAAAAAAGAGTTAGTTTATTTACTTTACTACTAATCTTCTTGAACTACGCAAGATCTGATTCATGTGAAGTCATGATAAGTGGCTACCCATATCAAGTTCTATCGAAAAGAAAGGGCCGACCCAGTTCAATACCCACTTCGTGGGTGTCTGGGGAAGGGAATACTCTAGGCAGCCTTCCCCCTGCTTTATATCAAGTTCTATCGAATGGTTAAAAAATAAGGAAAAAGACAAAAAGAAAAGAGGAAGAATGAAAGAGAGTGTTTATTCTAACTTGCTTGTTATTTTGAAATAAAAGGTAGTCAAAGATGGTCGATTTGTTGGTTTGCAATGGCGAGTCACAAGAACAATCCAAGAACCCTAGCAAATAAAAACATCTTCGCAACTAATGGAACAAGCACCACTATTGTTGACCCAAAGTCATGAAAAGGCTAGTAGGAAAGTTAGTAGTGAAAATAAAAATGGAGGCAAATATGGGATCGACTTTACCAGAATTCAGCAATAAAATATGAGTTGCTCGGGATGACTATCAAAATTCGAGTGTTGAATCCAAAGCAATCAAAATGGTTAAATATCGTAGTAACGCTGATGTGCGAATGTGTGGCTAAGATGTCGCTTAGTAACGGGAAAATCACTCCCTTTTTAGCCATGGTAGTTTATTTTTGTCTCATTTTCTTCTTCTTTCTATTTTATCAGACCTTCATCCTTTATTCAATAAAAAACATCAATTATTTAGTGTCCAATTTGTGCATAGTTCTTTTCATGCGAGTTTTAGTGACATTATATACATGCGGAATTTTTGGCCAGATCTTATAAAACTGATTTAGTCTTGAATTGGACAAGTGAGAAAGAGACACTTTTGAAGAAGAATAAACACATAAAATATTTGAAAAATAAGCATGAGCCAAGTTTAAATGGAACCAAAACAATCATGCTCATGGAAGTTAAGGATCTCTATCTTTTAACTCATTTGAGAAGATCAGGTTTAAGTACAATCAGGCAGGTTAAAGTCTTTTTAGCACTAAGAGATAGAAAGTATTTTTCAATAGAAGGTATATTCCAGACAACTTGAAATGGATCAGATAGTGGAAAAATATATCTTCCACATCAAGACAAAATCCAAAAAAGTCACCCAAATTGACAAGGGTCATTCACAACGAGGAAAATGTTGCTCATACAGCTTTACACTAAAAAAGACCCAAGAAGACTGGCATGTTCACCAATGATACGATTGCAAAAGGGTGCTATGTTTGGCATTCTCGAGGCTGGGAGGCCTTTTTTCTACTATCCAAATACTTTATATCCTTCCCCTTTTGAGCCTGTGTTATTTTGTTTAACCACCCTCTTTTGGAATCAAGTTTAGAGTCAAGAGTCAAGAAAATAGAAAAAAGGGAAAACGAAAAAGAAAAAAGTTCATGTCCCAAGAGTACAAATTTTTTGTGGGAATACACTGGGTTGTTGTTGTCCCAAGAGTACAAATCGGGGCAATTTTCAAGTAAAAAAAAGAAGAAGAAAAGAATTATCAAAGGTCCATGCCCTCAAATATATAAGGTGGGGCAAATAAAAATAAAGAGAAAAAAAAGAAGAAAAAATGAGAAACAGAAAGAAGATGAATATTTTTTAGTTAGGCCAGATGTATGAACTATGTTAGACCCGATTCCTTAAAAAAAGGACACGTAGGCAGCCTCACGGTTCGGTCCAACCAAATAAAAATTTCAAAAAATCCCCAATAGATAAAACTGGGGCAGAGATTTTATTTCACTTTTAAAAGAGTCGATTGCAAGAGTTGTAAGTCTACAACCTCTAATTTTGAGTCTACTTTGTGCCTTCATGCCGACCCTTCTTTCCAACCGTATCCAAAACCTTCCAAATAAAGACCTCCCGATATGCCTTCAAGAATGCTAAGAGAAACATGTAATGAGCAACGATTGTCACGCGACATAGAACACTATCAAGTTGCTCGCAAAAAAAAGAAGGGAAAAAAAAGAAAACACAAAAGAAAAAAAAAAGAAAAGAAAAAGAAAAAAAAGATGAGAGAATCTTGTTCGTGAAAACCCTCACGGGCATTGTAAGACGACGGTAAGTAGAGATGGATAAATGAGAAAGACTTGTTGGTAAAAATCCCTCGAGGCACCACTAGTCGAATGTGAGTAATGAAGCTAATGTAAAGGTTTGGCACGGACAAACTCGACTTCAAGGTCATAAGAATGGTAAAAGAGAAGACTAGATCAGTTTGATAGATCAAGTCGTTAAGTCCAAAATGCATGTCGTGATCATTAAGACTAGTTATTGAAAAAAAATACTCTTCCTTCTGTCTTTCCGACAGGGGGGCATTTCTTGTTAATATTCGTTTCTTCGCATCATTATGTCATTCACTTTGAGTCCATCCTTGTAAAAACAAGCAAGAAGAGATTTCAAAATCTGCTACTAGCTTTTTAGTTGCACAAAGTAAATTTGTCTAGCGCACTCAGTTGCTACTGTCAACATACCTTGAGGATTCATGCAAAGGCTCCCCAAAAGTATCTTGTCAGCCTACTTGGCACAAGCAAAGATAGCTGGTAATTCTCTTTGACAAACAAATTGCTCAAAAAATAGGAAGTCATTCAAGATATCAGAAAAGGTCACCTAAAAAAAGATCTCCAATTGGGATAATGCTGATTGAGCCAGAAATATAATGGTACCGGGTGTGAATTGACGCAGAGCAAAATTCTCTTGAAGACGACTTAAGTTGATTGAGCAAAATTCAAAGCTGCCCAAGACTCAAGGCCACAAACCGACCACCACCTTTTAATACTAACAAAGTTTTCTTTGTTTGGAACAGGAACAAAGCAGTGCAAGGAAAATAGTTAAACAAAAAAAAGAAAGGAAAAAGTAGAAAAGAAAGAAATGGAAATGAAAAGAAGAGCCGACAAACAGAAGTTTCTCAAATCTTTGCCTTTATTTATCTTGCTATTGTGCATAAAATCTTGCCATTGATCTTCACATTTTTCCACCTAGGATAAAAGTCCTAGTCTAATGGATTTTCCTCCTAATATAAATCTTAGTCTGATGCATATTTCTTCCAAGATAGGAAATCTAGTCTACTAAATTTTCTCCTAGGATAGAAATCTTAGTCTGACGATTTTTTCTCCTAAGATAACAAAAAGGGGACATAGTCTGATGAATTTTCTTCTAGGATCAAAATCTTAGTCTGATGAATTTCTCTCCTAAGATAGGAAACCTAGTCTGATGAACTTTCTCTTAGGATAGAAATCTTAGTTTGATAAATCTTTCTCCTAAGATAAGAAAAAAAAGACCTAGTGTGATGAACTTTCTCCTAGGATCAAAATCTTAGTCTGATGAATCTTTCTCTTAAGATAGAAGACCTAGTCTGATGAACTTTCTCATAGGATCAAAATCTTAGTCTGATGAATCTTTCTCCTATAGTAGAAGACCTAGTCTGATGAATTTTCTCCTAGGATAGATATCTTACTCTAATGAATTTTTCTCCTAAGATAAGAAAAGAGACCTACTCTGATGAATTTTCTCCTAGGATCAAAATCTTAGTCTGATGAATTTTTCTCCTAAGATAGGAGACATAGTTTGAGAAATTTTCTCATAGGATAAAAATCTTAGTCCGATGAACTTTCTCCTAAGATAGAAAACCTAGTCTGATGAACTTTCTTCTAGAATCAAAATCTTAGCCTGATGAATCTTTCTCCTAAGATACAAAAGAAAGGGACCTAGTTTGATGAACTTTCTCCAAGGATCAAAACCTTAGTCTGATGAATCTTTTTCCTAAGATATAAAATCTAGTCTGACGAATTTTCTCCTAGGATAATTCAAAAAAAAAGGATGATGTCTCGATTAAAAAAAGGAAAAAAGAGGTGTTAGGGCAATTTGTTTAAAAGAATTATTTTCTAAAAATATGTGTGTTTATTTTTCTGATAAAATCTTGGTTCATTTTAGCATTGATACACAATTTTGCAGTCTCATTTTTCCAACATATGGCTCCAATCCCTAGTTGAGATTTTTAGACATAGGGCCTCCATTCTCTAGTCGCTTTTTTGCCAACATTAGGGCTCCAATCCCTAAGTTGAAATTTTTAGACATAGGGCCTCAATTCCTTAGTCGCCTTTTTTGCCAACATTTAGGCTACAATCCCTGAGTTGAGATTTTTAGACATATGGCCTCCCTTTCCTAGTCGCCCTTTTTGCCAACATAAGGCCTTCATTTCCTAGTTGAGAATTTTAGATATAGGGCTACATTCCCTAATCTTTCCTCCTAAAGATACACAATCCTTATTTTTTCACTTCCAAAAAAAAATAGTTTAGATTCTTTTTACAAATAGCTCACAATTTTTTTATAGTGAAAACGGGGGCAGAAAATTTTGTTTGTTTGTTTATTTTTGGTGTCTGAGTAGGTTTTATCTCAAGAAACAGGGTTCAAGATGACCAAAAGAATGAGTCTCAATCCAGAATAAAGAAAAAGAAGAAAAGAAAAGAAGTAAACTCGAAATGCAGAAGCGGAGAAAGATGCGTATTGTTCAGGATATGATTGAAGTCACAAACTTCGCATGTCCCACCATGATCCGAAAAGCTGAAGAAGAAAGAACCAGCACTTGCAGCTAACAAGCATCAAGATTCAGATCAGAGTCCGCATGAAGAACCAATCAAGACTCAAGATCAAGCTTCAGAAGACTCATAGATAGGAATCTTGTAACTCGTTGCTGATAGGCTTAGTTAGTCTTTTTCATTTTGATTTTGATGTAATAACGGGACAGCGGATCGGAACCTCGGACGGAACCTCACTCGACTCTCATCCTCTTCACACACTCCATTACCTCATTCACTTCTAAACTACACGTGGACTGATTCTTTTATAGCTAAGGATATGTAGGCAGCTCAGATACCAGGGCTCGGTCATATTCTCCCTTTCTCATAGTTTAAGTGTCCCCAAATAAGGGCCGGGTCAAAAAACATGTCTAGTCACTCTTTGTCTAAACATTCTTCGTGTTTTCAGTCAAATGGGGGTAGCTGTAGACATGTAATTTTTGGCCCTCCCCGAAATTTTATACTTTTAGGGCTTAGATATTAATTTTAGGTCTAATAGTACTATTTTTAGTATCTTTTAAACTTTTTAACTCTAGTTTATCCTTAAAAAAATAATTACAAAATTATTTTTCTTTATTTTAGCTAGTGGATATTTTGTAATTAGTTTTACTCACGAAGAAACAAAAATTATATCTATATTTACTTAGTTTAGTTTAAAACTTGTAGGCCTCTAATGAAATATTGAGTAGTTAGATTTCCTTCTTAAAAATAAAAGTTATTTTGTTTATTTCTTTTAATACCCCATTAGTTTAGATAAATTAATAGTTTAGTTTCATCTGTAAAAGATTAAAATAGAAAACAAACAAAAAAAAAAGAAAAAAAAAGCAACAAAACGTGAAAGAGCAATAGGAGAAAATCAAAATTGGAAGAAAAGAGAAAAACGGAAGTAGTAAGAGCAAAAATAAGAAAAATTTAAGTGGTCCTATTTTGTCTTTTTTTCCCCATTCACATGCACCTTCCCTACTCCCCAAGTGCAACTCCTAAACTTGGGCTTCAAGAATTAGTTTCTTTTCTTATCCATCCATATCCAGCTCATACATGGGGGATAATTTTGAAGAGGCTCACGTAAAAGAAAAAGGGGTCATTCTCTTATTTTATATAAAAAACACATGCACACACACAATGGAGGCAGGGCAAAAAGCGCAAAAAAAATATGGGGAGGGAAAGATCTGGATAGATCTGGGGAACATAATAGAAAAATGGAAATAGAATAGAGAGAGAGGAACAGCCATCGACAAAAGCCAGCGAAACCCCACCTCTTTCTTCTTCTTCTTCTTCTTCTTCTTCTTCTTCTACCTCATCCTCAATCACCATGTTTTTTCCATAGTGTTAGCCATGTAAGAACTCAAAAATCAACTCCTTTACCCCAAAA
Source organism: Nicotiana noctiflora (assembly GCA_032618575.1). Classification (NCBI taxonomy): domain Eukaryota; kingdom Viridiplantae; phylum Streptophyta; class Magnoliopsida; order Solanales; family Solanaceae; genus Nicotiana; species Nicotiana noctiflora. The sequence continues at coordinate 95,033 of JASVEL010006907.1, forward strand.
ATCCAGCCCAAAATGTCCTCCAGATACAGTTCAAAAACGAGCTCAAAAACAACACCTATAACGAGCAAAAATGAGCTCCAAAACCACCTTTCAACAGCCTTTTCCACCTGAAAATTCCACCGCAAAATAGCCCCAAATCACCTCAAACCAACCCTAGTTTTCAGTACAAAAATGCCTGAAAATAACGCACACACAAAAATCTCATCGCCACTACTGCTTCTTCCTCGTCTAATAGCCACAACAGCCATGAAACCTACTTGAGTGCTTCAGTGCTAGTTCGAGTTTGTTTTCAGTCGCCAATTCGAGATTTCTGTCTTAGTCTTCGGCTTACAGTCCATTCGTGTTTAGCCATAGTGCCACGTTCTTCTTGTAACTAGTTGGAAGATCTTAATATATCGAAAGGCTTCAAAGGTCGGTTGTTGTCTTTTTTATCATTTTTGCTTGGATAGTTCGAGTTCTATATTTATAAATATTTTGTTGTAGAAATAATTTTCACTTAGTTGGTTTCATGTTTGTTACTTCATTTTCTTGTTAATCAAGGAAATTGCAAAAGGTTAGTTTGAATAATGAGGGGATTAGCGGTAATGGACCATGTGAATATTGGTTGAAATTGGTTGAAGTTGAGCGTACGTTTTGTATCCTGTGTGCTTTATGAGAAATTTTAAAACCTTTAAATCTGATTTGGTACATCAATTAGTGGTTAATATCGTGTTTTGATTCTTGGTAAAATTGGCGAAATCTATTTATTTTTGTCTTTTCTCGTAAAATAATTTGAGGCATGCCATGCTAAATAAAATCTCAAAATGCATGGCCCTCATTTAATTAATATTTAAAATCCTTAAAATTTGAGACGTGCCATTTAGTGAATTTCCATGGCCCTCGCAAAGTTGAAAATACGTAGTTGCTTTAGGCGTATAATTTAAAATTACTTTCCTATACTCGGGTGTGCATTTCATGTGACCCAAATCTAAATCTCACAACGTTAAATAAAATGTGTCTCGAATTGTGGGTGCATTTCATATGGCGTGGTCCAACGACGCATTTTAGATGACGTTGAAATCTTCTCAAAAATAATTAAAAGCGGTTAATAAGTTTAAAATTGTACCATAGGTTAAAACATGTATTAAAATTAGATAATAGGTCAATTGTGATAGTTTAAGTGACCGTGCTAGAACCACGAAATCTGGGAGTGCCTAACACCTTCCCCAGGGTTAACAGAATTCCTTATTTAGAATTTATGGTTCTCACACTTCAAAAAGGAAAGTCAATTTTTTCTCGATTTGGGATTTAAAATAAACCAGTGACTTGGGACACCAATTAAACAATCTCAAGTGGCGACTCTGAATTGAATAAGTAATTCCATTTCGAATAATGTCACTTAAAGTGGAAAAACTCTCTTATACACTATCCTTCAGGGGCGGTGTGTGGAAAAAGGAGGTGTGACATACGAAACAAGGTTGCCACCCCATATCATCCACAAAATAGTGGGCAAGTGGAAGTTTCGAATAGAGAGATAAAGAGTATGTTGACTAAGACTGTGAATACTACTAGAACAGATTGGAAAAGAAAGTTAGATGAGTACTTTGGGCTTATCGAACCACTTTCAAAACTCCAATCAGCATGTCACCATACAAGTTGGTGTTTGGGAAGGCGTGTCACTTACTAGTCGAGTTGGAGCATAGATATTTGTGGGCGTTGAGGCAGTTGAATCTCAATATTGAAGCTGCGAGAGCAAGTAGAGTCACGGAGTTGCACGAGCTTGATGGGTTTCGATATCACGCTTTTGAGAGAACAATATTATACAAGGAGAGAATGAAGATGATACATGATAAAAATATTATTGAGCAACATGGCCATTTTGTGTGGTTGAAATTCACCCCACTGGAGCCGTAGAGATTGCTGCAGAAAATGACTCGCGCACGTTCAGAGTCAATGGGCATAGGTTAAATAATTATGCGGGCATGGATGAAGCGAAAGTGGTGTCGGTGACTCATTTGCTCGAGCCACCAATGTTGAGCGAGCCTTAAGTGCGATAAACTACGTCGTGGCGCGACATTAAACCAGGTGGTTCATGAGAGGCAACCCATTGTAATGTGTATACATAAAATGATATATATACTAAATAGAAATTTGCAACATTTGGGTCGCGCACATTATGACGTGTATTGTTGCAATATCCGCGGTCGCGCACTAACCGCACATGGGCCACGCACTTCGTGACCCTACTGCCCCACGTGCGTGACTGCGCGGACCGATCGTGCACTGGGCACCATCTTTAGGTTTAGTTAGAGTTAATTTTATTTATTTATTATTTTTCTTCTTTTATTACATTCTCATTACCCCTTTTCACTTAACCCAAATACATGATTCCTCCCCTTCTCCTACAAATCAAAACAAAAATCTCGAACAAAAAGAACCCCAACCCTTCTGCCCCCACCGAATCAACCCCCCACTCTATCATCTTCTCTCTTCTAACTTCTTCTCCTCACATAAAATACTCACAAGTCCATCAGGTAAGGGTTCTTGTTTAAATTTTTGTTGGGTTATTTGAATTTCTTAGTTATGTAGTAGTTTTTTCTTCTTTTTTCTTAGTAGTTTTCTTCTAGTATTGTGCTCTAGTTACACTAGTGGGTATGTCGGGGTAGTAGTCAAATATTATCTTGATGGGTTAGGTTGACATTGGTATATATGTTGTTGAATTGGGGTTATCAAATTGTTATTTAGGAGTTCGGGTGAATTGTGCATTTTAAGTATTTGTTTAAATGCCACAGTGAGTCTTGAATTTAATTTATGACCAATTATGCAGGTGAAGTCTGATTTACCGCCCTTGGTTACATATTTTGTTTTTTGCTAATAGTGATATTTGTTTCAGGTAGTATGACGCCATAAGAAACGAAGAGCCACATGTGCATCCTCCAGTGGTCACGCTAGACTATCTAGGACACGAGCTTCAGCTAATGTTCGCTAGTATGATAATACAAAGTTTGTCTCCAACAAGGCTCAGGATCGTTTTGGTCAAAAGGCATCAAAGAAACCCGTACCGGAGAGGGGAATTGATATAGGGTCCCTCCAATATGACTTCCCCAACATGTCCATGAATTTGTCCCGTGCAGGCTGGATATTTTCTTTTAAGAATCGGACGAAGCTACTTTGATGGTTGTGAGGGAGTTTTACGCGAACACTCTGGAACATGTGAACGATGTTTGCACGGTGAGAAAGAAAAATGTGGATGCATCAACAGAGGACATTTGGAGAGCTTACCGATTGCCAATGTTCGGGGAGGACCCCGATGCGGAGAACTACTATGTCACCCATGGCAGGCAATACACCACATGGAGTTTGTTCTTTGGCACAATATGTGTTCCCAATAAGGAAGTAGTGTGGATTATACCAGCGATAAAGTCTCATTCGGCGTCACTCACCTTTGAAGGGAAGTGTTGGATGTGTATCATCAATAGTCGTCTGCTTCCTTCCTCCAACACCACTAAAGTAAATGATCCCAGAGCTGCATTGATCTGGTGCTTCATGAATGGCCACGATTTTGATGTGGCCAAGGTTATTCGCAACGAGATGTTCATCCGTTTTGTAATGAGGAGGTATGAGTTCTTCTTTCCTTCTGTGGTCACTCGATCATGCCGAGCAGCATGGGTAATAGAGAACTTGAGCGTGGATGGAAGAGTGAAGAAAGAAATAAAGTTTCGGGCGAATAAAGTGACCATCGGGAAGGATCATGTTGCACCTGTTTAGTCTGCTAGCGATGAATCTGATGCTCCTAATGAGGATACTAAAGGGCAAGTTGAGGATGTGGCTGCCTCACCTCCGCACAAGCATGTTGTTGAGAGTAATTCAGTGGTCAGATGGGATACGAGAATGACGGCCTTAGAGTTGGAAATGACCGGGATGCGTACTTCTGTCACGGACTTGGGAACTCGAGTGGATGCCCTTGCTACCCAAAGTTCCAAATATGAGAGAAAATTCATGGCTTGGTTGCGTGCGCTTGGAAGAGCTTGCCATCTCGATCTCAGCACTAGCTCCAACCAGAACTGATTCTACTAGGGAAGTTCTTTGACCTTACATTCTTCTTTGTGTGACATATGGATATTCCACCATTTTAAGTATGGGGTGGGGATGTGTTATATATATATATAGGAATGTAACTTGATTTCGGTCTTTGGTTAGTTTTTCTAAATGTGTGAATGTATGAAAAATACAAATTTTGGACTTGTCCCGCCGATGAATATCACTCAAAGGGTTTTCTGAGGGTCCAAGTCGAAAGAACAAAAAAAAAAAAAAAAATTCTTTTGTAAGTAGTGTATCAATTGATGTCTAGAACTTGCCCTGTGTATTTGCAAAGTGAAATAGTAGTTGTGTTCAATCTTGGAAGTGATATAGGTCTTTCTTTGTTGAGCCATATATATATTACTCGCCTAATTGTTATGTATCGTAGTTAACCCCTTTGAGCTTGTAATCCTGTTTCTTTGGCAACCACATTACAAGTCTTACCCCTTTGTTTGAATGGACCATCTATTTGAATCTTTTAACCTTTCATGAGCACTTAAATTATTATGAACTTTGTAAAAATTAAAGTGTGAGGTGGTTGGTTTGGTTTTTGTGTGGAACTACGGAGATAAGGAGAAAGGTGCACGGTTTTGAATAAATAAGATACACTTGAATTGGAAAAGAAAAAGAAAAGAAGAAAACGATTGTATTGTTGTGGAAAAAAAAAATCCTTGATAAGTGGTGACTCTTGATGTAATTGTGCTGAAAGAATTATGGGGCAATATACATTGATCTGAAGCTGTAATTTGGTTTGACATAAACATGCACTTGAATGTTAAAATATATGTATTAAAGTGATTAGGGAGGTGTAGTCACTCTTATATCTAAATATATCCTACCCGTCCCGCAGCCTACATTACAACCAAATAAAGTCCCACTTGATCCTCAACTGAATATGCCTGATTTGTAGAGTAGTACACTACGAGCAAGTCTATGGAGTATCTGTTGTGGCACAAGAATATTGTTTCCGAGGGTGAATAAATTCTGTTTATTTTAAAGTTCCTTCTTGTGCATTAATTTTACTTAATTGTGGAATGAGTCTCTTTTGTAGTGAGAAATCACTTGATTCATGAAGGAAATGTAAGTCTTAACCTCTGCGTTAGAGTAAGTTAGAAATATTGCGTGGCCCGTGGGAGTCAACTCTTGAGGTGAAGATGTTACACTATTGTGCTCAATCTATGGGAAATATTTGGTGTGATGAGTTAGGAAAGTCGCTTAGTGAAGTTAGGCCTCTGTAGAGTGTGGTTTGATTGCTCGGGTACGAGCAATGATTTAAGTGTGGGTGTTGTTAGTAACCGATAATTATGTAGTTTATCTACCATTGACACTCTAACTTAGCTGCACTTTATTGATAATTGAATGTTAAATGATAATAAATTGGTCTAATTAAGAACTTTATGCTTTTTAGCAGCAATTCTGGGCTATGAGGACATTAAGGAGTATTTTGAAGTTAATATGGAGCAATGAGGTCAATTAGAGGTGAGCGCGTGCAAAAAAAGAAAGATTAAAGGCAGAAATCTCCTCCAGATGCGCGGTCGATCTGCAACTCGTCAGGCAGAACAATGGGCAATATGCACGGTCTATCCGCGGTTGATCCTTGGCCGCGCACGTCTCTCCGAGGATTTTTATTTTAGGGGTGAATTTGTAATTTTATAGGACACTCTCCTTGTCCTATATGAAGCCCAACTCGCCCAAAAAGAGGGTTTCTTGGTTTTTGGAAGGATTTTGAAGGCAAGAACATGCAAGAAGCAAGACGGAAGATTCAGTATAGAGTTTTTATCTTTCTTCCTCTTGTTTTTATCATTGATGATGGATTCTATTATTATGATTGTGAAAACAATTATGCATAGCTAAACTTCTAATCTAGGGTTTTGATGGAATCTATTGGAGGATGATTTCTTGTTATGTTAATATAGATTTGCCATAGTATTTTCTCTATTTGTTCAACTATATTGTGGTTCTTGTTGATTGAAGTCCCCTCAATCAACTGTGCCTATTTTGTATGTATTACTCGTGAGAGAGTGCATATTTAGATAGTTGTTGAACAACACCACTCCTAATGTATATGAGTGATCAATACGAAGGGTTTAAATGTGGAATTAGGGATAACGAACCTTGGGTGTGATGTAAGTGAGTTGTAGTTAAGGCTAACTAGCGTGATTCAGGAGAATATGTCTAGTATATTGTTGTAATTACTCGGAAGAGAGTTACGACACTGAGAGTGCTTATGATCGATAGAAAAGACTTAAGCAAATTTATAGCAAACGCAGCGGAAAGGATTCTGACAATATGGGAAATCAGAAGTTTGGATCATTCCACTTCTTGTCTACAACCCGTTCGTAGTTAGTTCTTAATTATTGTATTTGCAATACATAATATTTAGTTAGTAAACATCCAATCTATTATTTAAATATCTCCGAAGATTGAATACGTGAAGTTGTGTAAGTCCAATAGTTGTGATTGATAGGCTAATTCCCTATGAGATTCGACTCCACACTTGTTAACCAAAATATATTTGCAGTGTCCGTTTTGTCTATTTTATTAGGCATAGTTGAGCGTGGTCACTTTTGTGGAAGTAGTAAATCTATTGTCAAAAATCACTTATCAAAAAATCCAAATCATACAAGTTCTTTACTTTTTATCCAAAAGCAATTCCTAATTGAAAACCATTAAGGGTTCGTTTTGCAGATATATAAGAATAATATTAAATAGAGTGAATTAGTAATGTGAATATTAATTATACCGTTAATTATGCCTATAATATAATAATTATGCTGAAATTATTTCTTGTCGATTGTTTGGTTTGATGTATTAAAATCACACGCATTGCATTATTTTTTCAAGCATATTGTTTGTCTATTAAAATACCTTCCAAATTCTTCGGGGATAATTACATTAATTTAGTCTATATAATTTGTGCAAGTGTTGATCCAAAACGGCATGGCCATGGAGCAATTGGCTTCACAGGAGAGGAAGAGGAAGAATTCCACGATTGTAGAGAAAAGGATTCTAATTTTCAGAAAAGGAATTGCGGGTTTTTAGCATTTTTTTTGTTAAATATGATATTTTAATAGAAAGGGTTAATCGAAAGATTTTAATATTAGAAAATGTGATGGGACAAAAAATTAGAAAGGCAAATTTGTCAACCTGTATCTTATTTACATTAATGGAAAACAGGTAAAAACTCAAGCATAAAATTTAAAGGAGCAATTTATCTTTAACTAAGCTTATGCATGTATTAATAACCTTGATATTGTTAATATTATGGTTTGCTATGTATTAGCTACACACACGATAATACCAAATAGGGTGGCAACTAATGCTTGAAAAAGTGAAGTGGTAAATTATTCATTAATTTTTTAAACTGGACAAAGTAAAAGTGCACATCTATTTTTAATATAGTGGATAAATAAACTTGGACGGAAAGAGCAGTAAATATAAGAATTAAGGAATCAGAACTCCTTTATCAAATGATAAATTGAATTTCGTGAGATTATCCTTTAATCAGTTTGAAGATTATCCCAAATGATGATGAATTTAACATACAACATATTTAAGGTTGATTTGGTTATTTTGCCAACATTTACTTCATGCCTGGGGTTGTTTTTTACGGTTTACTTCATATGAGAAATCCTAATATTGCTGAAGCTTATGCAATTAGAGATACTGAAACTACAAAAGGTATACAATGTGAAAGAAGGAACATAACAGAACACGTTGAATTTAATTGGCATATATATATATATATATATATATATATATATATATATATATATATATATATATATATATATATATATATATATATATATATATATATATATATAAAACTTGCTAAAACCAATTAAACTATACTTACAGTGTTAACGAATTTACGACATTTTCGGCATATATAAATTTGCTGTAATATTATTAATTAAATTGATATAAAAATAGAAAGAATTTTACACTACCATTGTTCATAATATTTTAACCCTTTAACAAAATACTCAGCTAAATTTTCAACAATTAAAAGGAGCAGTCTTGGCAAGATATTTTGCCCCTCCTACTAGTCACCACTTGACAAAATAGAGCTTATCAACTTGTTGGGCAATTTAGCATGGCTTCTAATATCCTCCAACTCCACCATGTCCACACTCTCCCTTCAATTCATCTTCCCTCAAATCCAATTTCTATAATTCCAACATCACAACCGCTCACAAATCATATTCTTGTAAAGCAGTTGACAATCAAATGCACTTCCAATCCGACACCTGAGTCTTCAGACCCCAATTTCCCCAGTCCAACACCAACTTCAGAAACAACAATCAGCCCAGAAAAATTCCCAATAGAGAAACGAAGAAAGTCTGAGATAATTCGCGATAGAAAATCAAGAACTGGGCTTGTGAAGCAGGATCCACCAAACTTTGAGATTGGATGGAAGAGAACAAAGCCTATTAATTTGGAGAAGCCTGTAGGATATGTGATAATGGATTTTTTGGAGAAATTGGAGGAGTTGATGGCTAGAGATTTTGGGTCGACAGCGTTGTTGGCTAAAGTGGGAGAAATAGTAGCAGAAAGAGCCAGAGAAGAAGCAGAAGTATTAAGGGAAGAAGGGAAAGTTGAAGATAGAATGGTGACAGAATTGTCCAGAGTCTTGAAATTGATGGAGATGGATTTGGCTATGGTTAGTGCTGCAGTGAAAGAAGAGACGCTGAATGAGAGACTTGAACAAGCTAAGGCACGTTGCAGGCAAGCAATTCTTGTTGCTAATTCTTTTTGAAAGATTTTGCTGATAGGAAGCTCAAATCTTCTTTAATGTTGTGTAATATAGTAACTACCAGCAGTACAAGAAATCTTTCTATGGAGAAATCATTACGAAAGCAATTTTCTGTATTGGATTCTCAGTTAGCTGACTAGAAAGAGAATTATAGTGCATTCAAGTGTATCGTTCTTCTGAGCTTCTACACTGCGTTCTTAATTTACAGTATTGGACTAGCAAAACCTTCTTCCTTCTTTTTTTTTCCCTTGCTCTTTCCCCTCCTCAACAAGCTCCCCCTGGGGTTAAGAATGTGGATGATAGTTGCATCAACAAAGTACTGTTTTAGACACATGGGGATGAAAACTTTCTTCTCAATCAAATAGTATATATATTTTTTTGGTAATTAACTTTCTTTTGTATTAATCACCAAAGAAAAACTGTACAAATCCATAGTCAAGCTAACTCAGCTGACTATCTCTCAATTTAAAAGCAAACATAGCATACCTATTTACACATATCACTAATGAATCTACTTTGTTCCTAGATAAAATTGATGTATATAACTCTTAGCTCGAGTAGCTACTCTAACATTGCAAATATATGCTATCTCCCTTGCAAGAACATCACTGCCTCGATACCTTTGGTCAAATATACGTGTGTTTCTTTCTATCCAAATTGCATATGAGGTCCCAGCATATATCATTATGAAGATGCTAGCCTTATTGGACTTCTCTTTTCCTTGATCCACTAAAGGTGTTGGTCCCAGCAGGTGGTGATCATTTATACATTTTGAATCCACTTCATGACTTTCTTCCATAGTTCTATAGTATATGGACATTGCACAAAGAGGTGCTCACTTGATTCATCCTGACCTTGACACGTAACACATTAAGGGGTAACATTTAAACCCCAGTTGGCTAGCCTATCTTTAGTAGGTAGTCTTCCATGGAGCAACAACCACATAGTGAAGACTGCCTTTGGCCTGGCAGAGTTGTGAAAGACTAGACATTTCCAGCTAACTCTTGGTAAGTCTCCTAAGTGCTGTAGATATATTTGTCTGATAATGCTCTTGCTGAGATCATTTAAGTTCTGTGTCTATAGCATGGTTACTCTTGCTCCGATTATTTCCTAACCATCCAACTTGCTTGTTGTGGCAATGGCATATATTGTAATTGTTGGTGTTTGATATAGTATGCATTGATCCACCTTATCCATAGCTTGTCCTGTTTGTGTGCTAAGTCCCAACACGTTTTGGCAATTGTTGCTTTGTTCCATATAGGAAGGTTTATGAGATTAAGTCCACCAACTGACTTAGGAGTACAAATCTTTTCTCATGCTACTAATGCCTTCCTAGTTATTGTGTTAGTTCCAGACCAAATGTAGCTTCTACGGAGTGCGTCAATCATTTTCAATACCTTAGCAGGCAAGATGAACACTTGAGCCCAGTAAGCTTGAATACCAAAAATAACAGATTGAACCAACTGCACACGACCAACATAGGATAGCATTTTAGCAATCCAAGAAGAGATCTTGGCTGTGATCTTTTCAATCAAAGGTTGCCACTGTATGAGAGCTATTTTCTTTGTAGATAAAGGAATGCCTAGGTATTTGAAGGGCAAGGATCCCTTTTCAAACCCCAGGTGAGCCAATATATGCTCCTTCACATCTTGTTTTACCCTACCAAAATACACTACACTATTACCCAAATTAGCCCGCAAACCTGATGTTTCAGAGAACTGAGAGAAGTTTTTGTACAATGTGATCACTGAGGATAGATTGCCTTTAGCAAATAACAAAAGATCATCACCAAAACTTACATGAGTTATGTCCAGTTTCCTACACCTGGGTGATACTCGAATGTAGGTTCCTTCTTCAGCTCATGCAGAGATCTACTTAAGTACTCCATCACTATTGCAAATTGGAAATGAGAAATAAGATCTCCTTGTCTAAGACCCGTAGCAGCATTGAAAGGTTCTGTGGTTTCTCCATTCACAAGGATAGTATAGTTGACTCTCTTGATGCATTCTATTATCCACTTGATAAACCTATCAGGAAAACCAAGCTCCTCAATCACCTCTTGTAGGAAGATCCATTCTACTGAGTCATAAGCTTTTTGGAGATCAATCTTTATCATACGCTTAGGAGATATCTGAGCGAGGATGACACTGTCAGCAATCTTTCTACCAGGAATGAACCGTGCTTGAGCTTCACAAATGATGAATGGCATGACTTTCTGCAATCTAGAAGTCAAGATCTTAGAGATCATCTTGTATAGGATTGAACAGCACGCTATTGGTCTATATTCTTTGACTGTGGCAAGCTTAGTCACTTTAGGAACTAATATAACAGCAGTGCAATTGATGGCCTTATAGATCTTTCCAGTTGAGAAAAACTCCTTTATAGCATCTGTGTGATCTGAGTGTTAATAATGTCCCATGCTTTTTTGAAGAAAATTGCATTAAAGCCATCAATACCCAGAGCTTTATCATAGACTCTAAACAATCTCTTGATTAGTTACCTCTGCATAGAGATCAACTCTTTGCTGATGAGACAGTGTAGGACCATTCTTCATGTATGATATGTTGATAGCAGGCAAAGAAATGGCAGCTGACCCCATTAGGCTTTTATAGAAATCAACTATCTCCCTTTTGATTGCATCAGGGTCAGTCAACTTGTCTCCTAGTAGAGTAGTGATTTCTGCAATTTGCTTCTTTTGAGTTCTATCCTTCATTACTGTTGTGAAGTACTTAGAGTCTGAATTTCCAAATTGTATCCATCTTGCTCTAGCTTTCTGTTGCTGGACACTCTCTTCAATTAATGACTACTTCTCAAGGTTGAGTAGTGTTTCCTTCTCCATATTTAATAAAGCATCATTGTAATTCAGTGAAATCTTCTTTTGGATAAACCTCAAAATCTATTCTAGCCTTCTCAATTTTCTGAGTGATGCCGCTGAATTCCTTAGAGTTTAAAGCTTTCAAGGCAGGTTTCAGGTCTTTCAATCTTGTCCAAACTGATTTCAAAGTACCCTGTGTGCTTTGTGAATTCCACATGCTAGCAACTATTTAGGAAAAATCTGAAAGGCACTCTACCAGTCCATGTTGAAGATGACAATGTTAATAGCATAGGAGCATGGTCTGAAATTTGAGGCAGTCCATAAGTTGTTTCCACATGACCCCAGGACATTAACCATTCATAATTGCCAAAAACTCTGTCCAATCTATTGCCGACTCTATCTACTCCAGGCTACTTATTAGACCATGTATAATAATCACCCTCCTAAGGTAGTTCTGTCAATGTAGTATGTTGAAGGCAGGCAGCAAAGTCTTGAATTTCTGAGTAGCTTACTAGATTACAAGACAATCTATCGTTGTTTTCTGAGTAGCTTACTAGATTACAAGACAATCTATCGTTGTGGTATAGTACTGCATTAAAACCTCCAGCTATCAACCATTGTAATGCTATACTCAGTGATAGTAGTTGTAATTTATCCCATAGGGCCCTTCTTTGTTCTAGCCCATTGTATCCATAGACTACAGTGAGTAAACAATCTAAATCTCCTCTCCTACTTTTTACCTGACAGTGTATCATTTGACCATCATCGGAACATACTGGGTAGTTGTTGTTGTTGTTGTAGTGTATCATTTGACCATCATCTTTAATACCAGTAATAATCAAGTGATCGGTATTCCATAGTATCCAAATCCTTCCATTCCTAGCATCTTTATAGTTTGTCGGCATACTCCATCCAGGAACAATAGCTTTTGAGATCCTTTGAGTATTCCCTTCCTTCACTTTAGTTTCTACAAGTTCTACTAGCTTGATTTTATTTTCCTAATATACTCTCTAACATCCTTCTGTTTATATCTTTTATTATTTACACTTTTATGTTCCAGAACAACCAATTCATCATTGTTGAATGATAGTTCCACCTCTATCCCCAGGTGGAATGTGCTCCTCATGCCTACTTGTTGATACAACTTCAAACCTATTCTTCACTGGGATGGGAAAGGTGGGAAGTTGATGAAATTAAGTTCAGGACTTTGCACTGCTTTCCCTTTATCGTCCTGTTTCTCAGCTACCGGGTATGATGTTGTTATTAGTCTTCATAGGATCAGGTGCCTTTGTTGTTCCTCTTTGATCAACAACTTCCACTTTGTTGCCAACTTGCTGCTGTTCTTTGATGAAGTATTCTGAGGACCTGCTGCATTATGTATAGGTCCTTTGGTTCTCCATTCCTGTGTGATAACCTTGTTACTCCTTGTTCTCCTTGTCTGGTTGGGATGCTGCATCACAGGTCGTGGCTGGTTGGTACACTTGTGTCCCACAACCAAACATTTATCACAATTAGCAGGTTTCCAGTCATAGATGACAGCTTGCAAAAATTTCTTTCCAGAAGGATCCATAACCACAATTTCAGTTGGTAATTCTGTTGTAACATTAACTTCAATCAAATATTTATCTGGTAAACATCACTATTGCAAGAACAAACTAGCATCTCCTTGAAAGTTAGATATGTGTTACTGGATAGACCTTATCTGTAAGAAAGACTTAAAAGAGAAACTGGCTGCAGTATCAAATCCACGAATAAATATTGTACTCAAGTTGCCACAATTAGCAATGAATAAATTTTGATAAAGAACAAAACATAATTGGGTGGAAATAGACGGTAAAGAAATGTTATTACAAAGCTGTTAATCACTTCATATTTGTTTCATTCAGAAGATATAAGAAAAGAGGAACAATTGCTTTTCATAGGTTTGTTTTGACGATGAAAATAGGCAGAGAGCTCAACAGTCTACAATTGAACCCTTTTGCACTACTCCAGCTAGGATTTCTCATTCTGCTTAAAACTACAGGCAGACCAATCTGCCCTGTTTTCTTTTTCTCCATGTGGGTATATACCTTGGCAGGATATGGTGTTTTCACAATTGTTCCACTAACATAAGGTTTGAACCAAATGGTCTGAAATGCTAGCATTTGAAAAGATGACTAGCTACAAAATGAAAATACAGGTAAGGCCTGCTAAACCATCGAAATATCAGGTAGGAAATTTGAAGGCTAAATGTGTGTATCATCGACCAATTACAAATACGAAACTATCATATACCTGATCTCCAAATTAACAAATGATTCTACAGAGAACTCATTTTTTGGGAAAACGAAGAACTAAGAACTCGGGAGGAGGACACGTGTTTCAGATTCTCTCCTTACTCTTCAAAATGAAACAAGACATCTGCACCACTTGATTCTTAGTCCTTTGTACGTTCCAGTGCAAGTTCCCTTCAATGTTTCAAATAATCATAGGCAACAAATCCATGATAACAGAAGTCAAAAGAAGTGTCTCACGTTTCTCTTGATCCACTTCCAACTTGATGTTGAATCTCTGAATAATTCTAAAGCTGGACTAACATAGAGCTCTACGCCCAATGTACGAGTTCTCAGCACTAAAAGTTATACATCTACATGATCTGCAAAAAGTTGATCTCAAGCAATTGCTGCACCAAAAAAGAATGACTAAGAAAAGTGAGCACAGAGATTGGCACGTTCTGCAAAGAATAGATAAACTAAACTAAGTTGCTCGGACACGGGTGCGGTTGTCCGACACGGGTGCGGATCTAAAGGTCGGATCCTTCGAGATGTAAATTCTAAGATTCGGGGATACGGATCCTAGTATGGATACGGGTGCGGGAATCCGACTAAAACTAATTCAAAAAAATAAAAAAAAATCTCTAAATTTGTAAGAAATTTAGTGGAATACTTACGTATAGCTTGTAAAGTGTAAATTTCTTTTTTATTCTCAAGTTGTAAATGAGTAATGGATTGATGTCGTAGATAAGGTATGTTATTTTCTTCAAATTTTATCTTAGTTTTGGTTCTGATTTCGGGAATCAAATTATATGTTGTATTAAATTTTTCCGTCCATTGTGGTCAAAGTACCCAAAAGTGTTAGACCATATCCGGTACGGATCCCATACCCACACCCATACTAGTGTTGTGTCGACACGGGTGCGGCACCTAAACTGAAGTGTCGGGGCAACTTAGAAACTAAATGATCTGCAAAGAATATTCTCATACAGAGATTGGCACGTTCAAAATTTATACACACCTAAGAATTTTCTAAATCATCTATGAACTCCACTGTTCACATCTCACATTCTTTCCAATTTTCTTTTTCTTCTTTTTCCCCTTCGCAGAGACAGATTTTCCATAAGTTTCTTGACAAGCTTGGAGTACACTGCAAACGTGAATATCATCCTTTGGTATTTTATTGAAAATATTTGCTGCAGATTTGTAGTCCCCTAATGCCAACAAGGCTTGATACATCCTGCATCAAGCGGCGTATTAGAGCAAATAAGGAATACATGAAAGGACAAACACCATTTGTGATCTCAAAAGTAGCCCAAACATAAGGTTAAAATACATCAATTGTTGCATCCTTCGGTAGTCACTAATAGGGAAACTGCAGCTTTGTCAGAATAATTGTTACAATTTAACTCCTAGAATCAGTGAAAATAACTATTGCATGAAAATGATGTAAATGATTCATTTAGTGTATGTACCTATAAGCTTTGTTAATTTGATGCTCAAATGGTCACTCAACTATCCCAAATTATCTCCTAAAGCCACTCTTTTTTCGTTTGTAACAACAAAGTCACTAAACTATGCCTATTGCACTCAGAAGGTCACTCAACTAGATTTTCAAATTTTGGATTGCCAAATACCTATTTTGCCCTCTAAACATAAACATTTATCTTTCTTTTTATTTTTTTAAACTCTTTAATATTATGTTTTTTCCCTTTTTAAATTTACATTATGAAATTACCTATAGAATAAATAAATATTATTTATAAATTAAAAAAAAAGTATTTAAGTATATATAATGCTGGAATAACAAAATAATGAGCATAGTAAATTAATTAGAATAATTTGTTAGTAATAATAATTTTATGATTTAACAATAAAAATTCAAAAATTTATTTACCCAATGTAGAATGAAAGAAAATAAAGGTTGTAAAATATATATTCTATGCACGTAATATAACAATAATTATTTAAATAAAGGTACTTTTATAATATACATTATATTCTTAAAAATTATGTTCATTTATCTTATATATATTCCATGAACGACTTAACATAGCATATTTTACCCTATACAGATTATCCCCCTGCTTTTCGACGATATAACTTTGTGTCATCAGAAAGTTGGTAAAAACATAATACTCCCTCCGTTTCAATTTATGTGAACCTATTTCCTTTTTGTTCCGTGCCAAAAAGAATGACTCTTCCTTATTTGGAAACAATTTACCTTTATGCAATGATTTATAGTCACACAAAATATATGTGCCTCATTATACACCACAAGTTCAAAAGTCTTCTTTTTTTAAACTCCGTGAATGAGTTCACATAAATTGAAACGAAGGGAGTAATATAATTGAATATAATTTTTAAGAATATATAATGTATATTATAATACATTTATTTAAATAATTATTTTTATATTACGTGCATGGAATATATATTTACAGTCTTTATTTTCTTTCATTCTAAATTGTGTAAATAAATTTTTGTACTTTTTGTTGTTAATACTAAAAAGTTTAATAAATAAATAAAAAGAATATAAACATTCATAATTTAAAGGGTAAAATAGGTATTTGGCAATCCAAATTTTGAAAAATCTAGTTGAGTGACATTCTGAGTGCAATAGGCATAATTGAGTGATTTTGTTG
This sequence comes from Nicotiana noctiflora, assembly GCA_032618575.1. Lineage (NCBI taxonomy): Eukaryota > Viridiplantae > Streptophyta > Magnoliopsida > Solanales > Solanaceae > Nicotiana > Nicotiana noctiflora. Next base: position 111,563 of record JASVEL010006907.1, read on the forward strand.
TTACAAATGAAAGAAAAGTGACTTTAGGAGAAAATTTGGGATAATTGGATGACCATGTGAGTAATTGACTCTTGTTTCTAACTTCTTTCCAACTTTAACGTTAAATTGTATTAGATGGATATCTTTGCATTTCACTCGAACCAAGAAGAACAAAACGCAACAAACATATGAAAATGCAATAGTCAAGCTTATTCAAATCTTTAGAGTTGAATGATTGACTCAACAGTTTCTCAACAGATGCAACTGTAGAGAAATTAAAATAAAGAATATGAGTAACTATCATGAATTCCCTAAGAACAGAATGTTCAAGCAAGCAAACAAGATTGAGAAATATCAGTAATTCGAAAATTACCTCACAAAACTTAAAACATTGTAAGGAAGACTAGCTGTTCTGTATTCTTTCCAAACCAGAGAACAAGCTTGTAAATCCCTGGCATTGACACACGCACTGAGGAGGAAATCAAGAGATTTTCTTGAAAGGCGGACACCAATCTCTTTCTTAATAGCCTGAAGGAGATCCAAGCCGAACTGCAAATTTGTAGGTTCATTTATCGCGATCTGGCAGAAAACCTGCTCGATGATTACCAAAAATCAGTATCTTACAAGAATTTAACACATCAGAGCTAAATTAAGGTCTCCATAAATAATGAGAGCCAACAATTTTGACAAGTGAAATATTATATCCAGTGAGGAGCAAGACACTCCATCTTGCACACAAGGACTGATAAGAGTATATCAACGGCAGGAGCCCTAAAAGTACTAAGATCCATGATACATAATTATAATTTCCAACCGAAAGCAGAGAAAAGGAACAAAAGCAAGACCTCATCAAACAGAACTTCTTTAGCCACTTCATCGTTCTTGTATGCATCTACCACCTTTTTGAGCAAGTCAACAGCAGATCTATTACACAAAGGGGGAAATTTTAAGTGGGTCAAATTTCAGCAATAACTCCCAAGAAACAGTTATGACTTCATACCTGAAGTGGTTGTGCCGAACACAGTATGTTATGACCCTAAAACAAGCATCAACCCAATGATCCAGGCCATCTAGTTGCTCAAGTAAGTGCAGCAATCTACGCAACTCTCCTTCAGACTGAAGGTGTTCCTATAAAATTATGATTTAAAAGAATAAAAGTGTCAAGAATTCGGAAGGTGCTTAAAGAAAAGATCTTGGAAAGAGCATATGTGCAAGAAGGCACTTACAATGAGACATATGATTGTTTTTGGCTCCAACTTGCATTGAGCTTTATTCATTTCTTCATATATTTCAAGGGCATCAAGCATTTGTCCATGTGATGCAAGAGCTGAAATAAGCACACTTCTGATTTCATTGAAGCTCTTTACAGGTACTCTTCGATCATAGATTACCTGCACATATTTTGATGCTTTTAAATCATAAGAAGAAATATCGTTTTCGTTTGGCAAGATCTAGCTTCTTCCGAGGAGACAAAGGAACAGAAAAAAATTTCGCATGAATGCTCTACATTGGGGTTATCAGTTAGAAAGCCGTTCAATAAGCTGCAAAAAATATATTTCACATGAAAGCTTCCAATTGGACAAGATAAAAAGCCCCAAGACGGAGAATTCACTGAGATGCAAAAATGTGCCACCAGAGACTTCAACAAGATTAAATAAATAGATAAATATAGAAAAGCATACAACCAAAATAATTTTGAAGGGGAAAACCAGCTATTAAGAATTCGTGGATCTAATAAAGAATTCACCATCCAGAAAAGGGAAACATATGGCAATCAAAGACTTGTAAAAACAAGAAACTGAACTGGGTATACTCGTGTACCTGTTTAGCCTCTTCAAACTGTCCAGAAGCTGTATATCCATTTATTAGGGCCATATATACATGCTTTGTGTATTGAACTCCAGAATCTTTCATCTCGTCAAGAAACTACAGATTTTCAAATTACCAATTGTTATTGTGCATATTTATAGTCAATGTCAATAGAATAAGCATCTTTGCGCTAATATGGAAAGAAGAAACAAAAGAGCTAAAAAGTCTATGCCCTATAAATTAGATAAAGGAATCAGATTTATGGATCCAATTACCACTAACTAAAATTCTAAAGAACTTTATGGTACATCACTTCAAGAGAATTGTAGTCACATACAGGACAATTTTTACATCAAATGGAAAGACTAGTACTGTGATGATGAATGTACTCACGAGACATGGCTAAATTTTTTATCCTGATTAAACATCATCTATGCCACATTTGTTTGCACTTAACGAAGGCATGAATCTTAATCATTCGTATTTCACACATTAAGTACGTTTTAAGTCTGAATCATTCAGATCTTGATTACTAAGCGTATTTACTTTTTTTATTTTACAACCACTTAATGCGTCTGAATAGGTTTGAACAATTCAAATCTATATCAGGGACTTAATTTCATTAAGATGTTATTATCCATATTCACAATTAATTACTGCTAATGCTCACCATTATCAACTACCATCATGCACCACCAGCCACCTCCATACTCAACCACCACCATCCTCAAGTATCATCATCACCGCCATCATTATTGACTACCACCGCCCGCCACATCACCATTATTGACTACCACCACTTACTACACCTACAATTATCAACAACCACCACCATAATCATCCTCAACCACAACCATCCACCCACTCACCTCAACTGCCACCACCAACCACCCCACTACTAGGGGTGCTCATGGTTTAGTTTGGATCGATTTTTCCCTAAAAAGAAACCAAACCAAATAAGTCGGCTTTTCAAATATTAGAACCAAATCAAACTAATTAAGTCGATTTTTTCTCGATTCGGTTTTTATTATTTGTCAGTTTTTTCTTAAATATAAGACATACACTACCAAACACATATTCCGGCGACCACATTTTCAACATAACACTATCAATTCAATTGTCCTTTGAAAAATCTATTATTTACCAAGATATATTGATGATAATTGAATCAAATAGTGAAATAATTTAAGGACTCAATTAAAAATATATTATTTTTAACACAAAATGAATTCTTACACTTAACAAAAGAAAACTACCAACCAAACTAGAACGTAAAGGTAAAGAACTATACTAAAAGTGTAAACTATTAACATTTACCATAAAAAATTTGAAACTTTGTATATAACTAAACATATATATAGGTGTAATAATAAATTTTAAATACCTACTCCTACAGTCGGTTTGGTTCGATTTTTTCCGATTTTTTTTTTATTAAAACTAAAATCAAATCAAATTTGATCGATTTTTAAACTTTAAAACCAAAACCAAACCAAACCAAACCAAAAAGTATCAGTTTTTTGGTCGGTTTGGTTTGGTTCTCGGTTTGGTTTGATTTTTCAGGTTTTTATGAACACCCTACACACCACCATTATTAACCTAGTGCCCACCTTTACGAACTACCACCACCGCCACTATCCACCAACAACAACAACAACAACCCAATATAATCCCACTTAGTAGGGTGTGGGGAGGGTAATGTGTACGCTAGGGGTGGGCATTCGGTATTTCGGTTTGGTATTTAAGAATTTCGGTTCGATATTTCGGTATTCGGTTTGTCTCGGTTGGAAGTGGGGGTTGCTTACCATTAGAGCAACCCCTCTTGTCCCCGCCACTATCCACCATTATCAACTATACCACTCACCATTCTCAATTGTAATCTCCACTAGCAATCACTACTAGCGACTATATAGAACCACCATTGTCAACCAAAACCATTACCAACCACTGGCTTTAGTCGGCATCTACAAATACCACCGTTAGCCATCACCACCATCAACTACCATATATTTTGTTTAAATATTTTTTTGATAAAATATTAAGTAAATCAATATTTTATTCAAATTTTATATTTATTAATTTTATATAAAGATAACTTTTATCATTCAAATGTTGAAAAACAAACAGTCTTGATCATTTAGTATTCAGAATTTAATACACATCTTATTATTCGGTTATGTATACCAAATTCACACGTCTTAATCTTTAAAAAAACAAATGCGGCTTTAATGACCGTCCTCTCTTTTGATATGAGGGTCATTATGAGAATTTCTTATGTTGCATTAGTTAATTTGTAATATACAGTTTATCCCACTTCGATGCGGCAGTTATCAACTTCTTCATTTTTATGACTGTGGTATTTGAACTAGCTTGCCACACCTCGACTATTTCATCGGTACCTACTAACTCCCAACGGCACACGTACCAGGTAACTCTACCCATTAAGACTTAGATAGATGGGAAGAATCGCCTAATAATTTGTATCTCCATTGGGATTTGAACCACAGACCTCATAATTCTTCTCCCATTTCATTGACCTTTAGGCCTCACCTTTCATTTTCAACTTTTTATTTCAGCCAGAGTTCTCTTCCAAAGCAATATCAACATAAAATTTGAAGTTTTTTTCAATTTATTAATATGGCAAACTACAATCCATAAATCGTCATTCCTACCCAGGAGTTCAACAGTGCGCCCTTCCACACCTTCCACACTTGTCAGCAAAGGAATCCAAGGATTTGCCGGTATGCTTGCACGATTTCTTATAGTACATGAATTGAACTAGCTTTATAATCTTAAATTGGAATTAAGCTCAACATAAGTTGGCTTTCCTTCTATAATCAAGGACATCATCATCTCCATTCTATCATTCCATTGTACGAAGTTAGAATATAATCTCCATTCTACCTTCTTACTCCCAATTACTAAACCACCATCTATTAATAACGAGAAATATGAAAGGGTACATAATCTAGAATAAGCTAGTACAATGAAAATAATGCATCCACTCAAATTATCAAACTTAGTCAGCCAGAAATGAGAATGCAAGCCTTGATTCATAGTCCTATTCCCATAACAATACAACAACAAACGCATTGGAACCCCACAAGTGGGATTTGAGGAGGTTAGTGTGTACGTAGCCTTACCCCTACCTTGTGAAGGTAGAGCGGCTATTTCCGAAATGAGAAATGCAAGTCCTGATTTATAATCCTATTCCCATAACAATGGGTGCTAAATAATTTGGCCAAGTCCGGGCAGGTTCTTTTATAACAGATCACAGAATAGAACTTATCACAAAGGAGTACTGAACTAAGATGAAAAACAAAAGGACCTTAGATATGTTATCTCCACTTGTGCAATTGCTTATCAGATAGCTGAAAGTCTGAGAGTCCAACTTCACATTGGCATCTTCCATTTGTTTGAGAACCTTTAGTGCAGCATGAATGTCTTTCTGCAGAAAGTTCAACAAATAGGAAAAGTCAAAAGCTGAAAAAATTAGAAGTAATAGGCACTATACAATCATTATCATTTCCAGCAATAGGGAAATTCATGCAACAAAATTCCAATACATTGCATTATGCTTCTACTAGTGACTTTTAAATGACATTTAAAAAAATACAAAAAATTAACCGAACCGTATGATACCGAAGAGAAACAGACATAATGTACGGTTTTTAAAAATCTAATTTTGGTGATACATCATAGAATAACCAAAATTTGATAGGGTACAAATTTTATAAAATAACCGACCGAACCGAGCAGAACAATTGACACCCCTAGTTACTACCACATAATAGGGCGGCTTGAAATTGGTTGTTGAGGGTCAAATTTATAGGGTTGGGTATCAGTAATGGGGCGGGTCAAGTCTAATTAAAGATTAGATGGACCAAGAGCCTTGGATGTGTGCCACGTGCCTAGTCCGTCAAAGAAGGGTATATGTGTTTCAATAGTAGGACGGCAGGGGATTTTCTATTCCAATAGTATAACGAAGGATAATTTTAAACAATTTCTAGTAGTAGAGAGATATTTCGGGACCTTTTCCGTTTATCCAATGAAATATTTCAAATATAATGAAAATTTGCTACATTATTTATCCACTGAAGTATCTGGTTTATTAACATAATTAATCAATCAATACGCATCGATCTGAAATCAGTTGGGGTCGAAATTATCTATGTTCAGCCTGTCCAGTCAAGTTCGTTCCACTACAATACAAGATAATTTAAGCAAATTTGGAGCTCTCTAAATCCCATAGGTACCCTTACTCGGATGACTACTTTGATCCTAATTATTTGGTATCCCATATATGTATCAACTATATGCTTTATTATCATAAAAGAAGAAAATAATTGGTACTATATACATGTGTGTGTGTGTAACAAAACTATAAAGTATAATAACTTTACTTCATAATAATCAATTCTTAATTATCTCAAAATAATGAACAGTTTTAAGAGAAGTTAAAATTATGTATCTCAAAGATAAGATAATGAATAATGAACATTGCATTACTCTTTTAATCATGGAAGACCCATTTAAACAGTTTGTTTCGAATTATTAAACCAGAATTACAAGCATTACACAAAATTAAATTAATGAAACAAGTAAAATAACTAAATAATTAATAAGATAACAAGCACTGTTTCTGCATTACATGCTCTTATGCAGAAATAACAAGTTATTATTTTTTATTTTTTTTGAAGTAGTGTTATGTAAAGGCATCAAGAAGATGCAAGAGAATACAAAAGAGGATAAAGGTTAGCTCATGTTACCGCCAAAAAAAGAAGGACGTATCAGACTATGAGCTAACCAATATCAAAGATAAAGGTTAGCTCCTATTACAAAAGGAAAAAAAAAAAAAACGTGTATCAGACTGAGCTAACCAATATCAAAACAGCGGGAGATTTGAATTTGTAATCTTTTACAAATGTTGTTTTAGTTATATGACCCTTTCCACAAGAGGTCAGTGAAAAATAACAAAGATATCTACATTTAACACAGGAGATCTTTGTAGCACCATTTTCTTCTATTCAAACTATATAAGCATAGGAGATCATTTCCTCCATATATAACTAATATGTGTATAACCATTCACAATGATATGAATATGCACATACCCAATGTGGGTGTTAATACGCAAACAAAATTTGATAACCAAACATCTGAATAACAATACCCAAGCAAAATACAATCACCAAACACTTGACATTTGACGCAGAATTCATCCGGAATTATTTCCAATAACACGAGTAACCAGACGACCCCTAGCTCTAGTTGCACAACTTTTGTAGAGAAACAAACAACTTTGCCCACATAACAACAACAACAACAACTACCCAGTATAGTCCCACAAAGTGGGGGTCTGGGGAGGGTAATATGTAGACAGGCCTTACCCCTACACGAAAGGGCAGGCTGTTTCCAATCGACCCTCGGCTCTAAAGGAAACCAAAAACACAAGGACGTTAGTAACTCCAGCAGAGATCACATAAATAAATATCTAAACAAAAGAATCATAAGAACCATAAATAAAATGGTATGCAATAATATCAAACAGTGACTACCATAAGGGGACACAATCCAATACATAAATCGATCTATGGAGAGCCCTACCAAACCCCACCCATCCTGAGGAAGAAGTACGAAGAATCCTAGAAGCCCATATCCTACAACCCTGATACTAGACCTCCAGACTTTCCTATCAAGGGTCATGTCCTCGGAAATCCGCATCCTAGCCATGTCCTGCCTAATCACCTCTCCCCAATACCTATTAGATCTCCCTTTGCCTCGACTCACGCTGACCACCGCCAGCCGCTCAAAACTCCTCACCGGGGCATCAGGGCTTCTCCTCCATACATGTCCGAACCACCTAAACCTCGCCTCTCGCATCTTCTCATCCACTGGGGCCACCCCCACCTTCTCCCGAATAACTTCATTCTTAATCTTATCTAACCTTGTGAGCCCGCACATCCACCTGAGCATCCTTATCTCCGCAACCTTCATTCTCTGAACATGAAAGTTCTTCACCGGCCAGCACTCCGCCCCATACAACATGGCAGGTCTAATCAGAACTCTATAGAACTTCTCCTTGAGTTTCTGTGGCACTTTCTTGTCACAAGACCCCTGATGCAAGCCTCCACTTCGACCACCTCGCCCCTATACGGTGAGTGACGTCCCCGTAAATCTCTCCGTCTCCTGAATCACCGACCCAAGATATCTGAAACTGTCCCTCTTGGAGATGACCTGAGATCCAATCATCACGTCCCTACCTATTTCGCTCGGCTCGGCGCTAAACTTACACTCCAGGTATTCTGTCTTTGACCTGCTTAGTTTGAAACACTTAGTCTCGAGGGTCTGTCTCCAGACCTTTAACCTCTCGTTAACACCGACCCTCGTCTCGTCTATCAAGACTATGTCATCAGCAAATAGCATACACCAGGGACAGAATTTAGTGAAATTATTAAGATAACTTGCCAGGTTTCTTACTATGTCTAGATCCACTAAAGAGACAGCGACTTGAAATTGAGCAATAAACTTCGATGTGTTTTTCCTTTTACTCAAAAAGACATTTTGTCTATCGAAAACAGTCTCTCTACCCTCAAGATACGGGTAAAGTCTACGTACACAATACCCTACCTAGACTCGAGTGGGATTATAGTGGATGTTGTTGTACTCAAAAAGACATTCTACAAGTACTTTGAAAGAGACGCGGTCAAGTGAAGACCACAAGAAGCAATAGATAGGTTTGAGAGTGGAAGTTAGTTGTTCTGCACATAGATAAATTATGACAACTCAAGCATAGAAGATAACATGATAAAAGGAGTACTCACCTCCCGGAAATATCCTGCCATTATGCAATTGTACATGTTAGTGGTAGGCATCACGTCAAATTTCTTCAAATCTTCGATCATGACATATGCGCCTTCAAACTGCATTGAGGACAACATAAAGAACATTGAGCTCTTGTAGTTAGGGCAGTCTTTCAATACCCATACACAAATACATAAGTTCCCTAAGAGAAAGCTTACATCTTTTGCTCTCACGGTCATATTTATCATTATCCTGAAGGTCTCACTATCTGGCTTGAGACCATGGCGAAGTAACATTGAATATATTCGATGAACCTAAGATTCATGAGGATACACATTAAAACTTGATTTGTGACGACCAGAAATAAATCAAAGATACAAGAGATAACCAATGGATAATTTGTAAATATTTCATGCTCCGGTACTCCGGGAAAAATGACTTATGTAAATTTCAACTCGAAGTATTTTGCCGCTAAAAGTGATTGAATCAAAGCAGCAAGAAATTCAGTTGACAATGAGGAAAGAAGAAAGGACAAAGAGAAGGGACTGGAGTGAAACTTGAACAGATATATAAGAACACCAACGGGCTAAACTCAGCTGAAAATCTATCATAGCCATGAAGATTACCTTTTACTTGGATTTGACATCATAAACTTAGCTCTTCTATTGATAAGACATATATCAATATTTGTTAAGCCCATTTGCTATTTAATACCTAACCTATTTGGAGACTCCAACTTTGCTGTTCCTAAGAGTTAAAAGCTCCAACAAGCAGATCATGAGAACTAATTCTTCTCTCTTTAGAGAAGGAGAACTAATTCTTATCTTTTGCCCCTAAAGAATGACATCACATTCTATTCTAGTACATTAGTATTTCATCTAAACATGCTGCCCAGGATGGCTTGATCCTTTATCCAGGTTCAGCTTTGGAGCATCAAAACTGTTTACTGTAACCATATATACATGAGTAGCAAATTTATCAGAACAGCAAGGACCATCTGTGACCGTAAAATAATCTCAGATAATTGACGTGTCCTAGCCCAAACTATGCGACAGCTCCTCATAGATTAAGTTAATGAACTAAAACATCAAAAAAAGATAAAAGATTCAAGTGAACCTACCAAATTATACTCACAGCTTTTATCGCAGGCATCTAGTATGGAATTAAATGTCTCCAACGTTAACGAGACACCCGCTTCAAACATCTGATCAACCATATCAAGTGCAACATGTACCTATTTGCATAGTTGCAAGAATCAGTACATTGGAGAAGTTTAGATATCAATCATAACATGCAATGACTTATTTGCACAAAGAAATCTCCAATAACTGCATAGAGTATATCTAAAACATCAGTAAACAATCGGTTCTCCAATAACTGCATAGAGTATATCTAAAACATCAGTAAACAATCGGTTCATACCTTAAATAACTCACAACAATACATAATAAGCTTCTGATATTGGGAAGATGTTGGTGTAAGCTCCAACTCAGCATGTAAATTTTTGAATTCAAGCATCACATCTTCAAGCTTCCACAACATAACAAAGCAATCAGAGCAATATTTCACAGGTGGACACATATTAAGAACTAGCATGCCTCAAGATCCACTTGGCAACTGTAATTAAAAAAAAGGGCAGCCCGATGCACTAAGCTCCCGCTATGCACGGGTCCGGGGAAGGGCAGGACCACAAGGGTCTATTGTACGCAGCCTTACCCTGCATTTCTAAACTTGGCAACTGCAGTAGTTTATTTAAAATTTACAACCAACTTTACATTAGCAACGTAAAGAAGTTATGCTATTTGCAATCCAGAGTCAATCGGTATCTAGAGGAAAAACATAAACAGAAGGCAAAATACAATAAAAAATCAAACTCCCTTTAACTTCCATTGTTCCAGTTCATGTGACATCCTTTGACACCGTTTGACTGTATGCCGAGTTTAAAATGTTTATGTAACTTGTGACTTAAGAAAAAAAAGCGTCTTAGATATTCTATCCGACAATCTTTTCCATTTATTTTTCTAATTCTATCTTTTTGGCCTCGGTTGCTCTTATTGTTTTATTCTCTCTTTTCATATTCTTGTGATGAGGATTTATCCACATGATGAGCTAAAGTGGGAAAAAAAGATCCCGCTTTCACAAACTATGCATACACTACCCTCCCCAGATCCTACTTGTGGGATTATACTAGGTTGTTGTTGCTGTTGTTTATGCAAGCGTCATGTGACTTGTATACCAAGGGAGATTACTAGCAGCATTCATGAGAAGTTCCTCACCGCAAAATTTGGCATGCTAGTTGTATAATTGTAAATGAGCTTTGAGATGTTTTCTGCTCCAATATCTGCTTTGAGAGAGATTACATTAGGATGCATGAGAAGGGAATGTAAGTGGAAGCGATAAGGGCACTTTGTCAGAAATTAAGGATTTGCTAACAGCAAAAGGAAAACCATCAATTTCCTTACAAATGATGCGAATACTGAAAAAAGTTTCTAGTATATAGTAATTTCCTTTTTTTTCTTTGAGAAAATTGTCTATAGTATATCTATTCGCAAAATTTAATCATAACCCTCTCTAAGATGTATGGGATAAGATACCAACATAGAGAACATCCTATGAGTTAAATAATAATGGGTAACCTTCATGTTATAGTGCCCGATGCAATTAGAAAAGATTTGCCTAACATGAGGCCTGTGAATTAACAAATGAACCAACTATATAGGCGGCGCCTCTGAACAATAGAAAACTGACAAGTTTACCTATTGTTACAAACTCCTGAAGAAACTTCTTTGCGAAGGACTCCAGTTGCAACTTCCCCAAGAACTTGAAGATATTTGTGACACAATTCATGGATGAAATTTGTGTTATATCAATAGTGTGTAGGAGCCTCACAAAATCCTTAACACGGTCCTCTTCACACAGTGCTAACAGATAGTTTTCTGCAACATGTACAACATTGTGAGATTCTAAAGTATGACACTGGTGCAGAGACAGTCTTTGCCAGAACTCATCATAAGATGCATTTCAGAAAAAAATGTGACATTCTAAGATGGTATCTGATTGCAAAGACAGACTCTAAATTCATCAACAATTTGCATATCCATTACAAACACAATGTACAATAAATATGAGAAAAAGAAACATGCAACTTAATCATTTTAATCGCAACTCATTGAAGTACAAGGTGCCACAAGTAGCTTCTAATAACCAGTAGGATCAAGCAATTGAAAATAAAAATAGTTATAGGGACATGTGTCCAGTAAATTGCAAACCTTGAAAGGAGGATTTATCGTCTCCATCATAAAGTGAAAGATGATAGAAGAGTTCTTCTAGTTTATCTTCATTCTCAACTTTAATCCAAAACAACATCTCATAGTAAGCTAGTCTTGCAAGTGAATCAGAATTTCTATCTATTATGAGCTCACAGTAAAAGTCAAACTCCTGTGCCATGCCAAAATCAATAAAATACATAAGAATTGGACCATAGCTCTTCTCTTCTACTTGGAAACCCTGTTCCTTCATTGATTTAAGAAGTTGATAAGCTTTTGAAAGCTGCTTCAACGACACCTCTTCATCATTTGTTTCTCTGGCTTTCTCAATACAGAGTCTTATTAGAGCATTATATTCTTTCAGGCCAGTTTCTCGTCCCAATTTTCCAAACACTTTAATGGTAGCATCAGTCCCCAATTTACAGGCACATTGTTTAACCAACTGGTGGAAACGACTTGTCTGACTACTCTTGAAGGTCCATAATTCCTTCCTTTCTCGTGCTATTTCTTTCCGCCGCAATGACTTACTGGATCTATCTATATTTGATAACCATGGTACATCCAATACATTTTCCAAACAACTTGCATTGCTACTCGCTTCTGAATCGATCAAATCATAATCCAAATCACCTACAATAAGAGATAATAAGAAGAATATGTAGATAAAACGGTTTGTAAGGCAATAGCATGCAGACTACATATGCTAAAACAAAAAGATATTCCAAGTCGTGCATCCTTTCCCCACATCCAATACATCACAGTGGATCTTGTGATAGGAATTATTTCAGGTAGTCTTCTCTGATTCCACCTGCTGAAGCCTATCTTTTAAGCCTTCTGGATAATGCAGAAATATCAATATAAGGATAACAGTAGCTGGAAGATCATAGTTCACACATTTGTTCAACCTTCTGCTATCAAATATCATTACAAGAATTCCTAAGACAACCACAACATATTCAAATTCCAAACAAAGGAATGCACATATATTTTGTATTAGATGTATAGCAAAACTGAAGATTATTGATACTTAGAAATGTGGCAGAATTTTCCAATGTGGCAGAATTTTCCAATTTGGCAACTGAAAATTTTTGGAGACACACTTAGGAGCTATTATTTAAGACTTCAAAGGTCAGAACATGATTGATCATAATGTGGATTCATTTTTTGAGCAAACTAACAATTATCATTATGTGCATTCATATTAAACAACTCTTTTCTACTTTTAACAAATGAGTCCATGTGATATTGCGAAGTAAAAAAAGAACAAACCAAAAGAATAACAGAGCAAAAAAGAATAAACAAAAAGAAGGCAATATTTTTTTATTTAAAAAAAAACTCCAGCCTAAGTTAGTAGTCCTTCCTCAGTTTGTAACTTATCCAAAACTTAAATATTATGACAAATGTACCTGAGTTATCAAATTAACACAGAGAAAAAAAAAACATACCACATAGTATCGACGATATTTCTCCTGATAGCACTTTCGCTGATTCTCCTGAACAAAAGAAAGAACATAAATAATCAAGCAATTTTAAGTGTTTATAATGTTCCAGCAAAAGAAGAATTAGCAGTGTGCTACCAGAATCAGCAGCTGACTTAAAATTCAGGCTTTCGGCGGCTATTTCACTGAGAGACTTGGAAGAATCAGTAAGCCGAGATGAAGATGGCGATTTGATGGAGGCGACGTACTGTTTTAGGGCAATATCCTCAGCCGAGGTAGAAGGCGCAGCGGATTTCCATTGCTTTGATATCTTACTGGCGGAGCGGAACAAAGAGCTTAGGGTTTTGGATTTGGAAGCTGGCATGAGCAATGACCCAACCAGATTCTCAACACGTGAACTGAGAGGAGCAGCAGATGTTTTGGTGAACAAAAGATTGTTTGTGTTTCTCTTCAAGTAAGATTAAGCCGTTAGGTTTGATTATGTGTAGTTAAACTAGCTAATTTTAAAAAGATTAATCCAAAATGATTAGTTAATCTATCGGGAAGAAATTTGGTGAAAGATTATAAGGAACTGATGATGAAAGGAGACAACACTTTAGAATCTTATTTCATCACACTGGCATTCAAGCAATGTTTGCAAAATCCACTTAACCGTAAAAATAATTTACATTTTCTATCCACAATAGTTTTTGTGGAGAATTTTTCTTTATTCTCCAATTTTTTTTTATTTCAATGCTTCTTTTTTTTTCCATTTTCTTTTTTTTTTCTTATGTTCAGCTTTATTTACAAACATAAGTTCATATACTTCCAACGGTTCATAATAAGTGTCCAATTTACTTTTAACATACTCATAATCTAACTTTATTTACTGTTTTCGCTACTTTTTATTATTCTTTTTTATATTATTACTAAAAAAATTAAATTATGTACCAATTAAATGTAGCTAATACAATCAAAAAAATATTAACTAACATATGATATCAATATAGTATATAGCTATACCAACAGGGTATACAATTGTACGTAAAGAGTTAAAAAAAATTAATTCAATTATTAAACTGAAGTAATATCAGTTGTCAATAAAAATTTAAAAAAAATCTAAAAGGATCTAATTGTAAGAGTATATCGTTACATTATATAGCATATTATAATATTTTGTTTTTTTGCATTTTCAATTTGCCCCTAACGTTGGGTAAAAGATTAAAGCAAATTAAAAGGGAGAAGGCAAGTGAATTTATGGTAATAAGTATATTATTATAGTATATTGTTACTATTACAACATACAGTCACAGTATATTGCATATCTGTTACGACTCGATCCGTCGTTATGGGAGCTACCACCCCGTTTTCCCTATTTTATGCTTCTATATTTTTCATTGTATGTGTTTGGAGAATTTGAAGTAATTTAGATAGAGTTCGGTTAGAAATGAGACAATAAGTCTCTTTATGAGAAGGTTAGTTTGGAAAAGTCAACCGAATGTTGACTTATGAGTTAGAATGCTCGGAATGGATTTCTAATGATTCGACTAGTTTCGGGGATGATTTATGACTTAGGAGCGCAATCGAAATTGAATTTGGAGGTCCGGTGTAGAATTAGGCTTGAATTGGCTAAAGTTGAATTTTAGCGAAATCCGATCGGTAGTTGAGATTTTGATCTGATTGTTGGAATGGAATTTCGAGAGTTGCAGTAGCTCCGTTAGGTGATTTTAGATATGCATGCAAAATTTCAGGTCATTCGGAGGTATTTAGGTCGGGTTTTAGATCAAATGCAAGTTTCAAAAGTTTTAGTTTAACTTAGGCTTAAATCCGTGGTAAATTAATGATTTTTATGTTTATTATAGTATTTTTAAGTTGTGAGCAAGTTTGAATGAAGTAATAGAACATATATGTGCATTTGGTTAAGGTCCCGAGGGCCTCGGGGTGAATTCGGATGGCCAATGGGGAATTTTGAGCATGTTTAATGCGGTAGAAAAATTGCAGAGAATTTTACTCTATGCGATCGCATAGGTACGTTTGTGATCGCATAGAAGGTTCTGAGGGGGTGGAGATTTTGCTCTATGCGATCGCGTAAAGGGGTGTGCGATCGCATAGGTAGAGGAACTTGCTTAGTGCGGTCGCGAGGGTGAGTGATGCGATTGCGTAGTAGGAAGAAGTAGAGCTAGGCGATCACATGGTCTGTGAATGCGATCGCGTAAGAGGAATTAACAAGGCCTGATTTTTGGTCTATGCGGTCGCAATGGGGTTGATGTGATCGCATAGAAGGGGACGCCTGGACAGAATAGTTAAGGGTTAAATTTCAGTCGCGACCCACATATTATTTCCATCGTTTTCACTTCCCCAAGAGAGCTTTTTGAACAATTTAAAGAGGATTTTCAACGGGTATTGCTTGGACGTAAGTCGAAGAATCAACACTCAAATTCATGAAATTGGATAGAAATTGTGAAGAACTAGGTTTATGTTCTTGAACAAAATTTTAGGATTTAAAAGGCCATTTGAGCTCCATTTTTTATAAACTTTATATGTACGGACTCATGGCGAGACGAGAAATCTGTTGGTATAATTTTTAGAATTTTTTGAGAAGTGGGGCCCGGGGCTCGGATTTTACCAACTTCGTGAATTTTAGTACTTTTCGAGTATTTTTTATTGGGTTATATTTCTTTGACCCATATTTACGTATTCGCTGTGATTTTGACTAGATTCGACACGCGAGGAGGTTGATACGAAAGGTAAGGGCATTAGGACGAGTCTACGGCCGGTTAGAGGTGAGTAGTTGGTGTATATGATGGCCTGAGGGTTTGAAACCCCGGCTTATCATATTGTGACGTTATTTAGGGTGTGATTCACATCCCATGGCAAGTGTGGGATTGTTTATGACTGGGGATTTGTGACTTGGTCCATCCCGAACAAGAATAATTCTATATTGGCAATTGATACGCACCTTGTGTGTAAATATATTTGGGCTTACTGCCATGTTTGGGGCCTTGTGCCGGCCTACAGCATGCTTAGAGGATGAATATCATTGTGATAGTATGATTTGTAAAATCATTGATCTTAATCCTGTGTTTAATCACTGTTATGAACTGCTAAGTCATTTTTTCTGAAATTAAATAACTAAAGTATTTTCTTATTAATGAATTGAAAATTGGAAAGAAATAAATTAAAACTGTTATGTGACTCATATTCATATTGTGGACTGAGTATGAATCGGGCTGCACGTCGCAGCGAATGATATGAATATATTGTGCTTGGGCTGAAGAAGCCCCTCCGGAGTCTGTACACACCCCCAGTGAGCGACGTCGGCGTTTAATGGATTGGGCTATGGGCCGTAGCGGTCATGTACATTGCATTGCATTCATGCATTGTTATTTACTTATGCCATCTGTTATTAGTTGTTGTTGTTAGTTCGTAGTAAGGTGTCGGACTGATAGATTTAGCTTTACTTTGTGGCGTTTTGTGAATTTCTTATCTTCAGAC
>JASVEL010006908.1:0-35824 GCA_032618575.1 Nicotiana noctiflora
GAAAGCATAGAAATGTCTTCGAAAATCACTCCGCAACAATCCCTCTCTCGGAAGAGAGTTCAATCACGACCATCCTAACTTCCGAATCAGCCACAACTGAGGAGAACATAATCTTGCACCTCCATATATTGGAAATGTGGGAAGCCTGGAACAACAGAAGAGAAATGCCAAGCATAATCCCTGGATTCCCCGAACTATTTCCTAGAATAGGTGGGACCTCCAACGTCCCAATCAGTTACCCAACTACTCCATTTGGGTATCCTACCATGCCATCCCACGCTGCCAGATCACCTTTTGAGTCACACCCCCAGGTGTTGGCGACCTGCGTAGCTTTAAATACATATACCACACCACCTTGCCCAGTTACGACACAACCCAATTTGCACAGGCCTAACTGTGACTCATCCTCTTTCACCTTCCAAGAACCATCTTTCTCATTAGAACCTACTCGGTTTACTGCCAATACATACCCTCAACATCCTTAACGCGAGTTTCTACCTGGGACAAACCAAAACCCTAGGGCGTCCGAACAGGACGAGATGGCCAAAAGAATGAGAAGCCTCGAGCAAAGTTTGAAGAACATGTAGGGTTTGAGCGGGCAGAAGAGTGTCTCATACGCCGATCTATGTATGTTCCCGCAGGTCCATTTACCATCAAGTGTCAAAACACCTAAGTTTGAGAAGTATGACGGGCACGACGACCCCATCGCTCATTTAAAGAGGTATTGCAACCAGTTGCGAGGAGCCGGTGGCAGGGAAGAGTTGTTAATGGCATTCTTCGGAGAAATCCTGATCAGTATCGCTTCAGAATGGTTCATGGATCAAGACATCTCCTGCTGGCACATATGGGATGATCTTGCCCGAGATTTTATTCGGCAATTCCAGTA
Source organism: Nicotiana noctiflora (assembly GCA_032618575.1). Taxonomy (NCBI): domain Eukaryota; kingdom Viridiplantae; phylum Streptophyta; class Magnoliopsida; order Solanales; family Solanaceae; genus Nicotiana; species Nicotiana noctiflora. The sequence continues at coordinate 887 of JASVEL010006908.1, forward strand.
CAACATTGACATCGCGCCAGATAGGAATTCTATAGAAATCACAAGAAGAAGTCCTTAGAGAGTTTCAGGGAATACGCCATTAAATGGCGCGAGCAAGCTTCCAGGGTAAAACCTCGCATGGATGAAATAGAAATGGTCACCATCTTGCTGCAAGCCCAAGAGCCTGACTACTTCTAGAACATGATGTCAGCCTTGGGAAAGCCTTTCTCAGAGGCGATCAAAATCGGGGAAATGGTAGAGAACAGTCTGAAAACAGGGAGTATTTTGAGTCAGGCAGCCATAAGAGCAACCTCCCAAGCCATCCAAGGTGGTTCTAGAGGAATAACAAGGGGGAAGAAAATAGAAGAAACATTCATGGCGGTATCAGGGGTGAGAGAATACCGTAACCCCAGGCCCCATTTCTCAGAAAGAGCCCTGCAACACTACTACCCTCATCAAAGATGCAGCCTACGCTCCTCAGCCATATATGGTTATGAATGCTCAACCCTATGGCCGACCACAACAGCAAATCAATCAAAATCAAGGTCCACCTCCCAGAAATCAGCCTGCTTATAGGAACCACTACAATCCCCAACCACCCCAAAATAACTTCCATTCCCAGGAATCTCCAAGGAAACAAACTTTCACCCCTATCGGTGAACCATATTATGAATTGCTCCCTAAGTCTAAATGGGTCTCCTACAACCCATACCCCAAACAGGCAGAACCCGAAATCACTATCATATCAACGGGGCATCAGATGTGCCTATCATTAAAGGAAAGAAGGGCATAATACAAACAACTATTGGACCTTGAAAGAGCGGTTGAAGATTTAATAGAACAAAGAAAGATTGGTAAAAGATGAGGAGGGCCCGAACGTGACTAATAATTCTTTGCCCGCTCACAATAATGGGCCACTGATCGGAATGATCTGCAATGACAAGGAGTTTGATCCCGCCTTGAAGACCATAATTTTCATTGTCAATGCAGAGAGAAAGGCTACGACAACCCCGAAGCCAGATAAAGGGGAGAAGAAGATTGAGACTACCAAGGTTGAGGTTGGAAGGAAGGTTGGAACCAAAACAGAGATGAGGGTGCTCCCAAAAAGTGAGGTTCTCTATATTCTGCGAGGTTGCCCAGAGAAGCCACAAAGGCTCGAGTTGAGAAGGGGATTACCAATGTACGTATCGAGAGGGACTTATGTGGTCCGAGAAATAGTTAAACCACCTTGACTGAATGAACCGTTAGTCATCGGACGCACACCACAAAAACCAATAACAGACCCATCCATAGTACCCTGGAATTATCAACAAACGCTGATTACCTACAAGGGCAAAGACGTCACAGAGGAGCTGTCAGGAAATACTTCTGCTGAGAAGTATTGGGATATACAGGAAGTGAACAACGCTACACGGAAATGCTTCCCACCTAAGAAGCCTGTGAACTTTGAAGAAGCAGAAGTCTTCCTCCAAAAGATGAAAATACCCGACTTTGAGGTGGTAGATTAGTTGCTCGAGCACCCTGATCAAGTGTCCATGCTATCCTTACCCATGAGTTCATCCGAGCATCAAAAGGTCCTGCTGAAGACTTTAAATGAGGCGCATGTACCGACTGAGACTTCTGTAGAGCAGCTGGAAAGAATGGCAGAACGATTCTTCGCAGTCAACCAAATTTCTTTCAGTAAGAGCGATTTTCCCCCGGAAGGAGCCGCACATAACAAAGACCTACACCTAACCGTCAAGTGCAAAGGGTACTACATGAAAAAGGGTCATGGTGGACGGGGGTTCTGGAGTAGATATATGCCCTCTTTCCACTCTGCATCACATAGAGATTGGGACCGAGTTCAACCCAAAAATATATGTGTACGAGCTTTTGATGGCATAAAAAAGGCCACAATCAGAGAAATAGACTTGATCCTGACCATTGTCCTAGTAAATTTTGAAGTAACTTTCCAAGTTCTGGACATGGACACGTCCTATAACTTTCTTCTGGGAAGGCCCTGGATTCATGAAGCCGCAGCTGTACCTTCTACCTTGCACCAAATGGTGAAGTTTGAGCATGAAGGACAAGTAATAGTGGTCCACGTGGAAGATGAGCAATCAATCTATCGAGACCCCTCAATCCCATGCTTTGAAGCAATAGAAGGAAGCGAGCACATAGTTTATCAGGCCTTCGAAATTATGGTTGCCGATCAATATGAAGAAGGAGACCATTGTCACCAACCTTTCCTTTCTAATGCGTCGATCATAGTGGCCAAAGAAATGATCCAACGAGGCTTCGAACCAGGAAAAGGACTCGAGAAATCATTACAGGGAATAATAGAACCCATCACCTTGCCCTCCACTAAGAATCTCTTCGGGATAGGATTCCACCCTACCCTAGAAGATGAAACATGTGCTAAGGAAAGGAAGAAAGAAGGTTGCATTCTACCACAACCATTGCCACATTTGTACAAGACTTTTGCCCGACCTAAATATGTTGAAGAAGATGATGAGGTGTTCACGATAGAGGAAATAAAAGTTATTTTCGGGGCCGTAAGGAGGATGCTTTATGAGACGCACATGCTTCATCCAGGAGAAGGAACACGCACCGCTGAGGTGCTATACGTGGGGGCTAAAGCTAAGCTTTAGAATTGGGAGGCTACGCTGTTCCCAGTCAGGCGGGAGTCCGGGTAGACTTGTCCTACCACCTTTCCTGCATCACGAGTTATCCCAGGGTGAAACTCAGATGTTTTTCTTTAAGCATTCTTGTTTTTTGTTTCTTGAAATATAAACGATTCTATCCTCTCGATTCCAAGGAATAAAATCAGTGTTCATCATTAAATTTTCATTTTCTGATTTTCGTTATTTTTCTTTTATCATTTCTTTTCAGCTATAATAATGCGGCTTTAAATAACATGACATGCTTGCGGACTTCACGCCCAGATCCAAACAGGCCGTCTAATTGTGAAATAATGAACCAAGAACTAGAATATGATGAAGAATAGGCTTTTAGGGAAATAAATAGAGAGCTGGAACACTTTGAGAATAAACCTAAGCCAAATTTAAATGACACCAAGCCAGTTAACTTGGGAACTCCTGAAGAGATCCGAGAGACCAAGATAAGCATTCATACTGATGAGAAAACTCAAGATGCAATAATCAGCTCCTGTTTGAGTTTAAAGATGTGTTTGCTTGGTCCTAAGATGACATGCCAGGACTAGGTGTCGATCTAGTGGTGCATAAATTGCTGATCTACCCTGATTGTCCCCAGTTCAATAGAAGCAGCGAAAATTCAAGACTGATGTCAATGATAATATCAAAGAAAAGATCACAAAGCAGCTAAAAACATGGGTAATTCGAGTGGTCCAGTATACCACATGGTTAGCTAATGTCGTTCCTGTGCCGAAGAAGGATGGAAAAACTCTAGTGTGCGTGGACTACCGAGATTTGAATATGGCTAGTCCCAAAGATAACTTCCCCTTGCCCAACATCCATATCCTTGTTGACAACTGTCCCAAACATGAGATATAGTCCTTTGTAGATTGCTATGCGAGATATCACCAGGTATTGATGGATGAGGAAGACTCCAAGACTGCCTTCACTACACCTTAGGGTACTTACTGTTATCGATTTATGCCATTTGGTTTGAAGAACGCTAGAGAAACATACATGAGGGCCGTTACTGCTATCTTCCATGATACGATGCATTAGGAAATAGAGGTTTATGTGGATGACATGATCGTCAAGTCCAGAACTCAGGATGATCATGTCCGAGACTTGAGGAAATTTTTTGAAAGGCTAAAAAAGTACGATTTGAAGCTGAATGTGGCCAAATGCGACTTCCGAGTCCCATTAGGTAAACTCCTGGGGTTCATAGTCAGCAAGAGAGGTATCGAGTTGGACCCGATGAAGATAAAAGCTATCCGAGACTTACCTCTTCCAAGAACAAAGAAAGACGTAATGAGTCTCTTGGGCAAATTAAACTTCATCAGCGAGTTTATTGCCCAATTGACTTCCACATGTGAGCCCATATTCAAGTTGCTGAGGAAAGATGCCTCCATCAAGTGGACAGTCGAGTGTCAAGAGGCTTTCGACAAAATCAAAGAATATCTGTCGAACCCTCCTGTTTTAGTCCCGCCAGAACAAGGGAGACCTCTATTTTTGTGTCTGATAGTCTTAGAAAATTTTTGGCTGTGTCCTCGGGCAGCATGATGCAACGGGGAAGAAAGAACATGCGATCTACTATTTTTGCAAGAAGTTCACTAGTTATGAAGTCAAGTACACCTTGTTAGAAAGAATGTGGTGTGCTTTGACATGGGTCACTCAGAAATTAACACACTACCTCTAGGCTCACACCACTCAACTCATCACCAGGCTGGATCCTTTGAAGTACATATTCCAGAAACCGATGCTCACTGGAAGATTGGCAAAATGGAAAATCCTTCTTACTAAGTTTGACATAGTCTATGTCACTCGCACGGCAATGAAAGCCTAGGCGTTGGCGGATCACTTGGATAAAAACCCGATTGATGAGGAGTACCAACCATTGAATACATACTTTCCAGATAAAGAGGTAAACACAATAGAAACAGTCCCTAAAGACACCCATGCCCGGAAAATGTTCTTCGATGAGCAGTAAATGCCAAAGGTGTAGGGATTGGGGCAATTTTGATCTCTCCCACCGGTCAGCACTACCCGGCCACGACTAGGCTCTGTTTGTTTTGCACAAACAATACAACTGGGTATGAAGCCTGTATCATGGGCATGAATATGGAGATTGACCAAGATGTCGAAGATTTACTGATCATGAGAGATTCTGATTTGATTATCAGACAAGCCCAAGGTGAATGGGAGACCCGAGATGTCAAACTCACCCCTTACCGATACTACGTGGAAGATCTCGGCATGCGCTTTACATAAATAGAGTTCAGGTAAATCCCGCGGTGTCACAACGAACTAGCTGATGCACTTGCCACATTAACTTTGATGCTACCTTATCCAGGCAACGCCCACGCTGATCCTTTGGAAATCCAAATTAGGGAAATGCACGGTTACTGCAATATAATCGTGGCAGGACCAAATGTCCAGCCATGGTACCACGATATCAAAAGGTTTCTGATAACACAAGAGTACCCCGAACATGCTATGGGAGATCAGAAGAGAACCAGCAGGCGACACGCAAGTGGTTTCTTTTTGAGCAGCAAATTCTTGTACAAAAGAACCCTGGATCTCAATTTGTTAAGATATATAGACGCCGAGGAAGCCGGAAGAATCATGCAAGAAGTACATACAGAAGTGTGTGGGCCTCATAAGAATGGGTATGTTTTGGTCAAGAAAATCTTACGAGCTGGTTATTACTGGATAACCATGGAAAATGACTACTTTAGTTTCGTCCGGAAATGTCATCAGTGCCAGGTGCATGGAGATCTGATTCATGCACCTCCAATAGAGCTACATCCTATGTCGGCACCTTGGCCTTTTTTTAGCTTGGGGAGTGGACGTAATTGGTCTGATTGAGCCAAATGAATCAAATGGGCACATATTCATCTTGGTTGCCATCAATTATTTTACAAAATAGGCCGAGGCCATCACTCTCAAGTGGGTTACCAAAAGAGTCGTGGTAGACTTTGTGCACTCAAATCTTATCTGTCATTTCAGCAGTCCTGCAACTATCATCACAGATAATGCAGCGAACCTGAATAGTCATTTGATGGGGGATATATGCGAACAATTCAAAATAATGCATAAAAACTCCACTCCTTATCGGCCCAAATCCAACGGCGTCGTCGAAGCAGCGAACAAAAATATCAAAAAGATTTTGAGAAAGACAATCCAAAGTTCCAGGTAGTGGTATGAACAATTGCCTTTCGCCTTACTGAGATATCACACCACAGTGCGCACATCGGTAGGAGCAACCCCATACGCTTTGGTTTATGGAAACAAAGCTGTGGTACCAGCGGAGGTAGAAATTCCTTCGCTCCGAACCATTGTCGAAGCAGAGATCGAAGATAGCGAATGGTCAAGACCGAGTGGAACAGCTAACTTTAATTTATGAAAAGCGAATGGCTGCATTTTGTCACAGGCAGTTGTACCAACAAAGAATGGCCCGTGCTTACAACAAGAAAGTGCGACCCAGGAATTTTGAAGTCGGACAATTGGTGTTGAGGCACATTCTTTCCCATCACCTGGAAGCGAAAGGAAAATTTGCTCCTTATCGGAAAGGTCCATACATAATCAGAAAAATACTACCGAGAGGAGTATTATATCAGGGTGATGTTGAAGGAAATGATCCCGAAATGATAGTGAACGCAGACACAGTCAAAAGATACTATGTCTAAGTTTACTTCAATGATGTTGTGTCGCATTTGAGATGATGAAGGCTTTTGTTCCCGCTACCCAAACACTATCCACCCTTTTGCAAACCATTTTTTGAGCAGGTTACTTTCCTTTGGCCACCCTCTTTGGAATCCAAAACCACCACCAACCATTCAAAAAAAAAACCAAATGAATACCTGAACTACGTTCTAACTTGATTCCAAAAGGATACGTAGGCAGCCTCTATATGAGGTTCAGTCACACATAACCAAAACTCCAATCGTCCCCCAAAATTAAAATTGGGTAGATGTTATAATGGTTCGGCCATTGAGTCTACCAAATGATTCCAAAGTTTTAATCCCGTCCCAATTCTTCTTCCTCAAACCAAGCGCAAGTCCTTCCGATCAATTGACAAAGAATGAACGCTAAGATACATCGTAGATGGGAAGCAAGCGTTTAGAACTGAGAAAGATAAATGAGAGAGTTTTATCGGTGAAAATCTTCAGGCACCATGAGACGACAAGAGCAGAGAAGCAAAAATAAGAGAGTCCATTTAGTGAACACTCACAAAGAGCTCTATCGGGCGATGATGAGAAGAGAAATGAGAAAGGTCAATTAGTGAAAACCCACAAAGGGTGCTATCGACCGAAAAAGAGGTATCTCATCACTGGAAGTACTGGCAAGGTTTCTTGGTTTGGAAATGCGGATCAATCGATTTATAAGAAGCTGAAAGTGGTACAGGTTGGGCGTCCAATCCAAGAAGCATGTCATGTCCATTTGAGGTCAGCATGCACCCCAGATAAGTTTTCTTTTCCCCTGAAAGGGACATTTATTTTCCAATTCATCTCTTCCACTCCATGTTTGTTTTCCTTGGATCTCTTTCGTCTTAACCCCAAACTACGAAACTCATTACAAAGGAAAAGGTGGCAGAATTGGTTTCACAGGGCTCCGCCTGACAAAAGCCGAAGAAAATGCCCAGCCTCAGCTAGTACATTAGTCCAATCTTGACTGACCATTGGTTGTTGATGTTCCCTAAAGGAAAAACCTTTTAAAAGGAGAGAAGGCCAAAGGCAAAGGTCTTAAGAAACAGAATGAAGCAAAAGGCCAATGCATACACGGGCAAACCATCATGAAGACCTAAAAGTTTGAGTTTTGGCCAGTTCGAGAGAATTCCCCTTTCAAGATCTGCGAGTAGCCAAGTTCTCGATCAGAAGGGACTGCGATCAAGAAATCGAGATGATAAAGGCCACAAAATCAACCACCGTTTTGAACTAACAAATTGTTCTTTGTTGAACGTTTGAAATAGGTGCAATCCCGGCAACCATACAAGAAATGGACGCAACCTGGAAGATGAGGCAATACTCAAGCACCAAATAAACTTCGTAGTGGAAAATCGACCAAAAGGGAAATTTCCCTTTGATTCTCTCATGCATGGTGCTAAATGAAGAAGATAAGAATAAAGATCGAAACAAAGAAGGAAATAAAAAAAAAAAAAATCCCAAAAGAAAATTCATGGTAGCATAGGGTCCCATTCCCTAGAAATCCCGGCATAATCTAATGAGTTCCAAGTCTCGGCATAATCCTATGACCTTAATGGCAACCCGTTGAATCCCGACATAACTCGTGGATCTCCCTGGCATAACCCAAGGAGCCTTTTCTTTCCTTAACAGCATAAACCGTTGAACCTCTCGGCATAGCCCAATGATTCCTGGCATAACCCAAGTAACCTTTTTCTTTCCAAGTCTCAGTATAACCCGATGATCTTCTCGGCATAACCCGATGACCTTAACAACATAACTCTTTAATTCCCGACATACCCGTGGATCTTCCTGGCATAACCCAATAAGCCTTTTCTTTCCAAGTATCGGCATAACCCGATGACCTTAACGGCATAACTTGTTGAATCCCAGCATAAATAGTAGATCTCCCTAGCATAACCCAAGAGGCCTTTTCTTTCCATGTCTTGGCATAACCCGATGACCTTAACGGCATAACCCGTTGAATCTTGGCATAACCCGTGGATCTCCCTGGCATAACCCAAGGAGCCTTTTCTTTCTTTAATGGCATTACCCATTGAACCTTTCGGCATAACCCGATGACATCCCGGCATAACCCGTGGACCCTTTCTAGCATAACCCAATGACTTAACAGTATAACCCGTGAACCCTTTCCGGCATAACCTGGCCATGTCCCAATTCAACCTCGATCCATTCATAAAGATACACAATCTTGATGTGACTACTTGAATATATGTCATAACTAACTCACGAAATTTTCCTAGTGCAAACTAAGGCAGAAAAATTTGTTCGTTTGTTCATTTTGGATGACTTAAGGCAGGTTGATCCCAAAATGCAAGGCGCAAGGAGACCGATGGAATAAGTTTCCCTCCAGAATGACAGAAAAGAAGAAAATAAGAAAAGAAATGAGTTTGAACGTTGGGGCAAATAGAAGGGCGAACTACTTGAAATCTGATAGAAGTCGCAAGCCCCGCCAACCCTCTTCAGCTCAAATGTTGTCGAAAGAAATAAATACTTACAACCTGCGATCATCGAGATTCAGATTGAAGTCTACGGCAAAATCAGCTAAGACTCAAGATCAAGTTCCAAAAGAATCATAGATAGGAATATTGTAACTCATAGTTGATAGGCACAACTAGCTTAGTTTCAAATTTTCTTTTGGTGTAATAAGGAGGCCAGAAAGTGGCGGCAGCAACAGCAGCAACAACAACAACAGTAACAGCAAGGTCACAGCTCCACGGTAGCCCCAACTACCGAAACTTCCCGAACTACATTGACTTGATTCCCTTTTAGCCAGGGATATTTTGGAAGCCTCCTGAAGCAAAGGCTTAGTGAAACTCTTTTAAAATGCTTCACGCAAAGTAGCCGAACCGGCAAAAGTCGCTCGTATCAGCTCATTTATATTTGCGCAAAAATTCTTTGTGTTTCCGGGCAAAGAGGGGCAGCTGTGAGCACATGATTTTTGCCCTACAAGAGAATTACTCCCAAAATTCAAAATAAATAGTCATGTTTGTGTTTTGCAATTTTTTGCAGATTCTGTGTTATTTTTCTCTTATTTATTTGCATTTGTGTGGGCATGTTTATTTGTTTAAATTAATTAAAATACAAAAATATTGCATTTTTTGCGTTTAGGACTCAATTCTACAATTAGGAATTAATTAGTATTTTTGTGATTTTAGGATTTTTAGTTTAATTAAGAAATAATGGAAATAAAGGAAAAAGAACCAAAAATGGATTGGGCCGCCTTATTTTGACCAAAGTTCGGGCCCAAAACAACTGGTCTATACCCGGTCCAAATCAACCCACATCAGAGACGCCCAAACGACGTCGTTTTGACCACATATGATCTGGGCCGTTGATCCCAAATTGATCAATGGCCATGATTAACCTTTCCCCAATCCTACTCGCATGACTCGTTGCCAAACCAAAACTGCCCCGTGTTACACTAAACGACCCCATTTCGTTTAAGTAAGCTGATCTGGACCGTTGGGTTTCGCCATCCAACGGCCCAGATTGTTTGGTGGATACACACTATACCAAAACCCCCCAAATACCCCTCCGTCTCATTCAGAGACGATGTAACGCCACTGTTGAACCACCACCTTCCGCCTACCGGAAATCGCCACATGACAGTTCCGGTAGGCCAATGACCTCCACCTTTACACCATCAAACCCCTCAACCTCCCCTATGCGAATCCGTAAACCATTTACCTCGAATCAACCTCCAGCTTCTCGAATCTTCAATAAAAGATTTGAGCCACGACCCAACTTACACCAAACTGCCCTAAATCGGTACCCAACACTCCCCTGATCTCCCTCGTAACCAAACCAACACCGGTTTTGTTTGAATCTAACCAAAAAACCCCAAATACCAAAACGCACGTATGAACCCTAGAAATCCGAAAGTTGGGCTTCCGGCTAAATTCGATAGAAGGTTGAGGTCCAATAGACTTTAATCTAGGTGTTCTCAACTGAGAACACCCCGATTAAGGTCGGTTTGGCCTCAAGATTTTCAAGTCCGAGTTGGTCCAAGTCCGTTCTGATTTCTGATTTTCCTCTCAAGGTATTTCTTCTTTCTTTCTTTTATCTTTATTTATTTGTTTGCTAGTTCAGTTCTGTTAGTATTTTTATCTTTTTTGATTTTTGCTGATTTTTCTGTTTCCTCTCTCAAAGACCTTTTATTTGGTCAATTTTTGCTTCTGTTTGTTTATTTGAATGTGTTTGCCATAGAATACATATTCGGTTCGATTAGTATCGTCAATATTTAATTTCGTATATCCTCTGTTTTGGCCCAAGAACTGTGAGTCACTGTTTTGTATGTCAATTATTTGTTATCAATTATATGTGTTGTAATTGATTAAACTAATATCGTCATTTAGTTGTATAGGTTTTTGTTTTAGAACAATGTGGCAACAATGTTTTAGTACTGATTAATTTCTTTCGAACCATTGCTTGAATTAAAGTCTGAGTTGTTTATAACTGAATTTAGGAAAGTAAATTGGTTATAGCTGGAGTCTAATTACAGAGTTTAGTTTGGCATTTGACAGCCTGAAAGTTGGTTTAGTTTAAGCATTCTGCCAGTAATGAACTGGCATACCCTTAAAACTAATTCAATAGTTTAAGAATCAAGTCAAGAGTGATATGGGGAATTTAATTAAACACTACTACCCATAACCATTGGGTTTTAATAATAGATTGGACACAAAGTAATGGGAAGTTGGAAATTAGGGTAGTTTAATATCAAAGGCCTGAAATACATATGTAAATGGTAGTGGAACCTGCTGTACAGTAGGATATTCACTACATTTTGAACTCCAGAAGTTTCAAATTAGAGGTTCCATGCCTAGACAAACCGAAGTTGGAAGAAAAACATAGAGAATAACAAGCTGCCCCATTGCTTAATTGATTAGAAAATAGGTTGCCCATTAAATTTGAATTAAACAAATCAACAAACATTCAATAGTGGTTTATAAGAGAATAACAGAAAGAATAACATGAAGTTGGTCAGTTTTTAAACAATTTGAAAACAGCCTGTTAAGGCAGGGGTTTATTGAGTTATAAAAGGGGAAGTTTCAGAATAGTAAAGGCTATCAGTTTTTCCAGCCTTATCAGTTTTTTAAATCTCAAGTTTCTTCCAACCTGGAGAAGATTTTTTCGGTCTAGGAGAGGAAAAATTCCAGCATTTGAAATCTGAAAAGTTAAAAGAAAAACACTATTCCATTACCCTTGTTTTGTTCGAGTCTGCTTTTCTAGTTCATAAGCTGAATTGAACTTTTATAAGCTCTTTTTAATAGATCAGAACAATAGTTTTCTTGAACTAGCAATCCTGTCTCTGTAACACTATTACATTGATCTTGAGATCAGAAACAACTTAAGTTTTCCTTTTTTTTTTCTGTTTCATACTTGGGTGTTCAAGGCATTTGAAGGGTTCTGTTGATTTACTTGAGTTCGGTTTGTTGCTGTCTGGTTTTCTGGAATTGCTATTGGTTGTCTTAAGTTCTCTGTTGGGTTTGTCTATTCCTGGGATTTCAATCTGCTACTTAGGCTGTCTAATACTGTTTCATTTGTGGCTCTAGTTGTTGCTGGAATCTGTGATGCTATCTTGCTTGCTGTTGTTTGTGCTACTGCACTACTGATCTTCATTTTTTTCTTTACTTCTCCCAACTACCGGGTACACATATGCTATACTGGTATACAATGTAGCCGAAGTTCAAAGTATGAATAAAATGAAGCCTTAAAACTCGAAGTCACTTAGTCATGTTTTCATATTCTAAGTTATATATATATATATATATATATATATATATATATATATATATATATATATATATATATATATTGGTTATTTGTTCATTAGAATCATGTGAGTAGTTTGTAATGTATAAATAAATTTTGATAGGTAGTAGTCTAAGTTTGTGGATTCATTCCCATGTTTGCTAGTTAGAAAAACCAATGATGTAGCATCCATATACTGGAATCGCTAGTTTATTTCATTATAGCCTATTTAAATGCATATCAAGTTTTAAGATTAAGTAATCGATAGTTCATTTAGCTCCGTATAAAACAGGTTCCCTCAACATCGATCTCATTTCAGCCATATGGCAAATTTAAACGTGGATAGTGCCATATAGTTGGGTTCAAATCAGAGTAAAATGGCCCAGCCCTTGCTTTGCATCATTCACGTTGGGCCTGGGCCTGTAAATGTTAAACGGAGGCCCATTTTGTTCATTTCAAACTTTAACAAGTTGTGTTCACAATTTAACTACAATAACACGAAAATATAGGATGTTACTTCTCCTTTTCACTTTTTAGAGAGGAAACGATGTAGGATATAAAAACATGTATAGTTAGGGCCCGACTCTAGGTTGATATTAGACCCGTTTCTTTAAAGGTTGAAAGGTGTAGTTTTAACTTAATAAAAGCGGTTCTAAAATTAATTAAAAGCACATAGGTTATAACGTGTATAAAAATTAGATATTCTAGCCATTTATAATAATTTAAGTGGCCGTGCTAGAACCGCGGGATTCGGGGGTGCCTAACACCTTTCTTCGGGTCAACTGAATTCCTTACTTAGAATTTCTGGTTCACAGACTTCATTTGGAAAGTCGGAATTTCCTCGATTTGGGATTTAAATAAATTGGTGACTTGGGATACCATAATTTATTTCAAGTGGTGACTCTAAAATTCAAAAAATAATCCCATTTCGAATATTGTCACTTTAAATGGAAAAACTCCCTCGCGTCTACCCCTCGGTAGGGGCGCCGCCAAAAGAATGTGTGACAAGAACGTGTTTGGATTTTTTGTGTGATCTTTGTTCATTTGCTTGAGGAATGGCTCCAGTATTGTCACAAAATAGTGGAACCACATCTTATATTGAAGGAACTACACCAAGTTCAGTTAAGAACTGTTTCATCCATACAGCTTCCTTAGCAGCCTCACTAGCTGCTATATATTTTTTTCCAATCACCGAATCAACTACTATAGTTTGTTTGGAACTTTTCCAACTCACTACAGTACCATTTAAGGTGAATACATAACCAGAAATAGATTTGCTATCATCTCTATCTGAAGAGAAACTTGCATAAGTAGAACCTTCAAGTTTCAACTTAGAATCTCCATAGATAAGGAATTGGTCTTTAGTTCTTCTTAAGTATTTAAAAATGGTCTTGACCACCTTCCAATGTTCCTCATCAGGATTTGCCTAATATCTGTCACGCCCCAAATCGAGGAACATGACCGGCGCCTGACCGGGTTGCCCCAGTCAAGCGGACCTAGGTGCCTTTCATTCCCACGCGTTACCCCTGTGTTGATTGTTTCTCATTAATCAAATATCTTACTAACCATGAATGACTTCACATTAAACAAATAAAACCATACGAGTGATTCATTAACAAGTGTTTGCAGTTTTTACAATGCCCGACATAACATAATGTATACATAAGACTGGAGTCCCACAGTTTACATGTCTACAGAGCCTCTAGGATACCAAAAAGGGAATAAAATACTTGCCGGTAACAAGGCTCCGGCTATACCTTACAAAACCAAAATGAAATCTAAACCGAAGTGGCATGAACCACACAAGGCCCCGAGGAAGAAAGGGGCTCACCAAAACGGGCAGTGGAAGGAGAAGGATACTACTGCCGATGAGCTGAAGTGCCTGCTACTGATCCACCTACAATCATAACACGAATGTAGCGTCCCCGGCAAAAGGGACGTCGGTACACTTGAATTGTACTGGTATGTATGGACAAACTTTGTCCCAAGTAAACTCAAGCCATTAAATTACATTAAAACTAATCAAGCCACAGCCAACCATATTTTCCACCTTTTTCTCATTTCAGATAAGTCTCAACATAAGCACATTCAAGGTCAACAAATAGAACAACAACCAATCAACAACATAAATTGCAAGTAGTCAAACAAAGGGGCAATCAGTGCCCCACAGGTTGCAAACTCTCCTACTGTCTCCTTTCACAATTTCACATTATTGATTTTTGTATCAATTTTCAATAGGGATTTCGATCCCTTTCCATCCTTATTGCCCCTGACCACCCTTATTACCTCGGCCACCCTTATCACCCCAACCCACACCTTATTTCCTCACGTTGCGGCACGCAACACGACCCCGCCTTACAGTTTAAAACACAACAATTTCAAACAGCAGATAAGGTACTACACACAATTTTCAACAAGTTCAAATAAGCAACTTGCACATTGTTTCATGTTCTCAATTACTTATCAAGCCAATATCACAACCAAGTTACAATATTTCCATAATCAAAAATATTCACACAAGTATGTTCAACAATTTTCCACAATTCAAGTGTTTCATCTCTTTCCACAATAAACCAATTCTCGAGTGTTTCGTTTCCTTTCCACAAGGTGCCATATAGGCCATCATAAGTATTATTCACAATTCTTTACCCAATTCAACTCTCATTTAACTTTCGGTTCATATTCTATACCACATCACTCATATTTCAACAACAACTTTGAGAATTTCACACAATTTGTCAAATTAACATTAACCAAGCAATTTTCACACATATAGGCGATTTCACAAGAATCAAAATTAGCCATACATACCTGGTGATGAGTTTTCTTCCTACTTTATGCTTACCCAAGATATCCTACTCTTGCCAACCTTGTTCTTGAAGACTCTTACTTCTACTCACTTCTTTTTACTAGAAATCAAGTTCAATAATCATGCATGAGTGTAAAAATTCTATTTTCAAAAGCTATTATATGCAAACCTCTCTTTACCCAATTTAAAACTGAAAATCAAAGAAAATAGTTAGGGTTTTTACCTTGAAAAGATTGGGGAAGTTGAATCCTTGCCCTAGGATCCCTTGGAATTAAGATGGTTGGAACAATCTTTGAAGATGAAAGATTTCTCTCTCTAAAAACCCTCTCTTCTCTCTCTAATTTTGGTAAGATGATATGAGAAAATGAGGGTGAAAGGTGTTATATTAAAGAAGAGATCGGGTCAAAATGTTACAAAAATCTGGGCCGGGGCAAATCTGCGGTGCACTTTGCGACCGCAGAATCAACATGCGGTCCGCATAGTGACCGCATAATGGCCTCAAAATGACTCGAGTTCTGTTACAGAATGCGACCGATATGCTGTCCGCATTCTTGATCTACGGTCGCAAAGTGCACCGTAGATTCACTATGCGATCGCATATCGACCGCATTTTGAACACGATTTTTGGGAGACTTTCTGGAATGTTTTGCGGCAAGAATGCGGTCCGCATGTCAGGTTTGCGATCGCATTCTTGACCGCATATTGGACACTTTTCGGAAAAATTAATTCTCTACATTTTTGAAACTTAAATCACTACCAAGGGTCTGAACCGCGGCGAGCAAGCTCGCCGCGAAGAATTCTACGCATTCCTAACACATTATTCGGACCATGACACCATAGCTACTAGGTTTTATGCACAAATATTTTACGTGTCCTTACATCCTCCCCCCTTAAGATCATTCGTCCTCGAATGAGGATTTTGAAATAAATGAGTTGGTTTTGAAAGACATGATATGCAACCATCAAAATTTTGACTAACTCTTATATTTTAGAAAAATTTCGCCGGAGTTTCCTTTGTATTATGGACATATCCACCTGTCAGAGGCCCCCGAAACACATTACCAAACCACAATACACAAATACAACATTTCCCACAACTGGTATACACTTTCTTACCTCAACGAATGCACATATTCTATCATATTATTACAATTGCATAGAAACTAGTCACTTCAATGAATTCTTACCTTATTAAACCAATTTAACACGCGAATATTTATAAGGATTTCATTTATCAAGAAAGGTTTAAGTGTCCCAAGGCAACAACACAATTAACTCATTACAAAATGAAGGGGACTTTACTAATACTAAGAGGGAAACAACTTGGACAGAATGACAATTACTAGGAGTAGAAGGGTCACCTATTTTCTTCTAGGCTTGATCAAACAAATGGGGGTACTTTTCCTTCATCTCTTTTTCCGCTTCCCATGTGACCTCCTCAACTTGTTGACTTCGCCACAATACTTTAACAGAGGCAACTTCCTTATTTCTCAACTTACGGACTTGCGTATCAAGAATGGCAACTGGAACTTCTTCATATGACAAATCTTCATTAACCTCTATAGCTTCGACTGGCATGATGGTGGATGGATCTCCAATCACTTTCTTCAACATGGACACATGGAATACCGGATGCACTGATGACATCTCCGGAGGCAACTCTAGCCTATAAGCAACTTGACCAATCCTTTGAATGATCCGATATGGCCCAACATACCTAGGACTCAATTTCCCTTTCTTTCCAAATCGCATGACTCCTTTCATAGGAGATACCCTCAAGAACACCCAATCATCGACTTGAAACTCCAAATCCCTTCGGCGAACGTCTACATAGGATTTTTGACGACTCTGTGCTGTTTTCATTCTCTCCTGAATAACCTTGACCTTTTCCATAGCTTCGTACACCATATCTGGCCCTAGCAATTCCGCTTCACCTACCTCAAACCACCCGATTGGCGACCTACATCTCCTCCCGTACAATGCCTCAAACGGGGCCATCTGAATGCTAGCATGATAGCTGTTATTGTAAGCAAATTCTATCAGTGGCATGTGTTCATCCCAATTACCTTTAAAATCTAAGACACAAGCCCGCAACATATCTTCAAGCGTCTGAATGGTCCGCTCAGCCTGACCATCGGTCTGTGGATGGAAAGCTGTGCTGAGATTCACCTGAGTTCCCAAACCTTGTTGAAACTTCTTCCAAAAGTTAGCTGTGAACTGAGCCCCGCGATCCGAGATGATAGAAAGTGGAGTGCCATGAAGCCTTACTATCTCCTTGATGTACAATCTTGCATATTGCTCCACAGTATCAATGGACTTGACAGGCAGGAAGTGAGCTGATTTGGTGAGTCGATCTACTATCACCCATATTGAATCGAACTTACGCTGAGTGCGAGGTAACCCTACCATGAAATCCATATTGATCATCTACCATTTCCACCTTGGTATTTCTATAAGCTGAGTTAATCCACCAGGCCGTTGATGCTCGGCCTTCACTTGTTGACAGTTTGGACATTTAGCTACAAAGCTTGCTACATCTCTTTTCATACCGTTCCACCAATAAATCTCCTTAAGGTCATGATACATTTTCGTGGAACCTGGGTGTACCGAATACCTCGAAATATGAGCCTCTGCCATTACCCTTTCCCGAAGCTCGTCCACATCCGGAACACATAGCCTATCTTGACACCGCAACACACCATCTTCGATGCTGAGTACAAATGCTGAGGTCTTGTTATTTATGACCGCTTCCTTTACCCGAACCAATGCTGGATCCATGAATTGTTTTTCCTTGATTTCTGCGATCAATGATGATTCTGCTCCATTATGCACCAAGATATCCCCCTCGGCTGACGCCGAGATACGAACCCCCAAACTGGCTAATTGGTAAACCTCTCGAGCCAGGGGTCTCCGATCCACACCCAAATGAGCCAAACTACCCATGGATTTTCGACTAAGAGCGTCGGCTACCACATTTGCCTTTCCTGGATGGTACAATATGTCCATATCATAGTCCTTGAGCAATTCTAACCACCGCCGCTGTCTCAGATTTAGCTCCTTCTGATTGAACAAATACTGGAGGCTCTTGTGGTCTGAAAACACATCTACATGAACTCCATAAAGATAGTGCCGCCATATTTTCAAAGCAAACACAACGACTGCAAGCTCCAAATCATGCGTCGGATAATTCTTCTCGTGATTCTTGAGTTGCCTGGAAGCGTAAGATATGACTTTCCCGTGCTGCATCAATACACATCCCAAACCAACCCTGGAGGCATCACAATAAACAACAAATCCCTCTGTGCCTTCTGGCAAGGCCAATACTGGTGCCGAGGTCAATCTTGACTTCAATTCCTTGGAAACTTTTCTCACACGCTTCGGACCACTGGAACTTAACTGCCTTCTGCGTCAGCTTTGTCAATGGGGAAGCGAGGGTTGAGAATCCCTCTACAAACCTCCGATAGTACCCTGCCAAACCCAAGAAGCTACGTATCTATGTCGGGGTCGTGGGTCTAGGCCAATCTTTCACTGCCGCAATCTTTTGAGGATCCACCTGAATTCCCTCACTGGAAATAACATGCCCTAGAAAAGCTACGGACTCCAACCAAAACTCACATTTTGAGAACTTGGCATACAATTGATGCTGATGAAGGGTCTGCAATGCTGCTCTGAGGTGAATGGCATGATCTTCCCCGCTCCGAGAGTAGATGAGGATGTCGTCAATGAATACAATTACAAAGGAATCTAGGAATGGCTTGAAAACCCGATTCATAAGGTCCATGAAAGCTGCTGGGGCATTGGTTAGCCCAAAAGACATGACCAAAAACTCGAAGTGACCATAACGAGTCCTAAAGGCGGTCTTAGGAATATCCTGCTCCCTGATTTTTAACTGGTGGTACCCAGACCGTAAATCAATCTTTGAGAAGAACTTCGCTCCCTGCAATTGGTCAAACGGATCATCCACTCGAGGCAAAGGATATTTATTCTTGATGGTGACTTTGTTGAGCTGCCGATAATCAATACACATTCGAAGTGACCCATCCTTCTTTCTGACAAAGAGAACCGGAGCACCCCACGGCGACACACTCTGTCGTATGAACCCTTTCTCTAATAAATCCCTCAGCTGCTCCTTTAACTCCCTTAACTCTGCTGGCGCCATTCTGTATGGTGGAATGGATATTGGCTGAGTATCCGGCAATACATCGATCCCAAAGTCAATCTCCCTCTCCGGCGGAATGCCTGGAAGCTCATCTGGAAACACTTCAGGAAATTCATTCACAATCGGCACGGACTTGAGGGTAGGCACATCTGAGGTGGTGTCCGTTACCCGAACCAGGTGATAGATACACCCTTTCTTAATCATCTTTGAAGCCTTAAGGTAGGAAATAAACCTACCCCTTGGCACTACACCATTTCCTCTCCATTCAATAAACTGGCTCGTTAGGGAACTCGAGCCTCATAACTCTCGTTCGACAGTCAAGTTTGGCAAAGCATGAATAGAGCCAATCCATCCCCATAATTACATCAAAATCTACCATCCCAAGCTCAATAAGATCGGCTGTGGTATCACGACCACCCACCGTAACAACACAATTCCTATAGACTCGTGAGGCCGTAATAGAATCACCAATAGGAGTCGACACAGAGAACGGCTCATGAAGCTGTTCGGGTTCTATCCCAAAACTTGAAGCAATAAATGGAGTAACATAAGACAAGGAGGACCTTGGATCAATAAGGGCATAGCAATCAATAGTCTGAACAGACAGGATACCTGTAACAACATCCGGAGAAGCCTCGGCATTTTGGCGGCCACTCAATGCATAGAATCGGCTAGGTCCACCCCTACCCTGAGCTCCACCCCTAGCTGCACCACGCCCCACTGATGTTGGAGTACGCACTGATGATGTAGCAGCTGAAGAACCGGATGACTGAGCAGATCCCCTACCTATACCCTGATGGGGTGCACAAGAGTCTCGTTGAATATGACCTCTCACCCCGCACCCGAAGCACACTGGAAGGTCAAGGTAGCAAGTCTCTGTATGAAATCTCCCACACTTGGGGCATGTAGGTCTCCCCTGCTGCTGGGATCTCACCCAGGACGACCAGACTGACGAGACCTCCTGCTGTCCGAACCGGGTCTCGAGTAACTGCCCTGCTGATGACTGTGCACGGATGGCGGTGCACTCGCGAGGACTGAGCATATGACTGGGATGGCCCTGATGACCCTTTCCCTGGAAATGATCTCCCTGAATGACCTTTGACCGGGCCCTGCTGCTACTTTCTCTTTCTGCACGAATCTTCAATTTCCTGGCCTCTGTGGCCTGAGCAAACCCCACGATCCTCCCATAGTTCATATCTGAGTGCAAAGCTGCTGTGGCGGCCTCATTCACCACCAAAGGGCTAAGGCCCTGAACAAACCGTCGAACCCGGGCATCCATGGTCGACACTAAATGAGGAGCATACTTGGACAACCTTACGAACTCCATGTGATACTCCCAAACACTCATACCGCCCTGCTTGAGGACCTCGAACTCAGTGGCATGGGCTGCCATTGCCTCAGCAGGTAAGAAGTGGTCCATAAATGCATCCACGAACTCATCCCATCCGGCCGGAGGGCTCCCTTCCTCACGGGAATCCTCCCACATTTCGAACCATGAACGTGCCGCTCCCTTCAGCCTGTAAGAGGCCAACTCTACCCCCTCTATATCTGTAGCCTTCATCACTCTGAGGGTCTTGTATATCTCATCAAGGAATTCCTGTTGATCAGCCTCTAGATCAGTACCTAAAAATTCCGGAGGGGCCAATCGCAAGAACTGGTGGACTCTGGAGCCAAAAGAATCTCCCTGTCCGCTGGAGGATGCAGGGGCATCATGGGATCTCTGGGCCTGGGCGGCCACTAACCGTGTTAACATATGAATGGCTCCCCTAAGATCTTCATTAGAGATACCAGAGCCCGAAGCGGGAACTGTATCTGAGTCAGGAACACCGGCAGGAGGAATGGTGGCATCCTCTGCCGCGGCCTGGAATAGGGACACTTGGGTTTTGAACAGATGGGCCAGGCAAATTCGGGACCGGTGGGTCATTCTCTCCCACGGCATCGGGTACATGATTAACAGTTGCACTTGGGCCGGCATTGGCCCTAAGGCCGAGTCTAGCCTTCTTCTTAGGTGCCATATTCTGAAAATTTGGGAACAAGGCGCGAATTAGACACAGATATTTCCACATTGCACTTTACCGCACGATATAGATTAACAAGGAAATAGGTAAATTCCTAAATGCCGTGTAGCCCCCTACTTATATGATGTGGTCGACAACACACCTATAAGAAGGGCACTACTAGACACGGCTCCGAGACATCCTAGGACACTTTAAAAACCATAGGCTCTGATACCAAGTTTGTCACGCCCCAAATCGAGGAACATGACCGGCGCCTGACCGGGTTGCCCCAGTCAAGCGGACCTGGGTGCCTTTCATTCCCACGCGTTACCCCTGTGTTGATTGTTTCTCATTAATCAAATATCTTACTAACCATGAATGACTTCACATTAAACAAATAAAACCATACGATTGATTCATTCACAAGTTTGCAGTTTTAACAACGCCCGACATAACATAATGTATACATAAGACTGGAGTCCCACAGTTTACATGTCTACAGAGCCTCTAGGTACCAAAAAGGGAAATACAATACTTGCCGGTAACAAGGCTCCGGCTATACCTTACAAAACCAAAATGAAATCTAAACCGAAGTGGCATGAACCACACAAGGCCCCGAGGAAGAAAGGGGCTCACCAAAACGGGCAGTGGAAGGAGAAGGATACTACTGCCGATGAGTTGAAGTGCCTGCTACCGATCCACCTACAATCATAACACGAATGTAGCGTCCCCGGCAAAAAGGGACGTCAGTACACTTGAATTGTACTGGTATGTATGGACAAACTTTGTCCCAAGTAAACTCAAGCCATTAAATTACATTAAAACTAATCAAGCCAGCCAACCATGTTTTCCACCTTTTTCTCATTTCAGATAAGTCTCAACATAAGCACATTCAAGGTCAACAA
This sequence comes from Nicotiana noctiflora, assembly GCA_032618575.1. Lineage (NCBI taxonomy): Eukaryota > Viridiplantae > Streptophyta > Magnoliopsida > Solanales > Solanaceae > Nicotiana > Nicotiana noctiflora. The sequence goes on from JASVEL010006908.1 coordinate 22,824, forward strand.
ATAGAACAACAACCAATCAACAACATAAATTGCAAGTAGTCAAACATAGGGGCAATCAGTGCCCCACAGGTTGCAAACTCTCCTGCCGTCTCCTTTCACAATTTCACATTATTGATTTTTGTATCAATTTTCAATAGCGATTTCGATCGCTTTCCATCCTTATTGCCCCTGACCACCCTTATTACCTCGGCCACCCTTATCACCCCAACCCACACCTTATTTCCTCACGTTGCGGCGCGCAACACGACCCCGCCTTACAGTTTAAAACACAACAATTTCAAACAGCAGATAAGGTACTACACACAATTTTCAACAAGTTCAAATAAGCAACTTGCACATTGTTTCATGTTCTCAATTACTTATCAAGCCAATATCACAACCAAGTTACAATATTTCCATAATCAAAAATATTCACACAAGTATGTTCAACAATTTTCCACAATTCAAGTGTTTCATCTCTTTCCACAATAAACCAATTCTCGAGTGTTTCGTTTCCTTTCCACAAGGTTCCATATAGGCCATCATAAGTATTATTCACAATTCTTTACCCAATTCAACTCTCATTTAACTTTCGGTTCATATTCTATACCACATCACTCATATTTCAACAACAACTTTGAGAATTTCACACAATTTGTCAAATTAACATTAACCAAGCAATTTTCACACATATAGGCGATTTCACAAGAATCAAAATTAGCCATACATACCTGGTGATGAGTTTTCTTCCTACTTTATGCTTACCCAAGATATCCTACTCTTTCCAACCTTGTTCTTGAAGACTCTTACTTCTACTCACTTTTTTTACTAGAAATCAAGTTCAATAATCATGCATGAGTGTAAAAATTCTATTTTCAAAAGCTATTATATGCAAACCTCTCTTTACCCAATTTAAAACTGAAAATCAAAGAAAATAGTTAGGGTTTTTACCTTGAAAAGATTGGGGAAGTTGAATCCTTGCCCTAGGATCCCTTGGAATTAAGATGGTTGGAACAATCTTTGAAGATGAAAGATTTCTCTCTCTAAAAACCCTCTCTTCTCTCTCTAATTTTGGTAAGATGATATGAGAAAATGAGGATGAAAGGTGTTATATTAAAGAAGAGATCGGGTCAAAATGTTACAAAAATCTGGGCCGGGGCAAATCTGCGGTGCACTTTGCGACCGCATAATCAACATGCGGTCCGCATAGTGACCGCAGAATGGCCTCAAAATGACTCGAGTTCAGTTACAGAATGCGACCGATATGCGGTCCGCATTCTTGATCTGCGGTCGCAAAGTGCACCGCAGATTCACTATGCGATCGCATATCGACCGCATTTTGAACACGATTTTTGGGAGACTTTCTGGAATGTTTTGCGGCAAGAATGCGGTCCGCATGTCAGGTTTGCGATCGCATTCTTGACCGCATATTGGACATTTTTCGGAAAAATTAATTCTCTACATTTTTGAAACTTAAATCACTACCAAGGGTCCGAACAGCGGCGAGCAAGCTCGCCGCGAAGAATTCTACGCATTCCTAACACATTATTCGGACCATGACACCATAGCTACTAGGTTTTATGCACAAATATTTTACGGGGCCTTACAATATCGGCTAGTAACTCCTAGTGCATAAGCCATATCGGGACGCGTACATATCAGAGTATACATGATAACGCCCACTACACTAGCATATGGGACCCTACTCATGCATTCTCTCTCTTCAGGTATTATAATTCTTCCCTACTGAGAGTAATTCCAGTGCCTATTGATAATAGGCTAAACAGTTGCTATTAATGCTATAGATACCCATGCTTTGTTGTTGTTTTGATATGAAAGTTACTAATTAAATGCTTTAATTGATGCTATTTGGTTTCGCAAGGAATACAAGATTGACGGAGAACAAAATGAAGCATTTGGAGGCAAGAATGTAAAACAATCACCCACTTGAGAAGTACCTGAACGCAAAAGAGCGAGTAAGAGAATAAAAGAGAAAAGAGAAAAGAGAAAGAATTACAGGGATCGCCGCGGTCGCGCAAACTTTGGCGCCGCTGCTGGGGAGTTAACGGAATTAACAATTTCCACTAACAGGAAATACAAGATTTTTATTATAGTCAGTTTTTTTATTAACCAAATCTTTCATTGAATATTTGACGGTTGTTGACTTGGTTGCACAGGTGTATGCCTAGAAAGTCTATGAGGACTGGAGAACTACTTGAAGGACTCTTAGACCCCGAACAAACATTTCAGGCATTAAACTGTGCCAACAAAAGAAGTCAACAATCCCAATAGACACTTGAAATCGATATTGACATGGGGGACGTAAACAACCCCAACAGAAACATCAGGAATGAGCAAGCTAGTTTAAACGCCAGTGAAGTGGCACCGCCTGGCCCTGAGGGTGCAGAATATGATTGGGCACAACCCACAGTGGACAATTTGGCCACCACCATTGTTGTGCCTGCAATCCAAGTTGAATCATTCTAGATCACTAACAATATGCTACACTTGTTGCAGAACAAGAAATTTGTTTTCTGGGACACAAATAGATGACCCTCAGCAACACTTAAAGAACTTCCTGTCAATATGCGAAACTCATAGGTAACCCAACGTGACTCCGGAAGCAATCAGACTATTATTGTTTCCATTCTCGGTCATAGGAGAGGCGCAAATTCGGCTAAATTCACTGCCTATCAACTCTATAGCAACTTGGGATGAATTAGTCAAGAAATTCCACAACAAGTTCCACCCACCTAACAAAACTGCTCAGCAAATTGATAAGATTGTGAGTTTCAAGCAGAAAACAATGAAAACTCTACATGAGACATGGGGTAGGTTCAAAGGAATATTGGTTATGTGTCCTCATCTGTGATGACCCAGCCCGTCTTCACAAGAGTTACCACCCCATTTTCCCTTCATTTATGTGTTTCATGTTTCTATATTGTGTTAGAGTCTATTGGGTGAATTGGGATTAATTCTGTTTGAAATTAAGGCATATAGCCTTTTAGAGTGAAACTTGTTTATGAAAAGTCAACCTGGAGTTGACTATGGGTTAGAGGGCTCGAAATCAAATTCTGATAATTTGGCTAGTTCCAGGAGGTGGTTTGTGACTTAGGGGAGCAATCGGAAATGAATTTGGAGGTCCGTTGTAGAAATAGGATTGAATTGGCTAAGTTAGAATTTTGGCGAAATCCGATCGATAGGTGAGATTTTGATCCAGGAGTCAAAATGGAATTCTAATAGTTGCACTAGCTTCATTAGGTGATTTTGGATATGTCTGCAAATTTTCAAGTCATTCTGACATCGTTTGGTCGGGTTTTTGATAGAATGTAGGTTTCGAAAGTTTTGGTTGAATCTTAGGCTTGAACCGGCCTTAACTTGATGATTCGTGTGTTGGAGGGTGTGTTCTTATGATTGGAACAAGTTCGTGAGATGATTTAGAGTAGATTCGTATTTTTGGTTGAGGTCCCGGGGGCCCCGGGATGTTTTTGGAGGGTTTATCGGATGAATTCTGGAGTTTTTAAACTGCTGGTACGATCTGCAGCAGAACTTTCGCTTCTGCGGATGGGGAATCGCAGAATCGGCCCCGGAGAAGCGATATTATGGCTGCAGATTCTCTCAAGGGTCGACCAGTGGAATTCCGCAGAAGCGGTAGTGTTGTCGCAGGGGCGGGCTCGCAGAAGCGAGCCCTTGGTCGCAGAAGCGGATGTTGGGCGATTGGGAAATCTCGTAGAAGCGAAAAAAAATGACTTAAGCGGTCTTGCAGGTGGGAGACCTGAGCTGCAGAAGCGATGGTGTCTGTTAAGTGGTATATTGCAGAAGCGACAGAATAACCGCAGAAGTAGTCTCGCCTAAGCAAGTAAACTTTTGCAGAAGCGAAAGTCGTCAGTGATTTATGAAATAGAAAGGTTCGAATTTCAAAAGTTACAACACATTTTGGGCTTTGAACTAAGAGGCGATGTATGCAATTTTGAGGAGGAAATTGAGGGAATTCATCAGGTAAGAACTCATGGACTCAATTTATGTTATTATATTGTTAAATTATGGAGTAAACATCTAAAAATGGAGGATTTGAGGTGTATTAATGGAGGGTTTTTGCTCTAAGCTTGGGTTATTGAAAATCATTGATTTGAATGGGAAAATGGAGTCCAATTTTGATAAACTTTATATGTATGGACTCGTGTCAAGATAAGGATTCGGAAAATGTAACTTTTGTAATTTTTCGAGAAGCGTCCACGGAGTCGGGTTTTGGCAACTTCATGGTTTTGGTGTAATTCGAGTTGTTTCGATTGGGTTATGTTCCTTTAGCTTATTTTGATGAATTTCAATTGGTTTTGATCAAATTCTACACCCGTGGAGGCCGATTCTTGTGGTATAGGCATTGCGAGCTAGTCTTCGAGCCGAGTCGAGGTGAGTAATGGGTGTGGATGATGACCAGCGGGTTCGAAACCCTGGTACATCTTTATGTGATGTTGTATTAAGGCCAGACACGTACTTTCCCGTGAATGTGGGGTTGATTGTGATTGGGGACTATGGCTTAGTCCGACCTGGTAATGTTATACTGTGTTGTTGGCTATTATTGAACCGGTAAACCTCTTACTTGGATGGTTGTGGATATCTTTGGGCTGCGAGCCAGTTATTTGGATCCCTCGAGGATTGTTATCATAGCTTTTGTGATTTTAGCATGTTATTCTGGTATCACTCCTGAGCAAACAATGTCTAAAATGGTTTTCTACACTCTGGTATTTCTGAAAACACTATTTTCTACTGATATTTATAAAAGAGATCTTAAATGATATTTCTATGCATGTGAGGCTTGCATTGCATATATTTGGACTGATAGTGGATTGGGTTGCACGTCGCAGCATATCATTGATATTGTACTTGGTCTATAGGAGCCCCTCCGGAGTCTAAACCCCCACAGTGAGCACGGGTACCCAAATGGATCGGGCTACGTACCGTAGCGGTCATGTTCATGCATTGCATTGCACTTAGATATATGTGTTGTACTCTTTAGCTGATATTGCTGGTTCTCATACCGATCATATTGATAATAGTAAAGGATATCGTTGTATAGCCTTGCTTAGTGCTTTATTGGGTGTTCTTTTCTTCGTTGTCTTACTCGTGCTTATTACTACTGAGTTGGAAGTACTCACACTACTCCCTGCACCTTGTGTTCAGATCCAGGTACATCACAGCAGGGTTGACTTCCCAACTGATCAGAGTGCTTCATCCGGATTATCAAGGTAGCTGCTAGCATCCGCAAGACCTCACACTGAAGTCTATCATATCTTATCTTTAGACATTTATGCACTTGTAGTCACAGTTATATACAATATTACAGTTGTATTCTGGTAGAGGCTAATGACTTATGACTCATGATTCTATGGGAGGTGTTATACTAGTTTAGGGATATTTTTTCCAGATGTGCTAAATTCTATATCATTTTTATTACTGTTAAATGCAAAAAGGGTAAAGTGAGAGCTAGTAGCTCTGTATTATGAAGGGTTGGTCAGGCTGGCCAAGCAATGTGCTGAGCGCCATCACGTCCGGGTTTTGGGGTCGTGACAAGTTGGTATCAGAGCCTAGGTTACTAGGCGTCATGAGTCTTGAGCCGATTAGTAGTGTCTCGCAGATCGGTACGGAGACGTCTGTATTTATCCTCGGGAGGCTGCAAACCTTTAGGAAATACTTCACCTTTCTTGAACTCTGTCGTGCGGTTTGTTGTTCCAAGAGCTGAACTTCTATATTCTATTCTCTCGCAGATGGTCAGGACTCGTGCTACAGGATGAGGTGGACGACCACCATTGCTACCACCTAGAGGACGTGGTCGTGGTAGAGTGGCAGGGGCGGTGCCAGTAGACCCACCTGTTGCCCCTATCCAATATCAGCCCCCAGTGGTTGAGACTCCAGCAGTACCCGTTCAGGCACCGGCAGTGTCTATTGTTATTCCTGGCCTCTAGGAGACTTTGGCCCAGATATTATCAGTCTGTACAGGATTGGCTCAGGTAGTTTTAGCTACTACTACAGCAGCGACATCTCAGACCGGGAGTGGTCATCAGACCCCCGCAGCTCGCACATCAGAGCAGGTTGTGCAGAGACTTATGACGCTAGAGGCAGTCCCAGCTCAGGCAGTGGCACCGGCTGTTCCAGTTACGACGATTGCGCCAGCCCTAGAGTATGTTGTACCGGTGATGCCCGACAACGAGCAGCGTAAATTAGAGAGATTTGGTAGACTTCAACCACCTTCATTCATTGGTACTAAGGGCGAGGATGGCCAGGGTTTCTTAGACAAGTGTTAGAGGATGTTGCGTACAATAGGGATTCTTGAGTCCAGTGGTGTTTCATTTACTACATTCCAGTTTTCTGGTCCAGCATTCATTTGGTGGGAGGAGTTTGAGAGGCGTAGGCCTATAGGGGTAGCACCTCTTACTTGGCAGCAGTTTTCTACTCTCTTTTTAGAGAACTATGTGCCTCAGTCCTGTCGAGAGGAGCTACGTCGCCAGTTTGAGTGGCTAGTGCAAGGCGATATGTCAGTGACTCAGTATGAGTTGAGGTATACTCAGTTGGCTAGGCATGCTACTTTGATGATCCCGACAGATCAGGAGGTTCATTGATGGCCTCAACTATTCTATTTGTATCTTGATGACCAGAGAGAGAGTATTGGCAGCATCTTTTGAGCAGGTTGTTGATATGGCACACTCTATTGAGGTGGATCATCGCTGTGAGCGAGAGGAGAGGGAGGCCAAGAGGCCTCGAGGTTCTATCAGCTTTAGTGGTACTCCATCCAAGGGGCAGTCTCATCAGGGTAGAGGTCATTCATCTAGACCTTCTCAGTTAGGTCGCCTAGAGCATAGTGGAGCTTCTTCTAGCTGTGGCCATCAGGGTGTTCAACAAAGCTAGTCTTCACTCAATGCCCTCCCATCTCAAAGTTCAACACCTACTTCTTCGGCCCAGGGTTCATCTGCGGCGAGGGGTTCTCTTCATTCCCCTTCTCTAACGCCAGGCAGTTGTTTTGAGTGTGGTGAGTTTGGCCACATTAGGAGGTAGTGCCATCTACTTGGCAGGGATAGGTCTCAGCAGAGGGATCAACCCTCATCTTCAGCACCATCTCAAGCTAGTAGGGGTGGAGGTCAGTCTTCTAGAGGTCGTCCTAGAGGTGAGGAGCGATCGAGTGGAGGTCCGACACGTTTCTATGCACTTCCTAATAGTTGTGATATTGTTGCCTCAGATGCATTGATTACATGTATCATTTAAGTTTGTCACAGAGATGCTTATGTTTTGTTTGATCCCGGGTCCACATATTCGTACGTGTCTTCTTATTTTACACATCATTTGGGTGCGACCCGTGGTAGTCTTGATTTGCCTATTCATGTATCTATCCCGGTGGGTGATACAATTATTGTGGATCACGTCTATAGATCCTGTATTGTTTCTATTGGGGGTCTTGAGACCTGAGTGGATCTGCTATTGATAGGTATGGTGGATTTTGATGTGATTTTGGGCATGGACTGGATGTCCCCGTGTCATGCTATATTGGGCTGTCATGCCAAAATAGTTACATTGGCTATTCCTGGTATTCCTCAAATTGAGTGGCGGGGTTCGACTGATTACGTCCCTAGCTGTGTTATTTCATTCTTAAAGGCTCAGAGAATGGTTGAAAAAGGGTATTTGTTGTATCTAGCAATTGTGAGAGAGGTGGGAGTTGAGACTCCTAGTATTGATTCTGTGCCTATTGTGAGGACTTCCCAGATGTGTTCCCATCAAACCTGCTAGGTATGCCACCAGACAGGGACATCGATTTTGGTATTGACTTGGTGCGGGGCACTCAGCCCATTTCTTTTCCCCCTTACCGTATTGCACCAGCTGAGCTTAAGGAATTGAAAGAACAGCTTCAGGAGCTTTTAGATAAGGGGTTCATTTACCCTAGTGTGTCACCATGGGGTGCGCCAGTGTTATTTGTTAAGAAAAAAAATGGTTCTATGCGGATGTGCATTGATTATAGACAAATGAACAAGGTAACAATGAAGAATAAGTATCCTCTAACGCGCATTGATGATTTATTTGATCAGCTCCAGGGAGCGAGGATGTTCTCGAAGATTGATCTTCGTTCCGGCTATCATTAGCTAAAGATTAGAGACTATAATATTATGAAGACTGCATTCAGGACGAGATATGGGCACTATAAGTTTCTTGTGATGTCTTTTGGGCTGACCATTGCCCCAGCCGCGTTCATGCATATGATGAACAGTGTGTTCAGGCCATATTTGGATTCATTCGTGATCTTATTCATTGATGACATTCTGATATACTCTCGTAGCCAGGAGGAGCATGCTCAGCATTTGAGCGTTGTGTTGCAGAGGTTGAAGGAGAGGAAATTGTATGCTAAGTTCTCCAAGTGCAAGTTTTAGCTCGCGTCAGTAGCTTTTCTGGGTTATGTGGTGTCTCTTGATGGTATTCAGGTTGATCCGAAGAAGATAGAGGCGGTGCAGAGTTGGCCTAGACCGTCCTCAGCTACGGAGATCAGGCGTTTCCTTGGTTTGGTGAGGTATTACCGCCGGTTTGTTCAGGGATTCTCATCCATTGCTTATTCTTTGACCAGGTTGACGCAGAAGGGTGCACCATTCATGTGGTCGGATGAGTGTGAGGAGAGTTTTCAGAATCTCAAGACAGCTTTGACCACAACTCTAGTGTTAGTCTTGCCATCAGCTTCAGGTTCTTATACTGTATATTGTGATGCCTCGAGAGTGGGGATAGGTTGTGTGTTGATGCAGGAGGGTAGAGTGATTGCTTATGCTTCTCGTCAGTTTAAGCCTTATGAGAAGAACTACCCTATTCATGATTTGGAGTTAGCTGGCACAGTTCATGCCTTGAAGATTTGGAGGCACTATTTGTACGGCGTGTCCTGTGAGGTGTATGTTGATCATCGTAGTCTCCAGCATTTGTTCAGACAGAGGGATCTTAATTTGAGCTAGTGGAGATGGTTTGAGCTGCTTAAGGATTATGACATTACTATTCTATATCATCTGGGGAAGGTCAATGTGGTGGTCGATACTTTGAGCCGAAAGGCGGTTAGTATGGGCAGCTTGGCGTATATTCCAGTTGGGAAGAGACCATTTGCTTATGATGTTGAGGCGTTGGACAATCGGCTAGTGAGGTTAGGTATTTTAGAGCATAGTAGGGTGTTGGTTTGTGTTGTTTCTCGGTCTTCCTTATATGATCGTATTTGTGAGCGCCAGTATGATGATCCACACTTACTTGTGCTTAAGGATAGAGTTCAACATGATGATGCCCAAGATGATACTATTTATAGTGACGGTGTATTGAGGATGCAGGGCCTGATATGCGTGCCCAATGTTGATGTCCTTCGTGAGATGATATTGGAGGAGGCCTATAGCTCGCGGTATTCTATCCATCCAGGTTCCGCGAAGATGTACCAGGACTTGAAACAACATTATTGGTGGAGAAAGATGAAGATGGATATTGTGAGGCATGTAGCATGGTGCCTCAACTGTCAGCAGGTCAAATATAAGCATCAGAGACCCGGTGGCGTGTTTCAACGTATTGATATTCCCGAGTGGAAGTGGGAAAGGATCACTATGGACTTTGTTAGTGGACTCCTTTGGACAACGAGGAAGTTTGATTCAGTTTGGGTGATTGTGGATAGGCTCACCAAGTCAGCTCACTTCATTCCTGTTTGTACTACATACTCCTCAGAGCGGTTAGCTGAGATATTCATTCGTGAGATTTTGAGATTGCATGGAGTTCCAGTTTCTATCATATCAGACAGAGGTGCTCAGTTTACTTTGCAATTCTGGAGGACATTTCAGCTTGAGTTGGGCTCACAAGTTGAGTTGAGTACTGCATTTCATCCTCAGACGGACGGACAGTCCGAGCGTACTATTCAGATCTTGGAAGATATGTTGCGAGCATGTGTTATTGACTTCGGTGGTTCATGGGCTGATTATTTGCCTCTCGCAGAGTTTGCCTATAACAACAGCTACCAATCTAGTATTCAGATAGCGCCATATGAGGCTTTGTATGGGAGACGATATAGATCTCTAGTGGGTTGGTTCGAGCCCCGTGAGGCTAGGTTGTTGGAGATAGAGTTGGTCCAGGATGCTTTGGACAAGGTGAAGGTGATTCAGGAGAGACTTCGCATAGCTCAGTCACGCCAGAAGAGTTATGCGGACCGGAAGGTTTGGGAGGTGTCTTATTCTGTGGGTGAGAAGGTCTTACTGAAGGTTTCGCCTATGAAAGGCGCCATGAGATTTGGGAAGAAAGGAAAGCTCAGTCCGAGATTCATTGTCCCTTTTGAGATTCTCAGGAGGATTGGAGAGGTGGTCTATATGCTTGCTCTACCACCCAGTCTATCGGGTGTTCATCCAGTGTTTCACGTATCTTTGCTCCGAAAATATATTGGCGACCCGTCGCATGTGTTGGATTTCAGTAATATTCAGCTAATGATGACTTGACCTATGATGTAGAGCATATATCTATATTGGGTCATCATGTGAGGAGATTGAGGTCCAAGTACATTGCATCAGTAAAGGTTCAGTGGAGAGGTCGGCCCGTGGAGGAGGCCACTTGGGAGATCAAGCAGGAGATGCGGAGTAGATATCCTCACTTATTTGAGTCTCCACGTATGTTTCTTGACCCACTCGAGGACAAGCGTTTGCTTAAGTGGGGGAGAATGTGACGACCCGACCCGTCGTCATGAGAGTTACCACCCCGTTGTCCCTTCATTTATGTGTTTCATGTTTCTGTATCTGTGTTAGAGTCTATTGGGTGAATTGGGATTAATTCTGGTTGAAAATAAGGCATATAGCCTTTTAGAGTCAAGCTTGTTTATGAAAAGTCATCTTGGAGTTGACTATGTGGTTAGAGTACTCGGAATCGAATTCTGATGATTTGGTTAGTTCCGGGAGGTGATTTGTGACTTAGGGGAGCGATCGGAATTGAATTTGGAGGTCCGGTGTAGAAATAGGCTTGAATTGGCTAAGTTGGAATTTTGGCGAAATCTGATGGATAGGTGAGATTTTGATCTAGGAGGCGGAATGGAATTCCGACAGTTGCAGTAGCTTCGTTAGGTGATTTTGGATATGTCTACCAATTTTTAGGTCATTCGGACATCGTTTGGTCGGGTTTTTGATAGAATGTAGGTTTCGAAAGTTTTGGTTGAATCTTAGGCTTGAACCAGCCTTAACTTGATGGTTCGTGTGTTGGAGGGTGTGTTTATATGATTGGAACAAGTTCGTGAGATGATTTAGAGTAGATTCGTATTTTTGGTTGAGGTCCCGGGGGCCTCGAGATGTTTTCGGAGGGTCAATCAGATGAATTTTAGAGTTTTTGAACTGCTGGTATGATCTGCAGCAGAAGTTTCACTTTTGCGGATGGGGTACCGCAGAAGCAGCCCCGTAGAAGCGATATTATGGTCACAGATGTGATCAAGGGTCGACCAGAAGAATTCCGCAGAATCGGTAGTGTTGTCGCAGGGGCGGGATCGCAGAAGCGAGCCCTTGGTCGCAGAAGCGGATGTTGGGCGATTGAGCAATCTCGTAGAAGCGAAAACTAAACCTCTTAAGCGGTCTTGTAGGTGCGAGACCTGAGCTGCTGAAGCGATGGTGTCTGTTAAGTGGTATATTACAGAAGCGACAGAATAACCGCAGAAGCAGTCTCGCCTAAGCGAGTAAAATTTTGCAGAAGCGAAAGTCGTCAGTGATTTATAAAACAGAAGGGTTCGAATTTCAGAAGTTATAACACATTTGGGGCTTTGAACTAATAGGCGATTTTGAGGAGGAAATCGAAGAAATTCATTAGGTAAGCACTCATGGACTCAATTTATGTTATTATATTGTTAAATTATGGAGTTAACATCTGAGAATGGAGGATTGGGGTTGTATTAATGGAGGGTTTTTGCTCTAAGCCCGGGTTATTGAAAATCATTGATTTGAATGGGAAAACGGAGTCTGATTTTGATAAAATTTATATGTATGGACTCGTGTCGAGATAAGTATTTTGAAAATGTAACTTTTGTAATTTTTCGAGAAGCGTCCCCTGGGTAGGGTTTTGGCAACTTCGTGGTTTTTGGTGTAATTCGAGTTGTTTCGATTGGGTTATGTTCCTTTAGCCTATTTTGATGCATTTCTATTGGTTTTGATCGGATACTACACCCATGATGGCTGATTCTCGTGGAAAGGGCATTGCGGGCTAGTCTTCGAGCTGAGTCGAGGTGAGTAATGGGTGTGGATGATGACTAGCGGGTTCGAAACCCCGGTATATCACTATATGACGCTGTATTGAGGAGAGACACGTACTCTCCTGTAAGTGCGAGGTTGATTGTGATTGGGGATTGTGGCTTAGTCCGACCTGGTAATATTATACTGTGTTGCTGGCTATCATTGAGCCGGTAAACCTCCTACTTGGATGGTTGTGAACATCTTTGGGCTGTGAGCCAGTTATTTGGATCCTGTGTGGATCGTTATCATAGCTTTTGTGATTATAGCATTTTATTCTGATATCATTCATAAGCTAACACTGTCTAAAATGGTTTTCTACACACTGGTATTTCTGAAAACACTATTTTCTACTGATATTGATAAAAGAGATCTTAAATGATATTTTTATGCCTGTGAGGCTTGCATTGCATGTAGATGGACTGGTAGTGGATCGGGCTGCCTGCCACATCATATCATTAATATTGTGCTTGGGCTGTAGGAGTCCCTTCGGAGTCTGAACCCCCATAGTGAGCACGGGTACCCAAATGGATCGGGCTATACGCCATAGCAGTCATGTTCATGCTTTGCATTGCACTTAGATGTACTTGTTGTACTGTTTAGCTGATATTACTGGTTCTGATACTGATCATGTTGATAATGGTAAAAGATATTGTTGTATAACTTTGCTTAGTGCTTTATTGGGTGTTCTTATCTTTGCTGTCTTACCCATACTTATTACCACTGAGTTGGAAGTACTCACACTAATTCCTGCACCTTGTGTACAGATCCAGGTACATCACAGCA
>JASVEL010006909.1:0-86266 GCA_032618575.1 Nicotiana noctiflora
GGACAATCAAAGATTATATAAAGGGTAAATCGGAATCAATAGTAATATATCTTAAAGATCGATCTTTGGATTCGTATATAGGTTGTTCTTGTAAGAATGTAATGGATCTTGATGAAGTGTTTGAGCAAGTAAGCAATAAAGGGATAAAATAGAGAGAAAATGACATAGCAAGTGAGAGTTGTATTATTAATGATCATAATACTTGTCTTACAAATGAGGGGGACCATTCCTTATATAGAAGGATGACCCCCACGCCAACACATTACATCGTCCCAAAGCTATTACTATTACAACGAAGATATAAGGGAGGGGGAGTCGGGACGTTTGCTCGGGCGAGCCTGCTGATACGCCACTACAGTCGAGGGCGTACCCTTTTCATCGTACGGACACGAAAGAAGGTGTCATCTGGCGTCTAGGGCCACGTAAGGATACGTGCTCGACCCGTATTACATCCGAGTCAGCTATATGTGTATACATGCTCGCCCCGTCTTACATCCGATTCGCCCTCGTATAGGGATCTTTAGCAAATGAAATTTATTAAAGTCATATAAAGGGACCAATAGTTCATTAAGTAGCAAATTTGGTTTATGAAATTTGCAAGCCCTTAAAAATTTGATTCAAACAAAGGAGAAACAAGAAGATGGATGAAAGGGAAGGGTGAATATATACAGGTTTTCAGTAAACAAATTATTAGAAAAAAAATAGGAATATTATTTGTTACTAATCTAATAAAATATTTTTTTATATTACAAGTAAACGTCAAGGAGTGGATTATCCTTTCTCAGTCTATTATTAATCAGTGTTAGAATTCGACTTAAAATCTTGGAGGGTTGAAAATAAATTTAAAATGATTGCCAAATTTCGTCATTATAAGTATGACTGAAAACTATGTCACAGAATATATATATATATATATATATATATATATATATATATATATATATATATATATATATATATATATATATTCACATTGTTTGAAATACCGTTGCTTAATCTAACGGTCTATAATACAAAAAATGACATCTCTCACCTCTTCTCCTATTTCCCCTCCCCGCCATTTCTTCCCTCCGAGAAATCACCATTCTCCTTCTTCCACTTTCCTTTCCTCAAATCCAAACCCTAATTTTCTCTCCATTTTCATCAACCAAATCTTACCATATATCACCTGAAATATCCATCCATTGTGATGGTCTTTGATGAAAATGTGCAGACAAAAAAGGCAGAAATACAATGCCTTGCTTGCCAATTTTTTGCTTTGCATCATCTCGACGAATCACATTGCAATAGCACAGCAGACCGGTAACTCCGGGTCGGCTCAGCTCTTGACCCAGGTCCTTTATAGCAGTTTCAGCAATTTCACTTCTTTATTTGACCCTGGCGTTACCAAGGAATTGGGGTTTTGCATTGAAGATGTGTAAGTCATTTTCTATAATATTTCTCTTCATGCATTTTTTTTTTTTGTAAATAATCTCTTACACTATTAGGTCGCGTTTAACTATTAGGGGCTATATTAGGCAATATGTTCTATTTTTAAGAATACAAATCCCGCTTCTTATGGAGGCTCATTCCTTAGGGATATCCTTTGGTTAACAAATTTCGTTATACTAACAGTTATATATAACTTAAACTATTTTTTTTAATTTGTGCCAATTCAATGTTATTATGAAACTGCTTGGTATTAGGAACTCCAAGCGTATTAGTTCAATTAATGAGCATGGCTCTAGCAGATTTACTTTAGGTGTATTGTTCATTAGGAGTCTTTTAATCTAGTTGTTATAATTTGTTATTTTACTTCCATATGTAGATTACTTTTAGTTTTAGTAAACCTAAGTTATTGAATATTGGATTGTGACGGGTTTGAAAAGAGTGACATGTATAGTGAAGATTCTCATAGTCAAACATAACTGCAGAGAAGGGTGTGGCCTAGTGATCAACAAAGTGAAGGAGAACCATTCAAATCCTTGCTAAGCAAAAAATATTGGGTGATTTCTTCTCATCTGTTCAAGCCTTGGTTGATAGAGCTACTTGGTACCACTGGTGGGAGGTAGGAGTTGCCCGGGGGAATATTTATGGACAACACTATCATAAAAAAAGGTCAACCTAAATTGATTAGGATTTGCTGCATATGATACGATGAACATAGTGTGGACTGTCAAAGCCCTATTCTTTCCGGTGCTGTTGAACCCATAATAACCCCTACCGTACTATAGACTGTAAATCTTGGTGTTCGTGCTCTTACTATCTTACTTGTACTTTATCTTAAATTGTGTCATAATAGAATATATGTATCGGAAAACGTCTTTTGTGTTGCTTTAGAAAAAAGCACATTCTTCAATTCCTATGTCATTAAGTCAATTTTCGAAAGCTTTTCTTAAATCGTATTTCACTTTGGTTTCGGGTAGGGGTAAGGCCTGCGTACGTATTACCCTCCCCAGACCCCATCTTGTGGGATTATACTAGGTAGTTGTTGTTGTTGTATTTCACTTTGGTTGTTACGTGTTTGGCTTGGCAATTCATCTATAGAACTTTGAAAGCAGCTAATTTTCAGTTTGATGAATTCTGATCATGTTGTAGGGACGCTGAATGGAACGCGGCTTTTAATTTTACAGACAACACAGATTTTTTGACAGCATGTGTTAAACAGACAAAAGGTACTAATTTGCTGGATAAGATTCTCTGAGATTGTATGTTTTCTAGTTCGAAGCCTGCTGATCTAGTTCATGATATTCTACAAGATGTGCATCAGTTAAACTTCAGAAACTTGTGAAAAGATGTAATAAGTGGGCTTACTTTCTCAGATAAGCTAATAATATGAGTTCCTTGGGTTGGTAAACATTTGAATAGCAAGTTCATTTTGTGGTGATCAATAGTAATTAGACAAGTACATCATTTAATATTTAGTTGCTTCTATTTCCAATGGCATGGATTGTTCAATATTGTCTTTATTTTCATACTCACAATGTCATTGTTGGTCCAATAGGTGATGTAATAAAGCGGTTGTGTACAGCAGCAGAGGTAAAGTTCTATTCTCAACTTTTAACGCAAGGTGCTGGAAGAGGAAACCTGAAACCTAACAAGAATTGTAATCTGGTATCATGGGCTTCTGGATGTGAGCCAGGATGGGCTTGTAGTGTCGGAAAAGACATGCAGGTTGACCTTAAAAATTCAAAGGATATGCCACCTAGAATTCTTGATTGTCAACCTTGTTGTGAAGGTTTCTTCTGTCCTCGTGGTCTCACCTGCATGATACGTAAGTATCTAGAAGTATATTAGCTTATAGTCATTTAAACCTGGTTCACTATCCGAAGTAGATACGAAATCTCAATCAATTTAGACCAAACAACATTTCAGAATTTCTTAATATCAAGACATGGTGTTTTCAAGCATTTCAGAATTGCTTAATACCAAGACATACTGTTTTATTTTTATTTTATTTTATTTTATATTTCTACACTTTTTGTGAAGTGATGAATTTTCTTCTCTAATAAACAATCACAAATTTATGTTTCCTATTTTCCGGTTGAAGCCTGCCCATTAGGCGCATATTGTCCTCTTTCAAAACTCAATAATGATACTGGTGCATGTGACCCGTAAGTTTCATACATCTTTTGGAGAACTTAATTATTCTTACTTGACCAGAATTTTTTGCATCCTTCAACTGATATTGCCTGCCTCAACATATGAAGGTACCGTTATCAACCTCCTCCAGGACAGTCAAATCATAGTTGTG
This sequence comes from Nicotiana noctiflora, assembly GCA_032618575.1. Classification (NCBI taxonomy): domain Eukaryota; kingdom Viridiplantae; phylum Streptophyta; class Magnoliopsida; order Solanales; family Solanaceae; genus Nicotiana; species Nicotiana noctiflora. Next base: position 3,734 of record JASVEL010006909.1, read on the forward strand.
GTGGAGCAGATGTCTGGGGTGATTTTGTGAGTACTACTGAACTATTTTGTTCAGCGGGATTTTACTGTCCAACTACTACCGAGAAGATTCCTTGCACTAAAGGGTATTTATATTTATCCCAAAACCAGAGAACATGTATCTTAGCGTGCTTTCTTTTTTTCTCCTGCTGATTTTGGCAGCAAATAGCAAAATGCTACTTCTGTTTAACTTGGTGGATACTTTTGCTCATATTAGAAGCTCATGTTAATCCATTCACTTATCATGCTGTCTGTTTATGCTTTTTCCAGCCATTACTGTAGAGCTGGTTCTACATCTCAATCAAGTAAGTCCTCATCTCATGTGACAGTCTGTTTTTTCTCTGTACTGAGTTCTGTGTTGCTTCATTTCTTATTCTTGACTTTTCAATAAAATACAAATCATGGATTAACTTTGATCCTTCCAGATGTAGGGTACTAGTAAAATTTACTGTTTGGTTCTGCTGTGTCACTTGTACCATACATCCAAAGCAAAATAAAGGAAAAAGTAAGACAATTATCTTGAAAGTGAAATACAAAGAAGAATACTAGGATGCAAATTTGGCATGCTGTCATATCCAATATCTTCTTTGCTTAGGTACTGTTAAAATATATTAGATGGATATCCAACAACTACTACTAGAAATGAGCATGACGTATAAAGATATGAGCATATTGGACATCCACCTTACCAAGATTGTTATTTTGGTGGTGGGGTGTGCCTCACAGTCTTCTCTACTAAGAGATAAATTTCTTTGAACTCGTTTTGCTGAGATGAGACATCTATTAGTTGTCATGTTACAGAGTATGTGTTACTTGTAACTTGAAGATAATATCACAAGATGAAAAGTTATACTCCCTCCGTTTCAATTTATGTGAACCTATTTCCTTTTTAGTCCGTGCCAAAAAGAATGACATTTTTCCTTATTTGGAAACAATTTACCTTTATGCAACGATTTATAGCCACACAAAATAAAGGTGCCTCATTTTACACCACAAGATCAAAAGTCTTCACTTTTTTCTTAAACTCCGTGCCCAGTCAAATGGTTCACATAAATTGAAACGGAGGGAGTATTAAGTAAGAACTCATTGAATGTACTTCTCAATTTCTATTTGTGGAAATATTTTTTGGTCTGAACATTTCCATCATCATTATTATGGACATGCAGGCTGCTATAAATTAGCTATTTGTGAATCACAGACAGCAAATCAAAATATCACAGCTTATGGTATTATGTTTTTTGTAAGTCATTTCCTCACTCCTAGGCTGTAGAAATATTTATGATCTGTGTAGGTTTCTACTTTTTAAATAATGCTCTTGGGTTGTTAGCTAGTATGGCCATGCATGTCTTAATTTTTAGGCTTGTAATGGGAGAAGGAAAGTGAGAAATGCATGCCAAAAATAACAGAATAGAACCAGCAAAAGAAAGATCTTCCTTCAGCTAATGCTCGCTATTGCCTTACCAAAGGAGGAGGAAATGGGAGGGATTCGTCTTGACGTACCTTCTACTCCTCTTTTCTTAATCACAGTGGAGTAAAGGCTGCATAAATAATGCAGCTGAACCTAAAAGCACAGATTGCACAAGATATAACATCTTACTTTCCCTTCTCTTCGGATTTCATCTGTAACAAGTCACAACTCACAACTAACCAAAAAGCTTCTCTGATAACTTTCTTCTTCTTCTCATTTCAAGTTTTATGACTTAATTAACTTCATTTCTCGGAGTTCCCAATGGATACATTAGAAGGAACAAATGCTTTTGGTTCCTTGGTAACTCCTAAGGAAGTCATAATTTTTTTTATCTCTGAAGAGTCTGTACATCACTAATTATCAAGAATGAACGTCAAATTGATATTCATGTTTCATTGTAATAATCAGATCCATGCTGCATTTGCTGAAACTCGTGTATGTTTGCAATGAATATCTGGTAGAGATTCAAAATGTGAAAGTTCTTTGAATATGTCAATTGAACTATGACATATTCTTAGGTAATCAGTTTCCAAGTCTCCTTTAATCTGAAAAGACTTCCATCTGTCCTGAGTTTTTTGTGTTTCATAGGCTTTGAATATCTAATAGATATGACTTCTGTAAACTAGTCATGCTTCAGCCTCGAACATGCATGTTTTATTACCTAGCTGGGATAAGATTTAGATTTCACACAGGTTGCGACATGTAACTGGCCTCTCCATTTCTAATAGGGTGCAATCACACTTATACTTCTCATTATATACAACTGTTCTGGCCAAGTGCTGAGCAGCAGAGAGAAAAAACAAGCAAAGTCCAGGGAACGTGCAGCAAAAAGTGCAAGGGAGACCGTACAGGCACGTGAGAAATGGAAATCTGCTAAAGAGATTGCTCGCAAGCATGCAACTGGTCTACAATCTCAATTGTCAAGGACATTCTCCCGAAAAAAATTTGTAAGTCAACAGGACCCGCATAAGGCACCCAGTCATGCTAGGTCTCGTTCAGAAGCTGCCTTACCCCCATTGCCCTTAGGTACGTCTCATGCCAAAGCTAAAAAGCAAACCAACCTCACAAAGATGGTTCAAGAGCTTGAAGAAAATCCTGATAGTCATGACGGTTTCAATATTGATATTGGGGACAAAAATATGAAAACACCTGAGCAGGTTGGGGACAAAAATATGAAAAAGCCTAAGGCTAAACAGTTGCATACCAAGAGTCAAATCTTTAAATATGCATATGGTCAAATTGAAAAAGAAAAAGCTCTGCAGGAGCAGAATAAGAATTTGACCTTTTCTGGTGTAATCTCAATGGCAAGTGAGATTGAGATAAGAACTAGGCCTCCCATTGAGGTGTGTTTCAAAGATTTGACACTCACTTTGAAGGGGAAAAACAAGCATTTATTGAGGTGCGTATCAGGGAAATTATCACCTGGCCGTGTTTCTGCTGTTATGGGTCCATCTGGTGCTGGAAAGACAACATTTCTGTCTGCATTGACTGGTAAGGCTGCTGGGTGTACCACGACTGGTGTGATTCTCATAAATGGGAAGCCCGACCCGATGCAGTCATACAAGAAAATTATTGGCTTTGTACCTCAAGATGACATAGTACACGGAAATTTAACGGTGGAGGAGAATCTTTGGTTTAGTGCTCGGTGCAGGTATGCTGTCATACTTCTGTTAGTCTGAAGCTGTGCATTCACATAACATTTCAAAGTATTCTTGTGAGAAGTCTATGTCCCTTCTATTGTTGTTAAACACAAACTAGGCAGAGATATGACCAGCTTATATTATCCAAAAGGAAGTTAGTTTTGCTCTACTGCTTTTACTTGTTAGCATTGCTGTTTTTGATGCTATATTCATCTGACGCTTGACTGCTCTTCTTTATTGAATCACTTTTCCAGATTGGCAGCTGATTTGCCTAAACCAGAAAAGGTTTTAGTTGTTGAAAGAGTCATAGAGTCCTTGGGATTGCAACCCGTGAGAGATTCTCTTGTGGGGACGGTTGAGAAACGAGGCATCTCTGGGGGTCAAAGGAAGAGAGTCAATGTTGGGCTGGAAATGGTTATGGAACCTTCTTTGTTAATCTTAGATGAACCCACTTCTGGTTTGGATAGCTCTTCATCTCAATTATTGCTTAGAGCACTCCGTCGTGAAGCTCTTGAAGGAGTGAATATATGCATGGTGGTGCACCAACCAAGGTGTGTTGTGGCAATAGCCTCTTTTCTTTGGTCTTACTCTGTTTCTTCTTCCATCTGCATTCCCCGGTGGTTATCATATTGACTTTTATCTGTTGCAGTATTTTTTTTTATCCTCGCACTCGTTAAACGAATTGCAATTATAAAACACTTGGAATTATAACCATAAAAATTTTAGTAGTTTTTTCCTTCAGCGTAATTATGGCCTTTCAAATTACTTTATTTTTGAACTACTGTGATGAAAGTAAATAAAGAGCATGATGTTCTTGTGGACTAATTGGATTAATATGTAGCTAGTGACTTGCAACTAGTGGCTTTTGGGTAATTCTACTTTCAGCGAGTGGGATCTGTCTTCTTAAATGTGTAACTACACGCTGAAAGAGTCACTCAAGCCTGTGGAAAATGTCTTTTTGGTAAGCAAGCCTCTGAAAAAATGTTAATCATCCTAAAGGTCATGAATGTTTTTTGTGCTCCACCATTCTTCTGGAGAGGATCTTTCAGAAGAAAGGATTTTACCAAAAATGAGCTAAATCAAACCGACATGCAAGAAAAACAGACACAACTTGGATAGTTTGACAATGTTTCATTTTGGTTCTATGTAATAATTAAAAAAAAAGAAAGACGAAGATATCTTTGCTAACCGGACCTTACCATGGACACCTTATCTCAGTAATCACTTCTTCTTTTGCAGCTATACTTTGTTCAGGATGTTTGACGATTTGATACTTCTAGCCAAGGGTGGCCTTACGGTATATCATGGACCGGTGAAAACAGTTGAAGAATACTTTGCAGGCATTGGAATAACTGTACCTGATCGTGTTAACCCTCCTGATCACTTCATTGATATTTTAGAAGGAATTGTTAAACTTCCGAGCACAGCAGTGAACTATAAAGATCTTCCTCTCAGATGGATGCTTCATAATGGTTACCCCGTACCACCAGACATGCTAGATTCTTCTGGTTCAAGAGCATCTTCGGTTGGAGAAAATTCAGCTGATGGAGCAAGTCCTGCAACTGCTACCTCCGATCAATCTTTTACTGGAGACATGTGGTCAGAGGTCAAATCCAACGTTGAACAAAAGAAAGACCGCATGCGATACAATTTTTTGGCATGGAAGGACTTGTCCAATCGGAGAACCCCTGGTGTATTGTTCCAATATAAGTATTTCCTTGGAAGGTAATGATAAATTTCTCTCCTTTTCAGTCGTATATCTTCTAATTATTGTTTAAGATGTCTTCGTGCTTGTGTTTGATTATCTTGTGCTTGCTGTCTTATGTTCAAATACGTGTACAGTTCTTTTGTTTTGAGTTTGCATTTGTTTTGACATTGGCATCTATGATACTGCATACTGTCAGAGTCGGCAAGCAGCGATTGCGAGAAGCCAGGATGCAAGCAGTAGATTTTCTTATTCTATTGCTTGCTGGAATCTGTTTGGGAACACTTGCTGAAGTGAGTGATGAAACCTTCGGAACTATGGGATACCTTTACACCGTCATTGCAGTTCGTAAGTTCAAAACCTTGGAGCAGTATATATACTTAAGTTTTTTCATCTTTATTAAGGAGAATTAATGACTTAAAGACAGTTGATTATTTTTCATTTGCAAACTTGGGACACTCAATTTTAAAATCATATTTTGAACTCTGTTCCCGAAACTTGCTAAAATAAAATCATGATTTATTTCATGCAGTTCATCATTTTGTAAATCTTTTTACAGATAATGAGGTTCAAAGATCTAAGATTAGCATACTGTGCATGTGTAGTGTAAAACTTTCTGCCATGAACTGACAAAGTGTTTTAAAGTTAACTAAAGAAATTAATTGTTTTTGCTTTTGAACCTCATTACTGTGAATAACCATTCTTTATTGCTTACCTGAAGTAAGAAATAATAAAGCTCAAATAAACAAAGCATCTCAGAAAAGGAGATAGTACAACAGATTGCAGAAGTTAGAGAGTAAAAGAGAAGTTACAACATTTTTCACACCCAGCCCAGAAATTCTCTTGGAAATGAAGGTTTAAAGTTTAGACCGAGAATTTGAATCATGGATTTGGCATGGTGAATTTTACCTTGAAAGAGTGGCATTTACTTTATAGAAAACAGTCGAGGTGTCAGAAAATATGGATTTTGATACCTTATCGTTTGATGGTTTTTATATGAAAGTTTTGTTATTGCCAGTTCTCATGTATCTTCATTAACCTTTTACTTTCCCTTGGTTCTAATTTTCCTAAGTTTTTATCCAGCTCTTCTCACCAAGATTTCGGCTTTGAGATCATTTTCTCTTGATAAATTACACTACTGGAGAGAGAGTGCATGTGGCATGAGCAGTTTGGCATACTTTATGGCTAAGGATACCATTGACCATATCAGCACAATTATAAAGCCTGCAGTTTATCTATCAATGTTCTACTTCTTCAATAATCCAAGATCTTCGATTTTGGATAATTATATCGTCTTGCTTTGTGTTGTATATTGTGTTACTGGGATAGCGTATGCACTTGCCATCTACTTCAACCCTGGTCAAGCTCAGCTGGTGTGTACTTGGAACTTTGATAATGAAATACAGTTCATCTCTATGCCATTATCCTCTATCTCCATCATTCTTTACTAACAAGCTAATTTGTCTTTCAGTTGTCGGTGTTGCTACCAGTTGTTTTAACTCTCGTAGCAAGACAGGACAGTAGCTCAATAATGGGGAAAATAGGAGATTATTGCTATACAAAGTGGGCCATGGAAGCATTTATAATTGCAAATGCAAAGAGGTTTGTTGTATCCTTCTCCCGTAATCCCATTATATCTTCTTGCATTTTGGCTACCTTACTAACACACACTTGCTCAAAGTTAAGAGTATTAGTAAATCATTAGCCATCAGTTGATGAATATCAAATGCACCTGATATCAGGCATTTAACACGTCTCCACATGTTGATCTATTCATTCCAGGGTAGATTTAAAAAAAATTTTCTCTTGTTTTTTGTTTTCGCGGATTTTAGGTACTCTGGAGTGTGGCTGATCACAAGATGTGGTGCACTAAAGCAAAAGGGCTATGCACTTGATCATTGGTATCCTTCCTTAATATCACTCCTGCTTCTTGGTGTTATCAGTCGCTGCGTAGCATTTGTCCTTTTGGTAACTTTCCAGAAAAAATAAGTCTTGTGTTGTTGCTCTCTTTCTTCATCGGTTGGCATACTACTAGCACAAACGAAAATGCCAGCTTACAGGCTCACCACCATGCCGAAAAATGTTGGGAAGCCTCTTCAAAGTTGGGTCCCTTGTGAAAATTATGGTACATCACCTTGATATGATTCTGGCGAAAAGTGTAATTTACTCGAAACAAATTGTACAGGGCAGCAAGAGTCTATCAAAAGGTTAGATGTTATCATTCTTTGTTTGGCCAAAAAAAAAAAAAGTGTAACATATGTGCTAGCAGTAGTTTCTGTTGGAAATTGATGCTACCTGCTTCCTGGGCCTCATGATGTACCTAATCATCAAGAAAAATAACCGAGACTGTCGTCTCGTCTTTGTGAAGTTGTCAAGGATGTGACTGAGAAGACACTTCAGAAATTGAGGGTGTATCCAAAAGTTGATGTAGATCAGATAAAAAACATCATATTATGGAAATGGCTATGCAGCCAAATGTGATAATGCCAACTTGTTGACAGCATAAATTCAGTTTTGTTTGAGTATCCAGTAGTTTTTACTTTTTACCAACTTGTTCACCCCAATCTCCCCCCCCCCCCCCCCAAAGCTCCAACAGTCATTATCGACCAATTTGTGCATTCACACAATTTTTGCATGTTTTTCTGGATAAGCAAATAGCAAATATAGTGTTGGTTCTGCAAACTAGCCAAGAGAAATGCATTACAGCCTCTCTCAAGTTCAGTTTGCAATGAGAGATTGTGTTTGTGCACACGCATGCCTACAAAAATAACTACCCAGAATAGTCCCATAGAGTGGGGTGTGGGGAGGGTAGTACATACGCAGTCCTTATCCGAAAGGGTAGAGAGGCTGTTTCCAGTCGATTCTCGGCTCAGGAAAAGGAAAAGAGAAGACAAAAGCAAAACAAAACAACAGGACATTAGTAACTCCAGTAGAAATCACATAAATAATTATGTAGATAACAACAACAACAACTATCCAGTATAGTCCCATAGGGTGGGGTCTGGGGAGGGTAATATGTACGCAGACCTTACCCCTACCCGATAGGGCAGAGAGGTTGTTTCCAATCGACCCTCGGCGAAAGATCGAGAAAAGGAAAAAACAAAAACAAAACAAAAAGGAAAAGCATTAGTGACTCCAGAATAAACCACACAAAAGACTGACATATAAAAAGGCAAAGTAAACAAAGCAACAACATGAACAAAAGGAATTAGTAATTCTAGGAGTACTCACAGAGATACTAACCTATCGGGAACCCTCCCCCCCTCCCCCGACCCATCCCTATCTCGTGAAATAATAGAAGCCCCTAACCTACAACCTTGATACTAGACCTCCAGATTTTCCTATCAAGAGCCATGTCCTCTACATAAATAATTATGTAGACATAGACCATAAATAGCATGACATACAAAAGGACAAGATACACAAAACAACAACAGAAACAAAGGGCATTAGTAGTTCCAGCAGAAAGCACATAGATAATTTTTGAACTATAAATCATAAGTAAAATGGCATGCAATGCAAATACACAGATCTTCTATGTAGAGCCCTACCGAACCCCGGCCTTGCCCCGGGAAAGAAGTGTGAGAAATTCTAGAAGCCCCTATCCTACAACCCTGATACTAGACCTCCAGACTTTCCTTTCAAGAGTCATGTTCTCGAAATCCGCAATCTAATCATGTCCTGCCTAATCACCTCTCCCCAATACCTCTTGGGCCTCCCTCTGCCTCGACTCGCGCCAACCGACAACCGCTCACAACTCCTCACCAGGGCATCGAGACTTCTCCAACGCACATGCCCGAACCACCTGAGCCTCGCTTCCCGCAGCTTCTCATCCACTAGGGCCACTCCCACCTTCTCCTAAATAACTTCATTCTTAACCATATCCAACCTGGTGAGCCGGCACATCCACCCGAGCATCCTCATCTCCGCGACCTTCATTCTCTGAACATGAGAGTTATTCACCGGCCCAGCATTGCTGGTCTAACCACAGCTCTATAAAACTTCCCCTTGAGTTTTTGTGGCACTTTCTTGTCACACAAGACTCCCGATGCAAGCCTCCATTTCGACCACCCTGCCCCTATACGGTGGGTGATATCTCCGTCCCCCTAAATCACCCATCCAAGGTATCTAAAACTATCCCTCTTGGCAATGACCTGAGAACCAAGCTTCACGTCCCTACCTACTTCTTCGCCGCTCGACTCGGCGCTAAACTTGCACTCCAGGTATTATGTCTTAGACCACTCAAGAGTCTGTCTCCAAACCTCCAACCTCTCATTAACGCGCCCTCATCTCGTCTATCAAGACTATGTCATCAGCAAATAGCATACACCATGGCACATCCCCTTGGATATGCCGAGTTAGAACATCCATCACCAAAACAAATAAGAGAAGGCTAAGCGCAGATCCTTGATGAAGCCCCATAACCACCGGAAAATGGTATAAGTCGCCACCTACCGTCTAACCCTAGTCTTAGCTCCATCGTACATGTCCTTGATCACTCTGATGTAGCCTTCCGGCGCACTCTTCGCCTCTAGGCACCTCCATAGCACCTCCCTTGGGACCTTGTCGTACGCCTTCTCCAAGTCTATGCATACGCATGCCTGTTTGGTAAAATAGCAAGTAAAATCAATGAGAAAAGAAAGGTCTTCTTTTTCTTTTCTTTTTTTATCAACAAGGAAACTTAAGTTTCACAAAGCAAAAGAAATCGGATACTAATGATTTCTCTTCATATTCATGCGATGTATCAAAACCCATACAATCGAATAGTTGAGTCAAAACGGGATGATAACGGTTGAACTATCGCAGAGATCTGCCGCCAAAAAAATAATAATTTTCCAGTCAACCAAACATCATAAATATCAGCACAAAACTTTTAACTATCGTTGCCTCGCTGAAAAAAAATTTGTGTTTCCCTGGTAAAATGCCTTGTTAGAGTGATGATGAAGCCTATCTATAACCTCCTCCCCCTACCCCTACCCAAAAAAGAATGAAGGATATTATCACTCCTAACATGTTCAGAAAACTATAACTAGAATGCTGCCTATTTGGTAAAATACATCAACTTTTGGAATAAGATTTTATTTCCAAACCATATCCCCAAAGAATTTTAGTCCAGCGACGCCCCTTATCTCCACGTCAACCAATGGTGCTTGGATTATCTTTAAACTTGCTAACTCTGGATCTTTAGTGATCATATCAAGAGCACGCATCTGATCCTGCAACGTATAAAACAACTGAGACATCAGCAAAACTATGCAAGAGAAGATCAGCGAAATTAGAGATTCACAGTATAATGCAGTTTCTAAGTTAATCTAAAAGTTTCAAGGTCTTGAATTTGCACTTACAAGATTAGAATATAGATGTAAAGGATTAGATTGGTTTGTGTTGACATATTGTCATGATATAAACGCCTTATATGACAGATAAATTTTGGCCATTTGTTGAATGACTGAAATTTGCATCAGGAAAGATACCATAAGACAGAAAAACTTGAGAGATAGAAGATACCTAGAAATCCTAGTAATTTTTCTCTTCTATATCTTCTCGTCTTATACTCTCTATGTAACAGCATAAAACATCAAACTAATCTGGATCAACATTCATATTATTTGGATTCAAGTTAAAAAAACTAATGCTACATCCTATTTCTGTTATAACATATGGTAGCTCTCAGTGCCTTCTAATGAAATCAACAGCATGCTTGATTTATGATGTATTGGTTGGTCATGAGTACCTTTTCTCGTGCAAAGTTTGTTAAAAGTTGCAGATATAGAAATCAAAGGATAATGTGACACATGGAAAAAACTTGGCGCAACCCAGCTTACGACAAGTTATGAAACAGTTAGCATTTCCATAAAGCTGAAGACATCAGAACCAATGTGTTTCCCCTAAAACCTCCTTGAAGAGTACATCTGGAACTACGAAACATACACATGGTGGAAGTGTACATTCAGGACATCCATGCCATCTTGCATAACTTCTCCTAAATGTGGTATCTACAAGGCTTTATTAGAATTAGTTTTCAAGAGTTACATCTTTTTTTATCAATAATTGAGATATATCAATGGTTTGACACAAATAAACAATTCAAAAGAAACTTATTCCCTACTAGAAATTCGGACACCTAGCTCAGCTTCCTTTAATAGCTTCACCGCCTTCCAAGTGATGCAAAAAGAAATGCAAGGGAATCTGCTGTAAATCCTGTGGACTGGGTATTCTTCATCTAACTTAGGTTAACATTTTTTAGAAGGAAAAAAAACTTAGGTTAATACTTCACACAAAAACTTCTCGGTTAGCAGTATAATTGGGAAGAATTTAACTAAAAAGAGAGATTCATCTGGATCAGAATCAACCATTCAATAATTCAAGATATGGGATGGATCAGAAAGTTTCACTACGCTAAATATTTGAAGAGTCAACTGTTACCTTTCTTCTCATCACACAGAACTTGCAGTCCGATGCAGACGGAGGTAGGACTTGGTTGACAATAAGTCTTCTTACTGGGATAGTTTCCTTCTTCAAGGACGCACAGAGCCGTGAAGACTCATTTGCCGCCATAACCTGTACATAATTTTTTTTCCCACAAAGTGGTCAATCAATTTTTCAAAAAGAAGTTGCAAGCACAAGCAAAGAATAGATTGTCCTACATGAGATGTTTTGGTCAATTCATATTTGATCGGTTGAGCATAAGTAGCACTTAGAGGTACTACAGGTAAATGTGTTTAACTGAGCAAGGACATCCTGATAATAATACATGAGAAGCAAATATAGTAGAAATGATAAATATACATGAGAAGCAAATATAGTAGAAATGACACTGGCTTCTGAGACAATAAAAAATAACCATAAATGATATCACAGGGCAGCATACTTGCTTATCTATTGCTCCAAGTATTATGAAAAGCCCTAAAAAGGTGAAAGAGCAGCACAGAAAGATATTTATGCAGCAATTGTCTGCACGCATCTTATCTCACACGCCCAAAGGAAGATGTACAATCTTATCTTCCCACCACGTGATATAGAAGGATTAAAATGAATGCACAAAGAAATGAAGGTTTTTTTGTTGGGTAATTGAATGGAAGATTAAGCGAAAAAAAGGAAAATTGTTAAAAGAGTTCAAGAACTTGTCACAAAAGCAGCCTTTTTCAACCAATGAAGTCACCAAAATTCCAACATCTTTCCACAGCCATGATAGCAATGTTTTTTTTTTCTTTAGTTTCTCTAATATGCATTACTTAATTTGATCCATATTTTTCAACCCTGAGAAAATATTCTATAGAAGCCTCTATATGATGAATAAGAATGGACTTGCCGGTATAACACCCAACTCTAAGGAACACGAATCACATTAAATGAAATTACAAGAGCTGGGAGATGCTATTTATGATTGGACGGCCGCTAAAGTTAGAGAACTGATTTGTTGCAAACTTATGCTGCCTAGTTCTTAAGTTAAAATAAGAAGACAAGGAATTTGGCGCATTACGGTGGGGATCGTCACAGTGATAAACTCTGTAGTTGCTGAATCACGGAAAAGATCTCGAACTTTTGCCATCCTCTCCCTTAATTGCTCAAGCTTGTCACTCTGCAATGAAAAGAAATGATGTTCAATGCAAAGTAATTAGCACAGCAGGAAAGGAAGTATTGCAACTTTAATGCTTACAGCAGCATTTTCTTGAGGCTCCGCCTTGTTGAACATGGATTTTAAAGCTGAAGTTGCTGATGCTATTTTCTTTTTAAGCTGTGACACACGAAATAGGACTTATAATGCTGAAGTGCCCAAAACGAATACTTTGCTTGACAAACTCGAAATGAAAGGACTGTCACAAAGTCTCACATTTAAACATGCTAAAAGCCTAAAACCACTGGAATATGTTATGGTTAAGAGGAGAAGAAAGACATTCTCACATTTAAACATGCTAAACCACTGGAATAAGTTATGGTTAAGAGGAGAAGAAAGACGTATCGGCTTGAGAGTTCTCATTCTTAAACATGGAAACAATTTGATGGAAGAAATAACCTATAATGTCCTTCTAGTAGCATAACATTATTTACCTTCATCATCTTGCCTATTGATGCATCCAAGAAGTCTGGAAGTGATAGTAGTCTAAGTGTGTGCCCCTGCAGTATCAACATGTAAATGAAACTTTAAGCCCAGAGAAGAAGTTTTACACTAAGCCAATTTCTTTCAACTCACCGTTGGGGCTGTGTCAAAAACTATGCGAGAGAAGTTACTATAGTCTTTTGATTCAAGAAACTGCATGACCTGCAGAACCATCCTATGGTCAAAGTGACTGAAATAAGACAACAATAAGACAGTTGTTTATGTGGAGCATTGATACTAAAAACAGCATCGAACAATCACTATACATGCCTTGGAAATTGCAATAGCCTCATCTAGACCAGGTGGAGGAGTGTCCAACAGCTCTCCAAGTTTTAGTTCTCCCAACTTTCACAAGTTAATAAGAGCAGAGTCAGATACCACAAGGAATCTTGCAAACATCATACTTTGCCGATTGCCAAAATCAAAACTTTTTTCAAAAGTTGCTATTTCAACTGCTGCAATAGAGAAAGAAACTTGAACCTGAACTTAACATGTAATGTTGAGTTTAGAGGCCTTACCAATTGAAACAACAACCAGAGACATGGTGAATTGCTTAAAGATCTAAGATTAAATCAGACACAGTTAAACTGGTCGTTGAGTAGAACTCCCTCAGTTCCCTTGTACTTGGTCCAGTATCAGAATACTATAACTAAATTTTCCCTTTTACTTATCCACCTTAGCAAATCGAGAGGCAATTAATTATATTTTTCCAATTTTACCCTTATCATTGTGCAACTATTTCCCAAACTAATCGGAGTAACAGTAGTCAAATTTAGATTTCCAAAATACCATTAATAAGGATAATTTGGTAAAATAAACACCTAACTAATGCTTTCATAAGGGGAGTGCAAAATGCAAACTGGATAAGTAAAGGGGACCAGAGGGAGTAGGAAACAAGGAGAAACTAAGACTAGGCATGCACAGTTAAAACCAAATGAAATGAGAGGGATTTATTTGGAAAAGAAAAAAAAAATGAAACATTTTGCTTGTGCTGTCACCTGCTCAGCAAGCATTCCGAGACCCATGCTGTCCATAAAATCTTTGACACCTCTGCCACCTTCTAGTTGGCTTGTCGAACGGAACTCTTCCCTTGTTTTCTCTGGGTTTATCTATTTGAATATCAGTTTACTATATAATATGTTTGCCATAAACAAGTGGACACTCCTAAGTACCAGCATTAAAATCATAAGAAAGAGATATACCTCTAGTGCATATAATGGAGAATCCACTCCTTGAACCGGAACAAGTTGCCCTCCAGTCAAATCCTATAGAAAACACAAAATATTAAATACATTAACTTTTACCCTCTTTTGGAACAATTTTAGAAGAGAAGTACGTAGCAGTTACCTGATCAAAAGAATCACTCAAAGAGTGGGCAGGGTCAGTTGAAACAACAAGAGTCGGGTGACCATGATTTGCAAATTTTACTGCCAGAGAAGCAGCACAGCTAGTCTTTCCAACCCCTCCTTTCCCGCCTAACATGAAATACTTCCGCTGTGTCCCACTAACCATCTCATTGAAGCCAACAAAAGCTTCAGTGGGAGTTGTAACCGATCTTACTACAAAGATAAGAGTAACTTTAAACAATCACAAAGTTGTTCTTTATAAACATCTTAAACATTGTTCTGTGTAAAGTCAAGAATACGTTAACACATGATTCTTTTTTAACTATTCAAGTTGGTATTTAACGTTTACAGTTATATGTAAAGTAGCTGTGTGAATTCTTGTTTCACACGTATTTGTCCTAAGTTCTAACAATCAATTGTTACACTAGATATAGTATAACTTGTCATTAGAATTTGGTGGAGTCGACAGAATGCATAGAGCAAGATACAAACAAACTAAAAAAGCAGGGTTTCAATGCTGAATTGGCTTTAAAGTTGTGGTTCCACAAATCTTCCACTGTTGGTCTCACACAAACACCTAAGTAGAATCAGGACTACTGGCTTCTTTTTTGAGAAATAATCACTCCTTGGCATTTGCATTTTTTAAGTCTGAATTCACTGCGGGGACAAAGGTCTTCTTTTTATGTTTTTAACATGGAACACCATTTACATCTGTTGGCACACACTAGAACAACTACTACTACTACTAGTCCCAAAAAAGTTGGGGTTGGCCGTATGAATTATCACTGACAAGTTAATCCATTTAAACTCATCTCATGCCTATATTATGCAAAATATAAATAAAAAGTATTAGAAAATCTGTATATTTTTAAACCTATAAATCTCTGAAAAGCTAAACCACTCCTAAAAAGTATAGGACCTACAGTAAAAGTGCTAACGTCTAAGATATATTCTCAACTAATATGTAACCCCTATATTAGACTTTTTTAGTATTACTTGTTCCTTTCGCTTTGTTTTCTTACTATCTTGTTGTTGTTACTGCTTGATGCTAATGCTTTTCTTTTTGTCTTCGTGAGACTAAGGTCTATCGAAAACTGTCTCTACCTTCAAAACGGTGGCAAGGTGGGTAATACACACTATACCTCCCACATCCCACTTGTACAAAGTGCTTCTTCAAAGACACTATTTTTACACCTCGAACCCGTGTGACATTACACCCTAAAACAAATGCATATCTACCTAAAATACCCGAGTCTTAAAACGATTGATAAAGTTCAACTACATACCTTCATATTTCAAATCCCATATGCAGATATAAGAATCATTCATAAATAAGAGCAACACATGTTTGATCAAATTACCCAATGAAAAAACAATTAAAAGGCACTGAAAATACCAACTTTATAATGGAGGGTTACCTTGAAATGGGGATGTGAAAGGTTTTGAGTTGAAACTTGTTGAAAAAGAACTAAAGCTTCTTTTAGTGTCCTTCATTAAAGAAAAATATAAATTGGCTTTTGTAGTTTGACGAAAAAAAGAATTCATGGCCATGGCTATGCCGAAAGATATAAATTGGTTTTAGTTTCAGGTTAAAGCTTATTTTGCAGCAGCTTAAGGAAGAAAGACTGAAAGAGTGTGATGGTGGAGCAATTTGTTTTGGGGTGTTCTGTAGACTTGGAAAAGAACATAGGGTCGAAATTATAATTTTTTGGTTTTTGTTGGATGTTAACTTTGGTCCTGGAACATATTTGGATATTAACATTGATCTTCCAAGTTGTCAATTGGGCAAATAAGAGTTTCTCTTATTCGCCACTATGTAAAATTATATATCACCTGTTCTAACAAGTAAGTTGTATAATTTTTAAGATTTCATTCCTTATGAAGGGTTACATATAATTTTATTTTGACTAGTATTAGAGTATGCGCTCTCATACCAATAAGCACTAAATTTATTAAAAGATACGTAAATATAATTAGATAATAAAAATAATAAATATTAGTATGTGTTTCCAGTTAGCTAACTCAAAAATAAAGAAATCACATGCAAAAGTTTTCATATGTCTTATTTTTTACGTTGAGAACTTATGTGGGTATATCTTATGAAAACTTTTATTATTTTTGTGACCTAATACATGAAAAAATAAATATATAATTACTTTTATCACGATTGTTCAAAGACATGTAACATATAATAATTAATAAATTAAATGTTTTTGATTTTTTAGAGATTTACGAATAAAAAAATTGGTCCTATACCTCCTAAAAAATTAATAGTAACAATATAAAGTCTAAAAATAACTAATATTGAGTTAATATTTATAATAAATATGTTAATATGAAGAAAAAAATAGTGATACATTGTCATTTATAGAACTTAATGCGAAAAAGAAAAAAGATGATAACTCATTTACATTTTGTCGTCCTATTTTATCTTTAATGTTTTAAATTGATATTTTTATTAAATGACTCTTGATACTATAGTATATCCAATTTACTTTATTTTCTGATTCTTTTACTATCAATGCTCTTCTTATAGAAATAAAATTTATGTACTTTAATAGCTTGGTGGAGTTGACAAATAGTATTACTTATATGATGAATTTGACAAAGAATTTAGAAATTTTTTTCTAATTAATTAATTCAAAAGCTTAATTATTAGTTCTCAATAATTTTTTTAATGTAATCTTAATTGATTTTTACCTTTTAAATATAATAATTTCCTACATAATTCAAGTGAGAAAATCTAATTAATAAAGTTTTATTCATTTAAAAGTTCTTAATATTAGAAATAAGTAAATGAACCTATATTCTTATATTTTACTTAGAACAATAAGTAAAAGACCCCAATTATTCTTCACAAATTGTATTTTTTTTATTTGTACCGAATGTCCGAGTCTCTAAGTGAAAAATATATTATTGTACAAGATTTTTTTACTATGATAATATCTTGCTTTAACTTCGCATAATCATTCAGAAATTAAGCACAACATATTATCTGTTCATATTTAATAAATAAGACATCATGTTACTTCATTAATTTAAAATATAATAGAAAAATATTATATTAAAAAACCCGTTCCTTTCCATTATAAAGTATTGTCAACATTTCTTTTACTTGTCATCAAATAAATTCTTTATATTGAATCTATTTCAAATTTATTTTGTCTTAAGATTTTTAATTTATACGACAATAAGCAAATGAGTCAACTTTTTAATATTTGGTAAGAGAAAATTTAAGTCAAATCATTTTTTAATATTTAGCTTAATATTATTGCTTAAATCTTTGGAGCTAGAAGTAATGATTGTAAAAGGAATGGTAGAAACCTCTGCACTAACATCCGTCACGAAGGCCCAATTAACAAAGCAATACCTACCAGCCGTCTTCTGGTCCTTGGGTTACTAACTACCCTGCTAGAACATAATCCGATGCACATTGCCACGAAACTCGCAGCATCTTTCGACATAGCCCATAACACATTTGTCCAGACAACCAGTCTGCAATCTAATATCATAACCCATAGTGCTTCCAATTTCCAATAACCGCTAAACGGTGCCGATACACACGATATACAACCACTGCATAGGTAGATCACGAGAACTTCTAGTCTCCAACACATATATAACACATGATTTACCATGCCTGATCCCACACTCTGGCGTACGAATACATACACATATCAAGCATCCATTCATACCACGAACGACATTCAGAAATTTCCCTATACCATCAATCACTCAACCATCACAGTCGATTCAATAAGAGAATATTGCAATACCACCAGATATTATCAGTTTACATTACCTTGCCCTTTTTCTAAACATATACCCCCCGCCAATCACTAGAATGGCAGTACCATTTTCCTTAATCACCAGAAAGATCGATTCTTAAAATATCTACTTGCGCTGCTCAAGTATTTTAATGACTTCCCATTATTATGAACTGATCCCAAAACCTTGAACACACCAATATCAACTTTCCATAACACATCGTATATACCATACCACACTAAGATAACATGAGAACTTTTATCCCTCTCCTGCGCCGCAAACATCGACGCACTCAACTAGTCTAGAACTTTCATGATCCCATACAGGAGAAAATTATTGCACACTCCAAGCTTCGCATACCAATAGGAAATATACTCATTTTTAAACCACGGTGAAACACATCATGAACTCTCTCTCCCAACACCATTGTATAAGCTGAACTGCTAGGACTGAATCCTTCTACCCATACCGAGCTAAGCAAACTACCAGTACTCAAGAGCTTTGTTGCACAATACTTGTAAGACTCATTACCTCGAACACGTACCCAAAATTAAATGGAACAACTTCTCCCTTCTAATTCATGTTTAATTAAATATTCTCCTTTACTGAAGCACCACAATACCTCAACTCAAGTTACCACGCGAGACTCGCACATAAGACCACATGGTCTAAGACCCATAGGTCACTGAATACTTTCTCAGATGTTTCCCAAAAGTACCACATTCTATAATACTTTATTTTGAAGAACTTCCTGCGATTCTGAATTCATTATCATTACCTTCCAATACGGATACATAGAATCCCATAATTAACATAACATACCACAAGTCTTGATCTCTTCTAACGAAACTACAGTCTCTAGCCACATACAAAATCTTAAGACACCTGACTGTTACATGCAAAATCTTGAACACAGCAAAACCATTCTCGGGAGTCATTCACTCTTATTCAGCTGTAATTCCTTTGTCCTATTGAATAGAACCACTCGTACCTTGTTAGAACTCTGACACCGCAGAACATGATTTCATACATATACAAACAACCATCTTTCTGCCCCATGCACTGAGCATTCTTTATCAACGGCAACTTAAAACATCCTAATATTTCTTCATATCTACGACGCACCATACAACCTTTATCAAAATTTTCCTTCACGCTCGCTATTCTCGGCTTAATTTCCGCGACCAAAACTGATTCGCCCACATACTTTGAGACAGAACCAACATAGCACGGAACAGTGCAATCATTTAATCAATACCAACCTTCCCAACTTGACTCGAAGCCATATATCAAAGCGCTTTTAACCACTCATAGCATTCTTGCTCAAATGATTCCACAATGTTATAGTGAGATTAAACTCAAGTCATTTAGAAGTTTTGGCAGAGACTCGAATCATCAAAAATCTTAACTCTTCTGCAATTCTTGTATGCATTCACACACAACAGTTAAGCCTACTCTTTAAGTGACAAAAATCTTTTCTAAGTCCCAAATTTCCCAAAAATTTTGACGGAGTTTCCTTTGTAATTTGGCCAATCCACCTGCCAGAGAATCACCAAAACCACCCTAACAACACATCCACAACTCGACAAGACATCACATTGTATATCAATGACATTAATCTCAATACTACACGAATTATATTATTAAAATTGATATAGGGACATGCGTCGCACCTATTCGAATCTTAATACATATAAAATACCTTTCAATTACACATAAGAATTAACCTACCTAAGGACACTCCGCAAGCGATAACCCACATGCATCACCTCAATTTTGTATTTCAGCGCACCTTCCACTAGGATACACATAGCACAATCAATTAGTCTTCCTAAGCTTGAACTCATGCCACCGCACATAATGCACTTTACCTTTCCGCTAAGAGACATAAAAATATTCTCCATGCCCATAGCTCGGGGCTACACAACAGATCACAATAAGAATCGAACACCTAACAGCTCATCCATTATCAAGCTACCATTTCCACAATTAGGGACAATACTGATCATATGAATTTCATAATACCAGCTCACAAAATCAGCACCTCGGTGCTCAAGCCATAGACAAAGATTCGGCCTCAAGTCCTCACGACTGGCCCAATATGAACTCTCGGAGATTATATCTTGCCCCTCGATCGGGGAATCACACGCTATCAAGGCAAATATAATACTGAGCGCTCGAATGCGCACACAGATGTGTGGAAGGAATTTCAAGTATTACATCTCAAGCTGAATCAAGTACGTATGATAAGAATTTAAAGAATGTGAAGTGTTTTCTAAAAGGTCTGCAGCCTCCCGAGGATAAGTACAGACATCTCCGTATTGATCCGCGAGACACTACTAACCAGCTCAAGACTCATGAGGCCTAGTAACCTAGGCTCTTATACCAACTGTCACGACCCCAAATCCGGTCGTGATGGCGCCCAATCCAACGGCTAGGCAAGCAATGTGCTCTCAACCCGATCTTAGAGCTCATAAACCATTTATTTAGAAACTCTTAATAGTGAAATAAATCAAGTAAGCTGATAGTTATAAAAATAACCCAAAAATCTCACAAAACAACATAACTTCCCCAAGACCTGGGGGTCACGAGCCAATAGCCTATATCAGAATATCAGAACAATACTGAAAATAAATCTACAAGTCTGAATGTACGCAAAAAGAACAAAACATCAGAGTAATAAGGGGGAATGTCGGGTCCTGCGGACGCCAGGCAGCTACCTCGACGATCTCAAATGAAACTCTAGATCAACACAAAGCTCAGCTAAGCTTTCAAATACCTCAATCTTCACACATGGTGCAGGGAGTCGAGTGAGTACTTCCAACTTAGCGATAATAAAAGTAAATAATGCCGAAGAAAAGAAAACCACACAAAGCACCATCTTGTGCTATAAAAATATAGAACCACATTTTTAGATTTCAGTACACTTTCATGGTATTCCTTTATAACATATATGAATAGATTTTAAAATCTCTTTTAAACATCTCTTCCTTTCATTATTAACAGTTCAATACCTGGGTACAACATCAAACAGTGCAAGTCTGCACTCAAGTCAGCCCCTTGGGCTCAGCACTCCTTAACAATTTCCACCAGGGTATCTGGTCAATAATGCAAATAACACATGTATGCCAGTAATGTATGAGTGCTAAATATTATGCCACGTAGTACAAGTAGAACCAATGCATGAATGCAATGCAATGCACGTGACGCTGCAGCGTACAACCTAATCCATTTTGGCGCTTCGCTCAGTGTGGGGGTTTAGACTCCGGAGGGGTTCCTACAGCCCCAACGCAATATCAATATCACTCTCGATGCGGCGTGCAACCCGATCCATGCGTAGTCATAAATGCACATAAGCCCCTTGGGCAATAGTAACATAGCAGCTCACAGCTAAATGTCATCAAACCTTATTCAAGTTTTCAAATCTTATAAAAATGCTGAGTTGCGAAATACCCCTTTTTTAAAAACCTTAGACCAAGATGAAAATATACACAGTATTTCCAAGACAGTGATACCAATCCCTGAAGGATTCAAATATTCGGCACGAAGCCCAAAACATGACAATTAGTCCAGCTCATGATAGTTAATATATTTATTAGGGTGTCAATTCAATTCCAAGAAATTAGGTAGTGTTTTTATTAAGCGGGATAGGCCAAGTCACAATCCCCAATGGTGCACTACCCTACGCCCATTATCCGGCATGCAAGTCACCTCAATACAACACTATGATGTGCAAGTTCGGGGTTTACAAACCCTTAAGACATCATTTACAAGTATTACCCACCTCGATCCGATGAAAACTCTAGCCCGCGATGCCTTGGCTCCTCAAATCGGCCTCCACGCACATCGAAACTAGCCAAAATCAGTACAAATATATCATAACAGGCTAATGAAACAACACCCAATCGAAAACAATCAAAATATAGGAAAAATCTCGAAACTAGTAAAACACAAGCCTCGGGCCTGCTTCTCAAAAAATTATGAAACTCACATTTTTGGAATCCTCGTCTCGCCAGGAGTCCGTACATATAACATTTATCAAAGTCGGAGTTCAAATGAGCCACCAAATCCCAATTTTACATAGCAAAAATCCAAGCCCTAGCTTCTTCAATTTATACCCAAATTCAAAAAATTAATGAAATATTCTTTGATTAAATGATGTTTCTAGACCACGAGACTCACCTCCAATCACTTCCCGATGAAATCCCCTTCAAATTCTACCAACAAGCTCTCAAGGTATGCAAAAATGGAGGAAAAGTGGATATAAGTCGCGGATGAAATGATGTTAAAAACCCTTCTATCGCCCAGAATTTCCTCTATGCGATCGCAGTCCTAGGAATGCGATTGCGATGAACAAACATTTAAGCTCCAAAAATCCTTCTATGTGATCGTGTCTTGACATATACGATCATAGTGCACCATTAATCAACCCTATGTGATCGCGTCCTTCACTATACGATCGCGTAGTACAATAATCACATACCCTGGATTACTCTTATGCGAACGCAGACTAGTCCATGTGATCGTGATTCACTGTGGCCCAGCCCTATGCGATCGCAACATGGCCTATGCGATCGCATAGGCTTAATTTCCTCTGCAATTTTCTGCTAAAATCTGCTATCTCCCAACATAAGAATTAGTCCGTTTAACCGCCTGAAATCACCCTGAGGCCCCCGGGACCTCAACAAAAATATCAACTTACTCCAAATCATGATACAAACTTGTTCCAATCATAAAAACATGTCCTTAAACACAAAAATCATCAAATCAAAGCGGATTCAAGTCTAAGTTTCAACTATAACTTCCGAAACCAACATCCAATCAAAAACCCGACCAAATGATGTCCGAATGACTTGAAAATTTGTAGACACATCCAAAATTGCCTAACGAAGCTACTGCAACTCTCGGAATTTCATTCCGACCCTCGGATCAAAATCTCACCTATCAACCGGAATCCGCCAAAATTCAAACTTTGCCAATTCAAGCCTAATTCTACTCCGGACCTCCAAATTCAATTTCGATCGCACTCCTAAGTCACAAATCATACCCCAAAGCTAACTGAACCACATGAATTCACATATGAGCCTTCTAACCATATAGTCAACTTCTGGTTGACTTTTCTAAAACAAGCTTCCTTCTAAGAGGCTGTGTGCCTTATTTTCAACCAAAACCAATTCAATTACACCCGATCAACTCTAATACTGACATAAAAACATGAAGCAACACAATAAGGGAGAAACGGGGTGGTGACTCACGTGACGACGGGTCGGTTCGTCAGATGGATTTTTTGTCATTCTTGTTGGAAAATGAGCCTCAAACATTTAAAGAACCATTGTCTTCCTCAGAAACACAATATTTGCAAGAGACAGTCAATAGTAAGATAGAATCCATATTAAATAACCATACTTGGGAAGGTAGTTGATCTTCCTCCAGGAAATAAACCTTTGGTTTCTAAGTGGATTTTCAGAAGGAAAATAAAAGTTGATGGTACTATTGACAAATAGTAAGCAATATTAGTTTTCAAATGGTTTAGACAATGAGAATGTCTTGAGTATTTTGACATACACTAGTCGGTTACGAGTATTATATACATATGAATGTTAGTAGCATTGGCTATAGCATACGATCTTAAAATCTATCAAATGGATGTGAAGACACCCTTTTTAAATTGTTATTTGGAGGAGAAATTCACATGGAACAACCAATGGTTTGTGGTTATTGAAAAAGAAAAGAAGGTGTGCAGAAGTGTTACGTCTCTTTCTTTTTGGACTAAAACAATCACCCAAATAATGACATATGAAATTTTATCACACAATGGTATCACATGGTTCTAAAGATTAATGAATAGAAGAAAAGGCACATAAAGTATTTATAATGTAGGGGCGTTTAACTTATGCATGACACAAGCGAATGTTAGACATAATGTCTAAATGATATAATTTTTAACCCCTCCAATCCTTAGTGGATATTGATAATATAGTCGGCGAATTCATTACTTGTACAGTCTTAGTAATGAACAGTTATGAAATTACAAATTCGAAAGTTGTTTACATGCTTTTCCATAAATGATTTGTTCTTTCTTGAACATTTATAATGTTTAGCTCTTTTATAAAAGGGTGTCACTTGGAAGGTCTGTGATTTTTCATGAAAAGTGTGTTTGTATGTCTTGTATAAATATGATCATTCATAAATGAACATATTAATACGTTGGTCTATAATAAGGTGAACCAACCGAAGAACTCGACCAAAATCCAATAAAAGTTGGATTTGCTTCATAAATGAAGGTGCTACAATTTGCATATCATATAACGTATGAATAAATAGCATACAAATGCTTGAAAATGGTGGAGTTATTACAAAATATATTATATATTAAAAGGTTGTGGACACAACTGATGCCATCATTCTTGCTATTGTTATAAAATATTATTGCTACATTAAGTGTAGTCAATAATCTAATATGCAATTGAAAGTCGAGAGGTATTAGTATATGGCATAAGAAAATTTGCATTGAACTTTCATGACAATGAAATGAGTTCTGAAGTATTTTAAATATACTCCAAATTATGATTTGCATTATAATAAGTATCCCACAATAATAGAGGGGTATAGTGGTGCAAATTAGATTACCGGTTCAACCGATTCTATACAATTGGTGGAGTAGCGATATCTTGGAAATCATCCAAATAAATGTGCATTGACCGCTCTATAGTGGAGGGTGAGTTTCTAGCCTTAGACAAGGCCGGCGTAGAAGATAAATGGCACAAAATTGTTATTAAAACTGTATTGCTGTAATAAACAATTAAGCCTTTTGAAATATAATCAGAAACTGTAACGACTCGACCGGTCGTTTTTAGAATTTATGTCCCGATCCCCTATTAACTATTTCCCATAAGATCATTTCTGCTATTTTGGATTTCCGGGATGTTCGGTGTTAGGATTCAGAGTATTTTGGGACATTTAGTCCCTATATGGGAGCTTAAGAGTTGAAAAATGGCCCGCGTTTGTATCAGTGTGAAAATAACCTCGGAATGGAAATCTGATGGTTCTGTTAGCTTCGTTAGGTGATTTCGGGGTTGGGAGCATGTTCGGAATGAGTTCTGGGGGTTCGTACCTTATTTAGGCTTGAAATGCCGAAGTTTGAATTTTTGAAGTTTTTGGTCCAATACTGAGTTTTTGATCCGAGGGACAGAATTGAATTCTGGAAGTTTCTATAGCTTTGTGATGTCATTTTGGATTTGTATGCAAAATTTGGCGTCATTCTGAGTTGAATTGATAAGGTTACATCATGAGGTTCGTTATTTGAAGATTTGGTAGTTCATAAGCTTATTTTTAGTTCAATTCGTCATTTTGATGTTGTTTTATGTGAATAGAAGCTTCAAGCGAGTCCGCGTTAGTTTATATGGTTTGTGTGTGTGATTAGATGGGGTCTCGGGGGTCTCGAGTGTGTTTTAGATGGGCTACAGATCCTTTTTCCTCCTTTTTGAACAACTGATCTGATATCTGGTATTTCCTTCTATGCGATCACATTGCTTCCCCGCGATCACATAGCACAAACTTTGGGCAGCATCAATTTCTTCTAAGCAGTATATTTCCAGAGGGTACCAGTTTCTTCTATGCGATCACATAGCCTCATTCGCGATCGCATAGTTACATTTTTCTCTCTTCTGTGATCGCAATTCACGTCCTGCGATCACATAGGATTATTTCTTGGCCTACAAATTTTACTCTATGCAATCGCACTCCTCCTCTTGCGATTGCATAGAACAAATCACTGGCAGACAGATTTAATTCCCAAACTCGAGGGTTTCACCATTTATTCACATTTTGACTTCTAGAGCTCGGTTCTGGCGATTTTTGAATGGATTTTCACCTGGGGAACTTGGTTAAGCGTTTATCACTCGATTTTGATCAATTGCCATGAATATCCTCTTAATTTCATCCTTTAATTTCAGTTTTTGAATGACAAATGGGTAAAACTTCATAGGCTGAATTATTGGGTTTTGAAGGAGTGTTTGACCTACGATTTGAGATATTTTTATATGGTTAGACTCGTGAGAATACGAGGGTTCTGAAAATGTTAAATTCATCCTGTTCCGAGACATTGGTCTGAGGGGCATTTTGGTCATTTTACCTAATTTTGCGCTTTAGCTTCGAATTTAATTATAAAATCAGTTGCTTGAGATATTAATTACAATGTGTGATTTAATTGAATATATTTGGGCCATTTGGAGTCGAGTACTCTGGCAAGAACGCGGTTGGTAGTTGATTTAGCTAGTTTTGAGGTAAGTATCTTGCCTAACCTTGTGTGGGGGACTTCCCCTTAAGATTGAGTCTTCTCTATTGATTGTAGTCTGTGTACGCGAGGTGACGAGTGCGTGCTCGGATTTAATTGTGGTAGATTGTCTCTTTTAGGCTCTTAGACTTGTGCAATTTACAGAGTAGAAGGATAATATTGATACGATTGAGTCCACTACTATTAGTTTCACCTCTACTTGTCTTGCTTGACATTTGTTGCTTTTCTTGATTTATTTCTGCTGTTAAATGAGTTTTTATGTGAATTAACTAAAGACAACTACCCTTCTGTATTCATAATGCCTGCCCTAACTACTCGCCTTTAATTGGAAATCATAAGTATTATATCACATATAATTAATCGGTCTTAATTGGAAAGAAGATAGATATATCATAATTAATTGATATTTCTTAAATGGAAAATATTTGATTCATGTTAACTTCCTTACTGATGCATACTACTTGATTGTAAGTTAGCTGTAACCTTGTGCAATTGTATTATAAGTCCAATTGTTGAGGTATCGGTGTAGTTGTTATGCGTCTGTTACGTCTCGATTGTCATTGAGGTTATTGTATTTTTCCTTGGTGTTTCGCGACTTTATTAGTTATCTACCGTGCGGTTGCTGTTGGGGATTTACACAAGGTCTTTGCCGTGTTGTTGTTGCTATTGATGTTTTGCACATACGGCGTAATAAGGCGGGATATGTTATATACTTATATGTGGGTTGCGCATGTGGCAGATTAAGGTGAGAATATTGTGATGCACGAGTAGCGAAATAAGGCGGTGTTGATATGTTGTTATTGTTTGCACACATGGAGAAATAAGGTGGGTTATGTCATCGGCTTATTATGATGGACAACGGGTTCAATTCCCGGGAGATCCTCTGTTGTTATGATGGACTACGGTTTCAATTCCCAGGAGATCCTCTGTAGTTGTTATGATGGACTACGGGTTCAATTCCCGGGAGATCCTTTGTTGTTGTTATGATGGACTACAGGTTCAATTCCCGGTAGATCCTCTATTGTTTTTATGATGGACTACGAGTTCAATTCCGAGGAGATCCTTTATTGTTTTTATGCTAGACTACGGGTTCGATTCCCAAAAGTTCCCCTTAAACTCATTGTGTTATGACTGATAGTTTTATTATTTCTCTCCGGGGTTAATGAGCTGGGTGCTTGTCATTTCCATTTCTTATACTTACTAGTTGGTAGGATTCCCTTAGATACACTTGCACAAGCATACACGTTGTTGGACCCTCCTATTAGAGATGAATCCCTTCTGATTTGACCAAGGGTAGGGATATGCCATCGTTTACCCATTTTATATATATATATATATGTATATATATATATATATATATATATATATATATATATATATATATATATATATATATATATATATATATATATATATATATATGTGTGTGTGTGTGTGTGTGTGTGTGTGTGTGTGTGTGTGTGTGTGCGTGTGTGTGTGTGAGGGTGACCCTAGTTGATTAGTTACTTGTCAGGATGACCGTGTTATTGATGGGGAACAAGATGCCAAGTGTTAGACCTCAGATGCTAAGTTTTTTACGAGTTGTGGCTAGTCTGAGAGTAGTGATAAGATTATGGAAAGATTTGGAAGGACCATATGTAAGCATCATTGCATAATAATGACTTAGCGATTTGTTGATCTTGTTGTTTTGGGATTTCAGGATCTGTACTCTAATTTCTGCCGTTAGTTTGTATTATCATTTATTGTACCTTCGATTTTACTTATTGTCCGTTATCCTTATTGTGAATTGTAGCATTCTTATTTTATCCGGCAGTCTTTACGTATTTACATAATTATCTTTATTATATCTGTTATACTGCTTATTGACCAGTAGGTGTCATGACTGTTCCTCATCACAGCCCTATCGATGTTAGTCTTGATACTTACTAAGCAATGCCGTGGTGTGCTCATACTACTCTTCTGCACATTTTTATTGTACATATATAGGTATTCTTGTTCAGTTCTGTCAGCCCTGGAAGGAGGCATACCAATAGAGACTTCAAGGTATATCTGCTACGTCCGCAGAACGAGGAGTCCCTTTCCAGCTTTCTGTAAAAATTATAGTTGTTTCAATATTTCTTCTTGTATAGATATTCTTGAGTTAGAGCTTCTTATGTATCCTCTTAGCTTGTGATTTGTGAGTTTCCGGGTTTTGGGAAAGGTTGTCAGTTTTGAGATTTGTTATGGTATGTGCCAAGCAGCACCTTAAGCACCATCTTATTTTACTAATTCAGTTTATTTTACTTTCTTCCACAAATTTTGGTTATCTTCTGCATTGTTAGGGACTAGATGCCATCATGACATGTTCATGGAGGGTGAACTGGGGTCGTGACAAGTTGGTATCAAAGCTCTAGATTCATTGGAGTCACATATCACAAGCCGATTTATTAGAGTCTCATGGATCAGTACAGAGATATCTGTACTTATCTGTTGTGAGCACGTGATTTTTGCCTTACTCGAGAAGTACTCCCAGAAAATTCAAAATAAAAATAGTTTCGTGTTGGGCATGATTTGTGTGATTTTGTGTTAATTTTATCTTTTGTGTGCACGTTTATTTATTTAAATTAAAAAATACAAAAATATATGCTAGGCTTTGCATTTTCAGTGTTTGATATCGAAGTCATGTGATTTACATTTTTGGGTGATATGTAATTGTGTGCGTTAGTTGTAGTAAGAACAGCGGTGTTATAGGTTGATATATATACATATGCGTGTATATATATATATATATATGTATATATACATATATATATATATATATATATATACACATATGCATATAATACCTCATGAGATCCGGTCTGGGCCAAAACTTAGTCTAAAAGCCAGGCCCAAATGAATTGCTTCCGATCCGGCCCAAATATCCGTCCAGCTTCAGCCTAGGTAACGCTTGATCTGGACCGTTGGATTTTATTATCCAACGGCCCAGATTAATCCTTTAATTCTAAAATGCATTCAGCTTATGATTTAACCAAACGACGTCGTTTGGTTTAAGTGAGGGAATCCTGATCGTTGATCGTAAATGATCCAACGATCAGGATTCAATCTCATCTCTGGTATATATTCCTCATTCCATACCCCGCCCCCCCAAGCCAGACCCCCCCTCTCCCTTCATCTCCCTCAGAAGCTCTCAAAGCCCGGTGTAACGCCGCCCTCCTCCGCCTGCCGGAAATCGCCTCACGGCGGTTCCGGTAGGCCAATCAAACCCAAACCAACGCCAAAACCTTCCCCTCACCTCCCCCATCACGATCCCAGCCTCCATTAACCTCGAATCATGCCGGAGCTCCTCGAATCTTCATTTGAAGATTCGAGTCAAACTCGAACCTATGCCAAATCACCCCAAATTCACACCACAGTCTCCTCACACCTCCCCCACACTCCCATTGACATTGGTTCGCTTCGAATCTAACCAAAAATGCAAAAGCCCCAAATCCGAGCCCAAGAACCCTAATTTTGAAGAAACCCAATTCGAGCCGGATTAGCCGCAATTGAAGTCCAAGGGACTTTAGTCTAGGTGTTCTCAATCGAGAACATCTCGATTAAAGCCCGTTTGGCTTCAATAATTCCATCTTAGTTCGAAGTTTGGTCGGCAGATTTCTTGCAAGGTATTCATTCCTTCTTTGGTCGATTTAATGCGATTTTTGTGAATATGTGTGTTTGTTTTATTCATTGTTTCAATTCTATTCTAGCATGTTTCTAATTTCTCATAACAGTCGACCTGCTATCCTCCTTTGAGGCCTTTTATTTGGCCAATTCCTCTGTTTTAGTAATTAAAATGAATCATGAGTCCAATGTGATTAAAGTCGTCAAGGAATTAGTTCGTAACATTGGTCCTTGAATCTGCCCGTATGCAAGTGTGGAATTTGGTTACTGTTTGATTCAGATTAAAGGGATAATTGGTTGTAGTTAATAGGATAATTGTTTAATCACACACCCATACAAAGGGTTAGTGGAACTGAGCACAGCAGGGCATCCCCACTGAGGTCCCTGCCACCAGCCTTGTTGTTTAAGGTTTGAGTCCATACTTTGGACAAGAGATAGTGGGTTTGCAGGGAATATGATGGGTTGGGGAGTCAGGGTAGGGGGTAACCTTAGTTTAACATGCTGGCCAGCCAAAGTAGAGGGGATTGGCTATAAATAGGAGATACATTGATATACATTGACGGACACTTGAGAGCACTTGAGAGCACCTGAGAGAGCACTTGAGAGCACCTGAGAGAGCACACTTAGAGAGCAAAGGATTTCATACAGACATTTTTGAGAGCATCTGGGAGAGCAAAAACAGTACCTGGAGAAGCAAAAAACAGTAGACCTGAAGAGAAAAAATAGATATAAAGATAAAGAGAAACTGTTTCATTAGTTCCGGGGTCACTGTTTTTGTGAGTTTTGATGCAGTGGCTGAGTTATTAGGCTTTCGTGTGTTGTGGTTGTGTATTGCTGTTGGTGGCAGTGTTCATTTGGTGGTTGTTGGTCGTTTGTGTTGCTGCTCTTGTTCATTTGTTGCTGCCTGGCTGTGTGTTGTTACTGCTTGGTTCAAAATCTTGCTGTTAGACCTTATTGTTGTTGCTGTGGTATTCAATTGAGGCTGTTGGTCAGTAGTTTGTTGCTCTTGATTTGCTTTGGTATATTGTTGCTGCCACTGGTGTGTAGTTGTTGCTGCCTGTCTTGGTCGTTGTTGTTACATCTGACTTGGGTAGCTCTTGAGTTGTTTTGGTCTATTGTTGCTGCTCTTGGTCTTGTTGGTTGCTGCTCTTGGTCTTGTTGGTTGCTGGCTGGTCTGTTGGTTGTTACTGCTTGGTCATTGATGTTGTTGGTTCAGTATGGTTGAGGCTGGTTTATAGTTTGCTACTGGTGTATTTAGTTGAGTGCTGCCTGGTTGTTTATTGTTTGCTTTGATTCAGTGATTGATAAAGTTCGACTACTGTTGGTTGTTGGGTTGTAGCTGGTTCACTGGTTGTTGTTGCTATTGGTTTACTGTTGGTTGTTGTTGGTCTTTGATTATTGCTGCTCCTATTACTGTTTCTTGTTGCTGTTGCTGCTTTGCCGTCGCTCACTCTTCCTTGTTCTTCCGCATTCCAGGTACACACCTCTTTTATTGTAGTTCCTTGGTTCGACAAGAATGAAGTTTGAAGCTTATGCATAAAGTCTATTGAAACATGTAGTCGTCTTATGTTCAATTACATTCTGTTATTCTCCAATTAAGCTTGTATTGTTAGTCTTGATTATGGAAAAACGTAGCTAGGCCAAAGATACATTGTCGTTAGATAAGCATGTAAACCTGAATTAGTCTTCGTATCTCTATTCAATCTTCCCTACTCATGTGTGTAATCTCCAAACTTGTTAAATGATAGACCTTATGTCACAAGCAAGATTAGCTAGAGAGTTGTTCCTCAACGGAATGACGTAATTAGATTAAAAAGAGTCGGGGGTGCATTTCATGTGACCCGACCCCAATTTCGGGCAAGAGTAAACAAAGCATGTTAAGAACCACAGGCGCATTTCATGTGATGGGGTTCGTAGCAAGTTTTAAGTAATTTGGAATCAACTCTTAAGTAAGATACGGTGAGATGTAGTTCGCTTTAGATTTGAATCAAAGGTACGCCTCGCCCAATAGTTACACTAATCACATAGCCGTCATAAATGTACATATAAATACTTAGGTTTCGAGATGCGTCGTTTTCTTAACGAATATCACGCCTTTCTCAACAGTGTAAATAAGTAGTCGATCCGGGCACATACTTTAGTTTTTACCTTTTTAAATACGGGTGTGCATTTCATGTGACCCCAAATCCAAACCCCGAAATGTTGAATAAGAATATGTTGAGGATCCGGGTGCATTTCATGTGACGTGATTCGAAAGCATATTTTTAAGCAACTTTTTCTTTCGTAAATCACAACCAATAATAAAAGTGGTAAAAGGGTATTAACTTGCACTAAGTACATAATTGTAAAAAGCAGATAGATAAGCCAAACACGACAGTTGAGCGACCGTGCTAGAACCACGGAATTCGGGAATGCCTAATACCTTCTCCCGGGTTAATAGAATTCCTTATCCGGATTTCCGGTTCGCGGACTGTTAAATAGAGTCATTCTTTTCCTCGATTCGGGATTTAACCGGTGACTTGGGACACCATAAAATCTCCCAAGTGGCGACTCTAAAGTAATTAAAATAAATCCCGTCTCGATTGTCCTTCAATTGGAAAAACTCTTTGCATCCTTGCGGGTGCGTAAAAAGAGGTGTGACAGCTCTGGCGACTCTGCTGGGGACTTCTTCTTTTAGAATTCAAGCTCGGAATAACTGTTGTATTTGGCATATTTTATTATCTGATTTTTTTTACATGTTGGCATCAATGTGCAAAATGTTGTTTTTACTGCTTTGATATTGTGTGAACTGTACATATAAATTGTGCCGGAACCAATCTCCTCTCCGAGTCTTCTAAATCATGAAGAAGGGTGCACTTCGTGTGACTTCTTTTCTGTATAGTGTCTAATTCCCATTTTAGAACGAGGTTTGGATAAGTTGCAAAACCGGTGAAGCTTCTGTATTCCCGGGTTGCTGCCTCCTCCTCGGCTCGAGCTGTCCGCTCGGGTAAGCCAAGTCTAGAACAGATAAACCCGGGTTTTTAAACCTAGAATAACAAAGCTTCATGCCGGATCCCTAGTAGGAAACGTTTATTTGCATCATGTCGCATTTTGGCTTAGGGGACTCAACACGGGGGTTGAGTCCGTCTAGGACAGGTGACCTGAAATGAACAGACTATCCTGCTGCATCCTGTTTGTCTTGCGCATTTATCTGTTATAGACTTGCATGCTGACCGGCTTTAGAGATTAAAAAAAAAAAAAAAAAAAAAAAAAAATGTGTGTGTGTTTTACTCTTAAGATAGAAATAGCTTATTTGTTTTCCTTTAGTAAAGTGAATAAATAAATAATGTCGTTTGTTTCGTCAAAACCGAACTACGGGGGTTTGATTCTCATCGGATGTGAGATACGTAGGCAACCTCCATCGGGTCCAACTTCACCTTTTGAAAAAATGGCCGAAAAATCAAAACTAACTTTTGTACTAAATAAGTCGGTGACGCTGTTTTTAAAAATAGCCGAATGTTCCCGAAAGGGACGCCGGGAGGCTAATTTCGTGTAAACGGCCACCTTTGGGTCAATTTTGATTTCGATCAATTTACCCCACAGCCTTAAAAGCCTTCGTCCCCGAGACGTTGAAAGGCCGTGATTGAAAACTGATTTTTTTTATTTTTTAGCAAAACAAAGTTGTTTTCTTATTTAAATCACCTTAATAAATGTGCAGGATGAGCACGAATCAGAATAAATCATTTTCGATCTTTAGTGAGGTCCCTCAGCAACTCCGTATATGGTGGAACGATTTGGAAGACAGTAGCAAAAAGGTCGTAGGGAGAATTTTGGGAGGTTTGGTTGATCTGTTGAATATCGAGCCAAGGGAGGACATCATCAAGGCACTGGTATCTTTCTGGGATCCGACCCGCAATGTGTTCCGTTTTGTTGACTTTGAATTGACGCCCACATTAGAGGAAATTGCGGGCTATGCGGGACTTAATGGGAAATTAAGAGGGCAATACCTGCTCTCACCAAGACCGGTATCTCCACATGGGTTTCTGGATTTGCTGAGCATTAGTCGAAAGGCGAAAAATGATGATCTGTTGAAAGGGTATTGCGATCTTCAATTCTTATATCAACGGTACGACACTCCTCGGGGTTTTGAAGAGTCAAACCTTGGACTAACTCACGCAGGGAATAGAACCAAGTGGGAGGCCAGACGAATTCTAGCATTCCTGACGACATTCTTGGGGGTTGTGATTTGTCCACGTGAAGACAAGAAGATAGAGATAAGTCTGGTAGGAATAGCCGATGTTGCAATCAAAAAGGCTACCAGCACTGTGGTCCCTTTGGTTTTGTCCGAAATCTATCGAGCCTTGACTGTATGCCGAGAAGGGGGCAATTTCTTCCAAGGTTGCAATCTGTTACTTCAACTATGGATGCAAGAACACCTCCATCACCGAACACCGTACATGAACCATGGGTTGACCGGGAAAAACTGTATCAGGGGTTTCGAAGAACGGATGATGGGTGCTGTATTCCCTGAAGGCGTCGAGGCATGGCTTGCACGACTGAGCTCAATAGAAGCCAACCAGATTGAATGGGCATTCGGGTGGTTACCCGATACTGAAGTAATATATATGGCAGCCGAGGAGTGTTATATCCTTCTGATGGGGATCCGCGGTGTCCAACCATATGTCCCTCACCGTGTATTACGTCAACTAGGAAGGTTTCAGGTTATTCCTACCGACCAAGACCTAAGGAAGTACGCCATTGAATTGAGCCCGGGAGTTGCATTCCCCGAAGAGAAGATTAGAAGGCTGTGGCACGAGTGTCGGTTCCTTGAGCCTAAAACCATGGTCCGGGAACTAGCCAAGGGAGAGGTGGATCCAAAATACAACGTGTGGTTCGGGAAAAGATTTCAGATTCGTCGAAAATGTTCTAAAAGAGCCCATGTCCAACAATTCACGGAAGATTCACGGGAACAATGGGATTGGTTAGCAAGGGAGGAAGGGTACAGGACGAAGATTGGTAGGATAGAACAGCAGGTCCGGGACCTTCAGTTCGAGAAGAACATGCAAGCTGCCACCGACGAAGGAGACAAAAAGAAGTTGGCACAAGAAAATGACTTCTTGAGAGCTCAAATCCAGCAAATGAAAAGAGATGCTTGACAGACAGTCGAGGAGTCGGGCCGACGAAAAATTGATAAGGGGTTTGAGAAGCCAAGTCACCGACATCCAAAGAGAATTGGACGAGTCAAAAGCCCAAATAACGAGGGTCCGTGCCAGCTGGAAAAAGGAGGCACATCAACATGCACTTCACCTAAAGCGGGTAGAAGAAGATTACACGGATATCATCACTAGCCTGAGGGAAGCAAATGTTGTCCTTAGGGAAGCGGGTTTTCAAGCAAGCCCAAGATGCCAGAGCGGACCTCGACCGCTGCCACAATTTGATGGCCCGACTGCAAGGACAAGTGGATAGGCTCCTAGATCAAGTCACCAACAATGCTCGAAGATTGGGGGCGAAAAACCAGCAAATAGAGCGGCTACTCGGAGAAAGGGACATGATCAAGGATAGAATTGGAGAAATCGGGCACTATGTCACCATGAAGTGCCTAGCTTGTGAACGAATGCCTCGCGCCGACCTTTTCGCTTCAATTATGGGTTATGTTCATCGGATCATGGAAGAGTTGAGGGAACTGCACAAGGACCTCACGCCAAGGCCCGCGGCAAGGCCGAATGATGCCTCGCGGGCCCCCAGGGAATTTAGGGCATTAGATTTTTGATTGAAAATGTATTTTAATGTTGAGTCAAGCTAGCTGGCATTTTCTTTGCTTTTCCAAGTCAAGCATTTTCTTTTGTTTTGCTGATCGTTGTAAGACGTGTTTTGTAACTACACGGTTTTATTTGATATAAAAGTTACTGAATTTTGCCACAATCTTGTCACCAGAACTACGCTCGGTCTGATTCACGCGGGGTCGTGATACGTAGGCAATCCACATAAGATTCGACCACCACTAAAAAGAAAGAAAAAGAATCCAAAGGTTAAATAACAATAAGGCTTGCAAAGATAGTCGAAAAAGAAAAAAAAAGGGAAAAAGAAAAAAGAAAAAGAAAAGAAAAAGGGCCGGAATGACGCATGTTAAAGAGTACATGTAGAAAGGGTTATTTGGTTAGGTGCATTGCATCCAACGTGCTATAACATATCTGTCAAACTCGGTGAACTAACAAGTTTGTTGCGTATTCCGGAAAGTTTAGCAGTTGGTTTGACAGAATATACTGGCCAGCCATCACTACCGCACTAGATCCAAAGGACCAGTTACAGTAAGCATGTCGAGTTCTGGCAAGAGTCTTGAGGAAGAAAAGTCCGAGCTACAAATCATGAAAGAAGAGGTAGACCGGTTAAAACAACAGATAACAGAGATGCACCTGGCCTGGGCCAGGGAACAGTCTTCACCAAACCGCCCTACCCTCGCCTCAGCCCCGGAACATCCGCCCGTCGATCCTTCAACAAGCGCCCCGAGCTATCCATACTTTCAGGGGGAAAACCCATATGCCACCCACATTCCACCAGCCAAACCAAATCCTCCTCCAGCCACCCCTGTTTTTGTGGCACCTCCACCTGCTCCTCTGCAAAGGCCGGCCATCGAGCCATATGTTCAGATCCATGACAACTCTTACTATCCTCCAGAGCCTACTTTCAGGGCTCCTGAACCACAATCACATACACCTCACTGGGACAATCCGGCAGAACCGGAAAAACACTTCCAAAGTTCGGAGCACGAGGAAGTTGTCAGAAAAGTTAAAAGCCTGGAGCAGTCCTTCAGGAACATGCACGGTTTAGGCAACCAGGTCAGCGTCGCCTATAAGGATCTGTGTCCATTCCCGGACGTCCAGTTGCCAGCAGGATTTAAAATGCCCAAATTCGACCTATACGAGGGGCATGGTGACCCAGTGGCCCACCTGCGGGGGTTTTGCAGTAAAATGAGAGGGGCCGGAGGACGGGACGAGCTTCTGATAGCCTACTTCGGCCAGAGTCTGGGAGGATCGGCGTTGGAGTGGTACACTAGACAGGATCCCAGTAGATGGTTTACGTGGGATGATTTGGCTCAAGCTTTTATCGGCCAGTTCCAATACAATCTCGAGATAATCCCCGACCGCCTATCATTGCTAAAACTAGAGAAGAAGCCTGCTGAAAGCTTCAGGGAATTTGGTTTCCGATGGAGGGAACAGGCGGCCAGGGTAGATCCGCCGATGAGAGAAAGCGAGATGGTGGACTACTTCTTGCAGACATTAGAGCCCACCTACTTCGGACATCTGGTAACGTCCGTAGGTAAATCATTCACCGAGGTGATAAAAATGGGGGTATGATCGAGGAAGGTTTGAAGGCCAACAAGATCATGAGTTACTCAGCACTGAAAGCCACCACTCAGGCTATCCAAAGTGGTACTGGAGGAGTACTGGGGAAAAAGAGGAGAGAGGAAGTTGCGGCCGTCGAGTCCGGGGCATGGTTCAGAAATAGAGGCCCCGCACCCCAATATAGCCCACCCCAACCTCGCCACCAAAACTACTCTCACAACCCATATAGCCACCCGCAACATTATTATCCCGCACCTGATCCCCATTTTACTGTCCACCATGCACAATCCTATTCTGCACCTCCTGTTCATGCACCGTGGCGTGCACCGAACCCCCAGAACAATCATCCACCCCCAAGAGCTTACAGAAACCCCTCGGGCGCGAGTTTCCGTCCGAACCAGGCATTCAGGGGCGACAGGGCGCCGAGGCCAAAGACTTTCACTCCCTTAGGAGAGTCTTACACTAGTCTGTTCCACCGGTTAAAGCAGGTAGGGTTGTTGAATCCGGTTGAAGCTAAGCTGCCAAACCCTCTTCCGAAAAACCTGGACCATTCAGTAAATTGTGCCTACTGCTCGGGATGTCCGGGACATGATACCGAAAAGTGTTGGAGGCTGAAGACGGCCATCCAGGAGCTCATTGACACCCGCAGGATCGAGGTCCAGACTCCAACAGAGCCCAACATCAACCAAAACCCGCTCCCAGCTCATCATGAGACCAATATGATCGAGTTGGTACGGGCGGAGGAAGGAAAGGAGAAAGCCTCTCAGACTGTAATGATGATTAAGTCTAGCGGGGCAGGAACGAGAAAAGGGCCAAGCTTTGATGAGTCGCCCAGTTGCAAGAAAGACATACCAGGAGAGTCGGAAGCAGGAAAGGAAAGTGTGAACGAAGTACCGGTGAAGCCGGCCAAGATAGTTGTACCAGGGGCAGCAATCAAGCCCATCTTGACAGTAGCAGGCGTTCGAATGGATCCTTTCGTCATCCAGTCAGCAACACAGTTGCCAATAACTGATAGCCGGGCTGTTCCATGGAATTATGCTCGGATTACAACGACCTACAAAGGAAAGGAAGTGAAAGAGGAAGTTTGTGAAGCCCAAGGGTTGACCCGCTCGGGGAGATGTTTTGCCCCTGCGGAATTGAGGAAGACCACTCCGGCGGTATTGAAAAAGCCGGTCACTGATGAAGAAGCAGAAGAATTCTTGAAAAAGATGAAGCTGCACGACTACTCCGTCTTAGAGCAGTTGAAGAAGACTCCGGCGCAAATATCATTGCTATCCTTGCTGATACATTCCGAAGAACATCGGCAAGCATTGATGAAAGTCCTGAATGAGGCACATGTACCGGATAAAATCTCAGTGAGCCATTTGGAGAAGATCGCCAATAGGATCTTCGAAGCAAATCGGATCACCTTCACCGATGACGAGTTGCCTGAGGAAGGCACTGAGCATAACAGGGCTTTGTATCTTACGGTGAAGTGTGAAGAGGCGGTGGTTACCAAAGTCTTGGTTGATAATGGGTCAAGTGCTAACATTTGCCCTCTCTCTACATTGGGCAAATTGAAAGTAGACATCGGCAGGGTACGCGAGAACAGGGTATGTGTTCGAGGGTTTGACGGAGGAGGCAAAGCATCGGTTGGTGACATAGTGCTAGTCTTGACAATTGGGCCAGTGG
This sequence comes from Nicotiana noctiflora, assembly GCA_032618575.1. NCBI lineage: Eukaryota > Viridiplantae > Streptophyta > Magnoliopsida > Solanales > Solanaceae > Nicotiana > Nicotiana noctiflora. Next base: position 42,710 of record JASVEL010006909.1, read on the forward strand.
AGTTCACCATGGAATTCCAGGTGCTGGACATGGTGGTGTCATATAACCTCCTAATAGGGCGACCATGGATTCATGCCGCAAGAGCAGTTCCATCCAGCTTGCACCAACTCGTCAAGTTCGAGTGGGATCAACAGGAGATCGTCGTACATGGAGAGAACGATCCACGATCAGGCACCATCATCCCCTTTGTTGAAACAGAAGAAGATGTCGGGCCGTGGGTATATCAGGTCTGCGATGTGGTGTCCGCCAATCGAGTTCCGGAAGGGGAATGCATTCCCGGCGACAGAACAATTACTGCGGATGTTATGGTGGCGCATGAAATGTTGCGACATGGTTTCATACCCGGTAAAGGTCTAGGTGCATCTCTGCAAGGAATCATACAACCGGTATCGGTGGTCGAGAACTTGGGAACCTTCGGCTTGGGATTCCAGCCAACCTCAGAGGACATCCGGCGAGCAAAGAGGAGCAAGCAGAAAACATGGGTGCTCCCAAAGCCTGTTCCACGCCTCTCCCAATCTTTTGTCAGGTCCGGAGCAAGAGGACATCCAGCGCCAAAGATTCCCGGTCCTACGGTCAGGCCAGACGAAGAGTTTTTCAGGAAGTTCGAAAACCTATTCACAGATGTATGTATGCTCGAAGATGGTGAAGGATCTAGTCACGCCGAGATACAATTTGTGGGACCAAAGGCAAAACTGAATAACTGGAAGGCTACTCCTCTCCCTGTCCGGAAGGAGTCTTGGTAGTTTGTCTTGGATTGTTTTTCTTTCGAAATTTTGTATTGGGGGCTTGTCCCCGGAGTAAAATCCCTTTGTTTTTAGTTCATTTTTGATTTAAGTTTGCGGTTTGTTTTCCCTTTGTACAATTCCCATTAATGAAATGTGGTTCCTTCGCGTCTAATTTTGTTTATCTTTTCTTCTTTTTACTTTTCTGAACAGCCTTCTTGCAACTGATCTTAATGATATGGCGTGCTTAAAGATTAATCAACCCAAGTCTAGAAAGTCAATCGGGTTTGGAAATAATAACACATGAAATAAGAAGTGACGAGAGTGAGTCGGAGTACGGCGATGATGAAGCCGTGGAAGAAATCGGTGAAGAATTAAGTCACTTCGAGGAAAAGCCCAAACCGAACTTAAATGATACTGAGGCCGTTAATCTAGGGAATACGGATGACGTCAAAGAAACCCGGATAAGTGTCCATATTGAACCCAATCTGAGAGAAGAACTGATCAAAACACTCATGGAGTTTAAAGACATCTTCGCATGGTCGTACGACGACATGCCCGGACTCAGCACTGATCTAGTGGTTCATAGATTACCCACTGATCCGGCATATCCTCCCGTCAAGCAAAAGCTGCGGAAATTCAAGACGGAGATGAGTGTGAAGATTAAGGAGGAGGTAACCAAGCAGTTGCAGGCGAAAGTCATTCGTGTCACTCGATACCCTGAATGGTTGGCTAACGTAGTACCGGTGCCAAAGAAAGACGGAAAGATCAGAGTATGCGTGGACTATCGCAATCTCAACAAGGCAAGTCCTAAGGATAACTTCCCGCTTCCCAATATCCATATCCTGATTGATAATTGCGCCGGACGCGAAATTGGATCCTTTGTGGACTGTTACGCGGGATATCATCAGATTTTGATGGATGAAGAGGACGCAGAAAAGACGGCTTTTATCACACCGTGGGGGACTTATTGCTACCGAGTGATGCCGTTCGGTTTGAAGAATGCGGGAGCAACATATATGAGGGCGATGACTACGGTATTCCATGACATGATACACAAGGAAATTGAGGTGTACGTGGATGATGTGATCATAAAATCTAGGCGTCAAGAAGACCATGTTGCTGACCTCAGGAAGTTCTTTCAAAGACTTCGAAGGTACGACATCAAGCTTAATCCGGCCAAATGCGCATTCGGAGTTCCATCGGGAAAGCTGTTAGGATTCATCGTCAGCCGACGGGGCATTGAGTTGGACCCATCCAAAATCAAGTCCATTCGGGAGTTACCCCCGCCGAAGAATAAAACGAGAGGTAATGAGTACGTTGGGAAGGGTTGAATTACATCAGTAGGTTTATTGCCCAGCTTACGGCAACCTGTGAACCCATATTCCGTCTATTGAAGAAAGACGCTGCGGTAGAATGGACGGCAGAATGTCAGGAAGCGTTTGACCGGATCAAAGGGTATCTGTCAAATCCACCTGTACTAGTTCCGCCTGAACCGGGCAGACCCCTGATTCTTTATCTGACGGTTCTGGAGAATTCGTTTGGCTGCGTACTGGGGCAGCATGATCTTACCGGCAGGAAGGAACGGGCCATTTACTACCTCAGTAAGAAGTTCACAGTCCACGAGGTCAAGTACACTCATCTGGAAAAGACATGTTGCGCCCTGACTTGGGTAGCCCAAAAGCTGAAACATTACTTGTCTTCTTACACCACGTACCTCATTTCGCGGTTGGATCCGTTGAAGTATATTTTCCAGAAGCCCATGCCTACAGGGAGGTTAGCAAAGTGGCAAATATTACTTACGGAATTCGACATCATATACGTGACAAGGACGGCTATGAAAGCTCAAGCCCTGGCCGATCACTTAGCTGAAAATCCCGTCGATGACAAATACGAACCTTTGAGGACGTATTTTCCAGATGAGGAAGTATTGCAGATTGAGGGGTTGGAACTAACCAAGGATCCAGGATGGAAGCTCTTCTTCGACGGAGCGGCGAACGCAAAAGGAGTCGGAGTAGGGGCTGTGCTCATATCTGAAACAGGACATCATTATCCCGTTACTGCTCAACTGCGTTTCCATTGCACCAACAATATGGCTGAGTACGAGGCATGTATCTTGGGGTTGCGATTAGCGGTGGACATGGATGTACGGGACGTCTTGGTCTTGGGGGACTCGGACCTTCTGGTACATCAGATTCAGGGAGAATGGGAAACCAGAGATTTAAAGCTTATCCCATATCGTCGGTGTTTGCATGATTTGACCAAACGCTTTCGATCGGTAGAATTCAGGCACATCCCAAGGATGCATAATGAGGTTGCCGACGCGTTGGCTACCTTAGCGTCGATGCTACATCACCCGGATAAGGTTCGTGTCGATCCATTACATATCCAGATCCGGGATCAACATGCTTATTGTAACGTGATAGAGGAGGAGGTGGATGGTGAGCCGTGGTTTCATGATGTCAAGGAATACCTCAGGTTAGGAGTATACCCAGAGCAAGCAACTGGAGACCAAAAGCGAGCTATTCGGCGGTTGGCGAACGGATTTTTCCTTAGTGGAGGGGTGCTGTATAAAAGAACCCCAGATTTGGGATTGTTGAGATGCATAGATGCAAGTCAAGCCACAACGGTGATGACGGACATACACTCAGGAGTTTGCGGACCACACATGAGCGGATACGTATTGGCAAAGAAGATTCTTCGAGCAGGATATTATTGGCTCACTATGGAGCGGGATTGTATAAGTTTCGTGCGAAGATGCCATCAGTGTCAGATACACGGAGATTTGATTCATTCTCCGCCGACTGAATTGCATACAATGTCGGCACCATGGCCGTTTGTCGCATGGGGTATGGATGTTATTGGACCTATTGAGCCTGCGGCTTCCAATGGTCACAGGTTCATTCTGGTAACGATTGATTATTTTACCAAGTGGGTAGAGGCCAAAACATTCAAATCAGTGACCAAGAAGGCAGTGGTGGACTTCGTGCACTCCCACATCATTTGTAGGTTCGGAATTCCGAAGATGATCATTACGGATAACGGTGCAAATCTTAACAGTGGATTGATGAAAGAGGTATGTCAACAGTTCAAGATTACACACCGAAATTCCACGCCGTATCGCCCAAAAGCAAACGGTGCGGTCGAGGCAGCAAACAAGAACATAAAGAAGATATTGAGGAAGATGATAGAAGGGTCTAGGCAGTGGCATGAAAAGTTACCATTTGCGCTGTTGGGTTATCGCACTACCGTCCGGACTTCGGTAGGTGCAACTCCTTACTTGTTGGTATACGGGACTGAAGCGGTAATACCCGCAGAAGTTGAGATTCCATCCCTCCGAATCGTCGCTGAAGCTGAGATTGACGACGACGAGTGGGTCAAAACCCGATTAGAGCAACTGAGCTTGATCGATGAAAAGAGATTGACGGCAGTATGTCACGGCCAATTGTATCAAAAGAGAATGGCGAGAGCATATAACAAGAAGGTGCGTCCCAGGAAATTTGAAGTGGGACAGCATGTGCTGAAGAGAGTTCTACCACACCAGGCCGAGGCGAAAGGCAAGTTCGCTCCAAATTGGCAGGGACCTTTTGTGGTGACTAGAGTATTATCCAACGGCGCTCTATGTCTGACTGATGTCGAGGGAAGATGCACCGATATGGCTATCAATTCTGATGCAGTTAAGAGATATTATGTGTAATTCTTTAACGCATTTGTCAACGTTTGGTTTCGTTTGTGTGTATTTGGCATTTTTCGGAGAATGAAATGACCAGAGGCAATTTTTCTACTACCCAAACACTTTAACCTTTGTTTCCCCATTTGAGCCTTAATTGTTCTTTCATATACCCTCTTTCGGAATCATCGAGGAAGATGTGTAACAGAATAGAAAAGAAACAAAAAGTAATACAAGAAAAAGTGAACTACGTTTGACCTGATTCCTCAAGAAGGATACGTAGGCGCCACACGGCTCGGTCATAATAAAATAAAATCAAAAAAAAAAATCCCCCAAGCAACAAAACTGGGGCAGAAGTCATTGTTTCATTGGAAATATAGCGTGGATTCCGAAAGTTGTAATAAGCTAACCGTTGAGGCTAAACCCCTTTCTTCAGCCTCACGCGCAGAAACCATATTAAGAACCAGAAAGACCTCTCGATCAGTATTTGAGAAGTGCCAAGTCATGTGAACAAAAGCCAAGAGTGACATCCCGACCCTCGATTGAATCCAGTATGCACAAGCCGAAAGGGGATAACGCTCTAGAAGGAATCTCAGGGGTGATACCCCGCCGCAGGGAAAGAAAACGTAAATGAGAGAGTCTTAACGGTGAAAACCCTCGCGGGCACCTTAAGGCGAAGGAAGTTGAGAGAAGTAAAATGAGAGAGTCTTACGGTGAAAACCTTTACGGGCACCTTAAGGCGACGGGAGATAGAGAGAAATGAGAGAATCTCGTTAGTGAAAACCCTTTGAAGGGCACTGTGAGGTGACAAGACGAGATGGTTACAAGATGTCTGCATGAGACAGGGTTTGGACATCCGTTTACCTCTAGCAGGACGCGGTATCAGAAAGTGATTGACATGAATAGACTGGGTAGTTTAATCTCAAAGGCGCGGCATAACCATTGGATCAGTCATACATTCAGATAAGTTTTCCTATTTTTGAGTTCAGAAAAGTTTTCTCTTCTTTTGTCATTTGCGGTCGGTATTCTTTTCTTTTCTTTCATTTTCGAAAATTGATTTTGCAAAGCTTACTACCAAGTCTCCCAAAGCAGTATAATGAAAATGAATAGGCGTGGAACAAGGCAATGAGACAGAAGTCGTTACGATAGTGAGATTGGGATGACAGGCTGAGTGGAAGGTTCGCAAGAATTATGGAGTAGGATGGACACATGTGGCATGTCCGAAAGATGATTTCACGCAACAGATCACCGGCTAAAAAGAGTCGGGCCAAACCAAAGAGTGGAATAAAAGGAAAGATGAGAGGTCGTTCGTGGAAAAAGCATCTTCCCAAGCAAGCGTCAACGTCGTCCTCAAAGTTCGAGAGAGGCCAAGCAGCCGAAAGAGAATGGCCTCAACAAGAGTGGCACGACCACTCGCGGCGTTTTGAAACTAACAATTTTTCTTTGATTTAAAGCAGGAAAAGAGGGTCCGACGGCAGAAAAGCATACCGTCCAGAAGTTTATCACACTGGGGCAGAAAATTTTCTCCTGTTGCGAAAATTTTCTGGAAAGCAAGACTCGGAGGATAAGTGTAGAAAGCAACACAAGATGGGGTGATCTTTGAGCCGGGTATCATCTCCAGCCGCTGTTGGAGAAAGAAAAATGGCTTCGAGATTCCCCCAGCGGTATTACATCCTATAATTTGATCAAGGAAACAAAAGCGTGAGTCCCAGAAGAGGTAGGGGAAAAAGGAAGAGAATGAGGGGTGAAGGAAACAAAGAATACTTCCTCAGCAGCATCACCCCCCAGCAGGCGAGTAAACAGTTCCAAAAATATCCCCAGCAGCCAGAAGAAAAGTAATACGACCGGGGAAAGCAATTCCAAGACAGGATAATTCAGAAGAGAAGGTGGTCCGAGAGGTAATGCAGGAACAAGGATAGGGTACAAGAGGCAAAGGAAGGTAATCAAGATAGGAAATCAGTGAAGTTGTAGTTGAAGTCAGGGAGCCCGCCTGGAGAATGGAGTGGCGATTTAATTTTGAAATAGTTGAAGTCAGGGGAAGCCCGCCTGGAGAATGGAGTGGCGATTTAATTTTGAAGTTGTAATTGAAGTCAGGGAGCCCGCCTGGAGAATGGAGTGGCGATTTAATTTTGAAGTCGTAATTGAAGTCGGGAAGCCCGCCTGGAGAATGGAGTGGCGATTTAATGTCGAAGTTGTAGTTGAAGTCAGGGAGCCCGCTTGGAGAATGGAGTGGCGATTTAATTTTGAAGTTGTAGTTGAAATCGGGGAGCCCGCCCGGAGAATGGAGTGGCGATTTAATTTTGAGGTAGTAGTTGAAGTCGGGGAGCCCGCCCGGAGAATGGAGTGGCGATTTAATTTTGAAGTCGTAATTGAAGTCGGGAAGCCCGCCCGGAGAATGGAGTGGCGATTTAATTTTGAAGTTGTAATTGAAGTCGGGGAGCCCCCTGTAGAATGGAGTGGCGATTTTATTTTGAAGTCGTAATTGAAGTCAGGAAGCCCGCTTGGAGAATGGAGTGGCGATTTAATGTCGAAGTTGTAGTTGAAGTCAGGGAGCCCGCACGGAGAATGGAGTGGCGATTTAATTTTGAAGTTGTAGTTGAAATCGGGGAGCCCGCCCGGAGAATGGAGTGGCGATTTAATTTTGAGGTAGTAGTTGAAGTCGGGGAGCCCGCCTGGAGAATGGAGTGGCGATTTAATTTTGAAGTCGTAATTGAAGTCGGGAAGCCCGCCCTGGAGAATGGAGTGGCGATTTAATTTTGAGGTAGTAGTTGAAGTCGGGGAGCCCGCCCTGGAGAATGGAGTGGCGATTTAATTTTGAAGTCGTAATTGAAGTCGGGAAGCCCGCCCTGGAGAATGGAGTGGCGATTTAATGTCGAAGTTGTAGTTGAAGTCAGGGAGCCCGCACGGAGAATGGAGTGGCGATTTAATTTTGAAGTAGTAGTTGAAGTCGGGAGCCCGCCCTTGGAGAATGGAGTGGCGATTTAATTTTGAAGTTATAGTTGAAGTCGGGGAGCCCGCCTGGAGAATGGAGTGGCGATTTAATTTGGAAGTTGTAGTTGAAGTCGGGGAGCCCGCCTGGAGAATGGAGTGGCGATTTAATTTTGAAATAGTTGAAGTCGGGGAGCCCGCCCTGGAGAATGGAGTGGCGATTTAATTTCGAAGTTGTAGTTGAAATCAGGAAGCCCGCCTGGAGAATAGAGTGGCGATTTAACTTTGAAGTTGTAGTTGAAGTCAGGGAGCCCGCCTGGAGAATGGAGTGGCAATTTGGTAGAGGAAAGCGGTAGAATGTAACAGAAATCTTCGGCATGAATCCAAGTTCGTAAGAAGAGACGAAGCATCGGAAGGAACGCCAAGTCAGACAAGATGGCAAGGAGCGCGACAAGATCAAGTTAAAAAGGATAGATAAGAACTTGTAGTACTGTAACCTAGTCTAGCTTCTTGTTTTTGTTGCTTAGCGCGGTGTAACAAGGAAATCGGTTAAGCAGTGGTAACAGCAGTAACAGCGGCAACAGCAGTAACAGCGAGATCGCAACAGGCATGGTAGTCTCAGCTACCAGAACTTCCCGAACTACATTGACCTGATTCCCTTTTAGCCGGGGATATGTAGGAGACCTTTGAAGCAAGGTTCGGTCAAAACTTTTCCAAAATGCTTCATACGGAGTGTTCGGATAGGCAAAAATCGCTTATATCCGCTCATTTATCTTTGCACGAAAACTCGGCGTGTTTACGCGCAAAGAGGGGCAGCTGTGAGCACGTGATTTTTGCCTTACTCGAGAAGTACTCCCAGAAAATTCAAAATAAAAATAGTTTCGTGTTGGGCATGATTTGTGTGATTTTGTGTTAATTTTATCTTTTGTGTGCACGTTTATTTATTTAAATTTAAAAATACAAAAATATATGCTAGGCTTTGCATTTTCAGTGTTTGATATCGAAGTCATGTGATTTACATTTTTGGGTGATATGTAATTGTGTGCGTTAGTTGTAGTAAGAACAGCGGTGTTATAGGTTGATATATATACATATGCGTGTATATATATATATATATGTATATATACATATATATATATATATATATACACATATGCATATAATACCTCATGAAGATCCGAGCTGGGCCAAATCCAGTCTAAAAGCCAGGCCCAAACGGATTTCTTCTAATCCAGCCCAAAATACCCGTCCGGCTTCAGCCTGTGTAACACTTGATCCGGACCGTTGGATTTTATTATCCAACGGCCCAGATTAATCCTTTAATTCTAATATACATTCAGCCTATGACTTGACCAAACGACGTCGTTTGGTTTAAGTGAGGGGATCCTGATCGTTGATCGTAAATGATCCAACGATCAGGATTCAATCTCATCTCTGGTATATATTCCTCATTCCATACCCCGCCCCCCCAAGCCAGACCCCCCCCTCTCCCTTCATCTCCCTCAGGAGCTCTCAAACACCCAGCGTAACGCCGCCCTCCTCCGCCGTACTCCGCCTGCCGGAAATCGCCTCACGGCGGTTCCGGTAGGCCAATCAAACCCAAACCAACGCCAAAACCTTCCCCTCACCTCCCCCATCACGATCCCAACCTCCATTAACCTCGAATCATGCCGGAGCTCCTCGAATCTTCATTTGAAGATTCGAGTCAAACTCGAACCTATGCCAAATCACCCCAAATTCACACCACGGTCTCCTCACACCTCCCCCACACTCCCATTGACATTGGTTTGCTTCGAATCTAACCAAAAATACAAAAGCCCCAAATCCGAGCCCAAGAACCCTAATTTTGAAGAAAACTCAATTCAAGCCGGATTAGCCGCAATTGAAGTCCAAGGGACTTTAGTCTAGGTGTTCTCAATCGAGAACATCTCGATTAAAGCCCGTTTGGCTTCAATAATTCCACATCTTAGTTCGAAGTTTGGTCGGCAGATTTCTTGCAAGGTATTCATTCCTTCTTTGGTCGATTTAATGCGATTTTTGTGAATATGTGTGTTTGTTTTATTCATTGTTTCAATTCTATTCTAGCATGTTTCTAATTTCTCATAACAGTCGACCTGCTATCCTCCTTTGAGGCCTTTTATTTGGCCAATTCCTCTGTTTTAGTAATTAAAATGAATCATGAGTCCAATGTGATTAAAGTCGTCAAGGAATTAGTTCGTAACATTGGTCCTTGAATCTGCCCGTATGCAAGTGTGGAATTTGGTTACTGTTTGATTCAGATTAAAGGGATAATTGGTTGTAGTTAATAGGATAATTGTTTAATCACACACCCATACAAAGGGTTAGTGGAACTGAGCACAGCAGGGCATCCCCACTGAGGTCCCTGCCACCAGCCTTGTTGTTGAAGGTTTGAGTCCATACTTTGGACAAGAGATAGTGGGTTTGCAGGGAATATGATGGGTTGGGGAGTCAGGGTAGGGGGTAACCTTAGTTTAACATGCTGGCCAGCCAAAGTAGAGGGGATTGGCTATAAATAGGAGATACATTGATATACATTGACGGACACTTGAGAGCACTTGAGAGCACCTGAGAGAGCACTTGAGAGCACCTGAGAGAGCACACTTAGAGAGCAAAGGATTTCATACAGACATTTTTGAGAGCATCTGGGAGAGCAAAAACAGTACCTGGAGAAGCAAAAAACAGTAGACCTGAAGAGAAAAAATAGATATAAAGATAAAGAGAAACTGTTTCATTAGTTCCGGGGTCACTGTTTTTGTGAGTTTTGATGCAGTGGTTGAGTTATTAGGCTTTCGTGTGTTGTGGTTGTGTATTGCTGTTGGTGGCAGTGTTCATTTGGTGGTTGTTGGTCGTTTGTGTTGCTGCTCTTGTTCATTTGTTGCTGCCTGGCTGTGTGTTGTTACTGCTTGGTTCAAAATCTTGCTGTTAGACCTTATTGTTGTTGCTGTGGTATTCAATTGAGGCTGTTGGTCAGTAGTTTGTTGCTCTTGATTTGCTTTGGTATATTGTTGCTGCCACTGGTGTGTAGTTGTTGCTGCCTGTCTTGGTCGTTGTTGTTACATCTGACTTGGGTAGCTCTTGAGTTGTTTTGGTCTATTGTTGCTGCTCTTGGTCTTGTTGGTTGCTGCTCTTGGTCTTGTTGGTTGCTGGCTGGTCTGTTGGTTGTTACTGCTTGGTCATTGATGTTGTTGGTTCAGTATGGTTGAGGCTGGTTTATAGTTTGCTACTGGTGTATTTAGTTGAGTGCTGCCTGGTTGTTTATTGTTTGCTTTGATTCAGTGATTGATAAAGTTCGACTACTGTTGGTTGTTGGGTTGTAGCTGGTTCACTGGTTGTTGTTGCTATTGGTTTACTGTTGGTTGTTGTTGGTCTTTGATTATTGCTGCTCCTGTTACTGTTTCTTGTTGCTGTTGCTGCTTTGCCGTCGCTCACTCTTCCTTGTTCTTCCGCATTCCAAGTACACACCTCTTTTATTGTAGTTCCTTGGTTCGACAAGAATGAAGTTTGAAGCTTATGCATAAAGTCTATTGAAACATGTAGTCGTCTTATGTTCAATTACATTCTGTTAGTCTCCAATTAAGCTTGTATTGTTAGTCTTGGTTATGGAAAAGCGTAGCTAGGCCAAAGATACATTGTCGTTAGATAAGCATGTAAACCTGAATTAGTCTTCGTATCTCTATTCAATCTTCCCTACTCATGTGTGTAATCTCCAAACCTGTTAAATGATAGACCCTATGTTACAAGCAAGATTAGCTAGGGAGTTGTTACTCAACGGAATGACGTAATTAGATTAAAAAGAGTCGGGGGTGCATTTCATGTGACCCGACCCCAATTTCGGGCAAGAGTAAATAAAGCATGACATGAACCACAGGCGCATTTCATGCGATGGGGTTCGTAGCAAGTTTTAAGTAATTTGGAATCAACTCTTAAGTAAGATACGGTGAGATGTAGTTCGCTTTAGATTTGAATCAAAGGTACGCCTCGCCCAATAGTTACACTAATCACATAGCCGTCATAAATGTACATATAAATACTTAGGTTTCGAGATGCGTCGTTTTCTTAACGAATATCACGCCTTTCTCAACAGTGTAAATAAGTAGTCGATCCGGGCACATACTTTAGTTTTTACCTTTTTAAATACGGGTGTGCATTTCATGTGACCCCAAATCCAAACCCCGAAATGTTGAATAAGAATATGTTGAGGATCCGGGTGCATTTCATGTGACGTGATTCGAAAGCATATTTTTAAGCAACTTTTTCTTTCGTAAATCACAACCAATAATAAAAGTGGTAAAAGGGGTATTAACTTGCACTAAGTACATAATTGTAAAAAGCAGATAGATAAGCCAAACACGACAGTTGAGCGACCGTGCTAGAACCACGGAATTCGGGAATGCCTAATACCTTCTCCCGGGTTAATAGAATTCCTTATCCGGATTTCTGGTTCGCGGACTGTTAAATAGAGTCATTCTTTTCCTCGATTCGGGATTTAACCGGTGACTTGGGACACCATAAAATCTCCCAAGTGGCGACTCTGAAGTAATTAAAATAAATCCCGTCTCGATTGTCCTTCAATTGGAAAAACTCTTTGCATCCTTGCGGGTGCGTAAAAAAGGGTTGTGACACATCTGTGAGAGGCTATGTAACTGTTAGGAAAACATTTCACTTTATTTGATTTCTCTGTCGTGCAAGATTTTTGACATCCACAATCCTAAACCCCTCACTTCTACTCTCTCACAGATGGTGAGGACACGTACTTTCCAAGGTGATCAGGCACCTGCGCCCCCTGCTGCAGCCGTCGGAGGTCGGGATCGAGGTAGAGTTCGAGGACGCACACATGGTGCAGCGAGAGCCCCTACGTGAGATACCGCCGATGCACCGCCAGTATATCCAGCTAGAGTCCAAGCACCTGACATGCCTACTGCTACTACTACCCCAGCCATTTAGGAGACTTTAGCACAATTTATGAGTATGTACGCCACTTTTGCTCAGGCGAGAATGCTTCCCCTTGCAGCAGCCACACTGCAGGTCGTGGGAGGAGTACAGACTCCCACCGCTCGCACTCTTGAGCAACGAGCGCACGTTGAGTAGGTCCCCGAGGTTATTCCTACGCCGCCTGCGGCACCAGTTCAGCCTGAGGGCATGGTAGCGGTTTATGAGCAGGAGAAGATGAGACTAGAGAGGTTCAACAAGTATGGCCCTCCAATGTTCAGTGGATTAGCATTAGACGATGCATTGGGGTCCCTTGATGAGTGTTACCGTATAATCCATACTATGGGTATCTCTGGATCGAGTGGGTTTCTTTCGCTACTTTCCAGCTTTGAGGGGCCGCCTATAATTTGTGGTGCACCTATGAGTTAGATAGTCCAGACGAGACAGCTTCATTAACCTGGACTCAGATTTCAGATATGTTTCTGAGTGAGTTTGTCCCTCAGAGCCTCTAGGATGCATGGCGCATAGAGTTTAGGCCTTTGTGATAGGGTGTTATGACCGTTTCGGAGTATGCTGTCTGTTACACCAGTTTGGCTAGACATGCCTCAGCCTTGGTTTCCACTGTTCGCGAGAAGGTTTGCCGGTTCATCGAGGGACTTATTCCTAGCATCAGGTCCAACATAGCCTGTGAGCTGGAAATATGTATGCTAGAGAGAGAGATAGGCAGGAAGAGTCATGAGAGAGAGAGAGAGAGAGAAACTAGTCCATGTAGGTCGGCGAGATATACTGGTCCTTATTTTGGAGGTAGGGTGCGTCATGGTAGAGGTTTTGCAGGTCATCCATTTCAGTTTGCACTTTAGGCTTCGCATGGTAACTCAGGCGTTCATGGGTGTCGGAGGACCCGTACCACACAGTTTCCACCACCTCGTCAGCAAAGAGGGTGCTTTGAGTGTGGAGATACTAGCCACATGGTGAGAGATTATCCCAGACTTCGGATTAATGTGTTGCAGAGAGGTATTTAGATAGGGAGAAGGAACCCAAGAGGGGGAGGCCCAGCTCGTCGATGCATTTCATATAGTGGGTTTGAGGCCAGTGCGCCAGCTAATGTCACCCAGGTACGAAATCAGTTTGTTATAGAAAGACACTATCTATTGTTCATCACAATTCTACTTACTAGGATGAGTTCCTTATTTCTCGTTTCATTATTGGGAGTGCTTCATGATTTGCACTCTGTCTATGTGGTTTTCCCGTTGGTAGATTTAATGAGTGATAGCTGTGTCTATCATCTGTTCTAGCCGTAGGCTAGTGGTATTTTTCCAGTTATCTGATTCTGGTAAGCTTGATGTGATTTTCCGAGCATTCTTGGCTACGAGCTGTGATTCTTATGCTCCACCGGTGTGGGAGCTAGTCTATGTGTAAATCGTAGATGGAATTGATCTAGTAAGAGTTTCTAGGTAAGTTGGTGTGTACCCTACTTATGATCCATAGTTGAGGGCGAGACCTTCGTGATTTCACATGATTTGATATGTTGAGACCGAGCTGTGTACCGTGGTGAGAGTTATACCAGTATGAGATTTTGTGAGACCACTATATGCTTTTATTCCTTCTTGTTGGATGTCTTATAGAATTGTGTTTTAGAATAATTTTGTGCTAGTTTAGTTGTTTGTCAGTTCTCTTATGTGTTTGGTTTCCCGTATTCATTCATTTTCGCTCTATGCTCCTTGAGTTTTAGTTTGTGGGGTGTACTCATTGGTATTGACTGAGATTTGGTTAATCGGGTGTTTTGCCAGGTAGTTTTCGTGGTTGTTGTATCATCTCCAATGTTATGGGTGGCTGAAAAGAGTTCCTATCAAATATGAGGCTTATGAGCGGTACAGATTTGATCTTAGGCATTTTATTGCTATCAGAAATGTTATTGCGGGACTATATGTTATGTGTCATGTTGTGTGGCTGTACCTTGTGTATGTTCGCTTGTGTTGAATTAGCTGGTTGAGACTGATACCGGATATGGACTTGGAATCGAGTCTTTTGGAGACGGATGAGGGATGATGAATCTGATTTGAAGGCTTAATGGTATTGCTACAAGGGTTAAATTTCAGTTGAAATGGTGTCATTAGGCCTGAGTAGAATTGGGTAATGTGGATCACCCGCGGGTGTACATTGGAAGTGCGCATTTAGTAATTTGAAGTCTTCAGGTGTGTTCTCTATGCTCGTTCGAGGATGAACGAATGTTTAAGTGTGCGAGAATGTAACAACCCGACTGGTCATTTTATGAATTTACGCCCCGATCCCCTATTAACCGCTTCCCATAAGTTCATTTCTACTATTTTGAATTGTCGGGATGTTCGGTGTTAGGATTCGGAGTGTTTTGGGACACTTAGTCCCAGATGGGAGCTTAAGAGTTGAAAAATGGCCCGCATTTGGATCAATGTGAAAACAATGTCGGAATGGAAATCAAATGGTGCCGTTAGCTCCGTTAGGTGATTTCGGGGTTGGGAGCGTGTTCGGAATGAGTTTTGGGGGTTCATAGCTTATTTAGGCTTGAAATGCCGAAGTTTGAATTTTTGAAGTTTTCGGTCCGATACTGAGTTTTTGATTCGTGGGTCGAAATTGAATTCCTGATGTTTTTGTAGCTCTGCTATGTAATTTTGAACTTGTCTACAAAATTTGGCATCATTCTGAGTTGAATTGATAAGGTATCAGCATGAGGTTCGTTATTTGAAGGTTTGGAAGTTCATAAGCTTGATTTTTGTTCAATTCGTCGTTTCGATGTTGTGTTATGTGAATAGAAGCTTCGAGTGAGTCCGTGTTAGGTTATATGGCTTGTGTGTGTGATTAGACGGGGTCCCGGGGGCCTCGGGTGTGTTTCGGATGGGCTATGGATCCTTTTTCCTCATTTTTAAAAGCTAATCTGATATCTGGTATTTCCTTCTATGCGATCACATTGCCTCCCCGCGATCGCATAGCACAAATTTGGGCAGCATCACTTTCTTCTACGAGGGTTTTGAAAATGTTAGACTCGTCAGAGTACGAGGGTTTTGAAAATGTTAAATTCATCCGGTTCCGAGATGTTGGCCCGAGGGGCATTTTGGTCATTTTCACATAATTTTGCACTTTAGGTTCGAATTTAATTATAGAATCAGTTGCTTGAGATATTAATTATAATGTGTGATTTAATTGAATATATTTGGTCCATTTGAAGTCGAGTACTCGTGGCAGGAACGCAGTTGCTAGTTGATTTAGCCAGTTTTAAGGTAAGTATCTTACCTAACCTTGTGTGAGAGACTTTCCCAAGGTGACGAGTGCGTGCTCGGATTTAATTGTTGTAAATTGTCTCTTTTAGGCTCTTAGACGTGTGAAATTTACAGAGTAGAAGGATAATATTGATACGATTGAGTCCCCTGTTATTAGTTTCACCTCTACATGTCTTGCTTGATATTTGTTGCTCTTTTTGATTTATTTCTGCTGTTTAATGAGGTTTTATGTGAATTAACTAATGACAAGTACCCTTCTATATTCATAATGCCTGCCCTAACTACTCGCATTTAGTTGGAAATCATAAATATTATATCATATATAATTAATCGGTCTTAATTGGAAGGAACATAGATATCTCATAATTAATTGATATTTCTTAAATGGAAATTATTTGATTCATGTTAACTTCCTTACTGATGCATACTACTTGATTGTAAGTTATGTGTAACCTTGTGTAATTGTATTATATGTCCAACTGTTAAGGTATCAGTATAGTTGTTATGTGTTCGATACGTCTCGATTGTCATTGAGGTTATTGTGTTTTTCCATGGTGTTCCGCAACTTTATTAGTTATTGTAGAATCCCTTGCTGGGACGTTATTATTTCTGTTGATGATTTTCCCTTGCTGGGATGCTATCATTACTGTGTGGCTGTTGGTACCATGATGCACGAGGTCTCTGCTGTGCGGTTGTTGTTGGGGATTTACACGAGGTCTTTGCCATGTTGTTGTTGCTATTGATGTTTTTCACATACGGCGTAATAAGGAGGGATATGTTATATACTTATATGTGGGTTGTGCATGTGGAGGAATAAGGCGAGAATATTATGATGCACGTGTGGCAAAATAAGGCGATGTTGTTATGTTGTTATTGATTGCACACATGGCAAAATAAGGTGGGCTATGTTAGGGGCTTATTATGATGGACTACGGGTTAAATTCCCGAGAGATCCTCTGTTGTTGTTATGATGGACTACGGGTTCAATTCCCGGGAGATCCTCTGTTGTTGTTATGATGGACTATGGGTTTAATTCTCGGGAGATCCTTTATTGTTGTTATGATGGACTACAGGTTCAATTCCAAGGAGATCCTCTGTTGTTGTTATGATGGACTACGGGTTCAATTCTCAGGAGATCCTCTATTATTGCTATGCTGGACTATGGGTTCGATTCCCGGAAGTTCCCCTTAAACTCGTTGTGTTATGACTGGTACTTTTATTGTTTCTATCCGGGGTGAATGAGCCGGGTGCTAGTTGTTTCCATTTCTTATACTTACTAGTTGGTAGGATTCCCTGTTAGATACACTTGCTCAAGCATACACGTTAGTTGGACCCTCCTATTAGAGATGAATCCCTTCCGATTTGGCTAAGGGTAGGGATATGCCATCGTTTACCCATTATATATGTGAGAGTGACCCTAGTTGACTAGTTAGTTGTCAGCATGACCGTGTTATTATACATATGTGTGTGTGTGAGGGTGACCCTAGTTGACTAGTTAGTTGTCAGCATGATCGTGTTATTGATGGGGTACAAGATGCCAAGTGTTAGACCTCAGATGCTGAGTTTTTCACGAATTGTGGCTAGTCTGAGAGTAGTGATAAGATTGTCGAAAGAGTTGGAAGGACCATATGTAAACATCATTGCAGAATAATGACTTAGCAATTTGTTGATCTTGTTGTGTTCAAATTTCAGGATCTTTACTCTGATTTCCTCCGTTTGTTTGTATTATCATTTATTGTACCTTCGATTTTACTTACTGTCCATTATCCTTATTGTGAATTGTAGCATTCTTATTTTATCCGGTAGTCTTTACGTATTTACATAATCATCTCTATTATATCTGTTATACTGCTTATTGATCGGTTGGTGTCATGACTATTCCTCGTCACTACCCCATCGAGGTTAGTCTTGATACTTAGTGGGCACCACCGTGGTGTGCTCATACTACTCTTCTGCACATTTTTGTTGTGCAGATACAGGTACTCCTGTTCAGTTCTATGAGCCTTGGAAGGAGACATACCAATAGAGACTTCAAGGTATATCTGCTACGTCCGTAGACTGAGGAGTCCCTTTCTTACTTTCTGTAAAAAGTATAGTTGTTTCGGTATTTCTTCTTGTATAGACATTCTTGAGTTAGAGCCTCTTATGTATCCTCTTAGCTTGTGATTTGTGAGTTTCCAGGTTTTGAGAAAGGTTGTCAGCTTGAGATTTGTCATGGTACGTGCCAAGCAGCACATTAAGCACCATCTTATTTTACTAATTCAGTTTATTTTACTTTCTTCCACAAATTTTGGTTATCTTACGCATTGTTAGGCTTACCTAGTCATTGGGACTAGGTGCCATCACGACATGTTCATGGAGGTTGAACTTGGGTCGTGACAAGTTGGTATCAGAGCTCTAGGTTCATAGGAGTCACAGATCACAAGCCGATTTATTAGAGTCTCTCGGTATGGAGACGTCTGTACTTATCTGCGAGAGGCTATGTATTTGTTAGAAAAAATTCACTTCATTTGATTTCTCTGTCGTGCGATATTTTTGATATCCACAATCCTAAACCCCTTACTTCTACTCTCTCACAAATGGTGAGGACACGTACTATCCAAGGTGATCAGACACCTGCGCCTCCTGCTGCAGCGTCGGAGGTCGAGATTGAGGTAGAGTTCGAGGATGCACATGTGGTGCAGCGAGAGCCCCTACGCGAGCTTCCATCGACACACCACCAGCAGATCCAGCGATAGTCCAGGCACCTGACACGCCTACTGCTACTACTACCCCAGCCATTCAGGAGACTTTGGCACATTTCATGTGTATGTACGCCACCTTGGCTCAGGCCAGATTGCTTCCCCTTGCTGCAGCCATACCCCAGGTAGTGGGAGGAGCATAGACTCCTATCGCCTGCACTTCTGAGCAGCGAGTTCACATTGAGCAGGCCCCCGAGGTTATTCTTACGCTACCTGCGGCACCAGTTTAGCCTGAGAGCATGATAGCGGTTTCCGAGCAGGTGCAGATGAGACTAGAGAGGTTCAAGAAGTATGGCCCTCCGGTGTTCAGTGGATTAGCATCAGACGATACATTGGGGTTCCTTGATGAGTGTTACTGCATTCTCTGTACTATGGGTATCTCTACATCCAGCGGGGTTTCTTTCATTACTTTCCATCTTCGAGGGGCCGCATATGATTGGTGGCGCACCTCTGAGTTAGATAGTCCAGACGAGGCAGCTTCCTTAACCTGGACTCAGTTTTCAGATATGTTTCTGAGAGAGTTTGTCCCTCAGAGCCTCATGGATGCATGACACGCGGAGTTTGAGCATTTGTGCTAGGGTGGTATGACTGTTTTGAAGTATGCTGTCTGTTACACCAGTTTGGCAAGACATGCCTCAGCCTTGGTTTCCACTGTTAGCGAGAAGGTTTGCCGGTTCATCGAGGGGTTTATTCCTAGCATCAGGTCCAGCATGGCCCGTGAGTTGGAATGGATATTCCATTTCAGCAGGTGGTGAACATTGCTAAGAAGATAGAGGGTATGCATTCTAGAGAGAGAGAGAGGGCAGGCAAAGTATTGAGAGAGAGAGAGAGAGCACACAAGATCAGGAGGGAGAGTTTGAGGAGACGAGGAGGCCTTATAGGTCGTCGAGATATACTGGTCCTTATTTTGAAGGTAGGGTACGTCATGGTAGAGGTTTTGCGGGCCAGCCAATTCAGTTCGCACTTCAGCCTTTGCATGGTGACACAGGCGTTCATGGGTCTCGGAGGACCCGTACCGCACAGTTTCCACCACCTCGTTAGCAGAGAGGGTGATTTGAGTATGGAGATACTAGCCACATGGTGAGAGATTGTCCTAGACTTCGGACTGATGTGTTGCAACGAGGTATTCAGATAGGGAGAAGGCACCCAAAAGGGGGAGGCCTAGCTTGTTGATGTGTTTCATATAGTGGCTTTGAGGCCAGTGCGCCAGCTAATGTCACCCAGGTACGAAATCAGTTTGTTATAGAAAGGCACTATCTGTAGTTCATCACAATTCTACTTACTAGGATGAGTTCCTTATTTGTTATTTCATTTATGAGAGTGCTTCATGATTTGCACTCTGTCTATATGGTTATCCCATTAGGAGATTTAATGAGTGATAACCGTGTCTATCGTCTGTTCTAGCCGTTGTCGAGAGTTATGAGGCTAATGGTATTTTTCTAGTTATCTGATTCTAGTAGGCTTGATGTGATTTCCGAGCATTCTTGGCTACGAGCTGTAATTCTTATGCTCCACCGGTGTGAGAGCTAGTCTATGTGTAAATCGTAGATGGAATTGATCTAGTAAGAGTTTCTAGGTGGGTTGATGTGTACCGTACTTGTGATCCAGTGTTGAGGGCGATATCCTCGTAATTTCACGTGATTTGATATGTTGAGACCGAGTTGTGTACCGTGGTTAGAGTTATACCAGTATGAGATTTTGTGAGACCACTATATGCTTTTATTCCTTCTTGTTGGATGTCTTATAGAATTGTGTTTAGAAGGATTTTGTGCTAGTTGAATTGTTTGTTAGTTCTCTTATGTGTTTTGTTTCCCATATTCATTCATTTTCATTCTATGCTCCTTGAGTTTTAGTTTGTGGGGTGTACTCATTGGTATTGGCTGAGATTTGGGTAATCGGGTGTTTCGCCAGGTGGTTTTGTTGTATCATCTCTAGTGGTATGGGTGGCTGAAAAGAGTTCCTATCGAATATGAGGCTTATGGCCGGTACATATTTGATCTTAGGCATTTTATTGTTGTCAGAAATGTTATTGCAGTACTATATCTTATGTGTCATGTTGTGTAGCTGTATCCTGTGTATGTTGGCTTGTGTTGAATTAGCTGGTTGAGACTGATATCGGATATGGACTTGGAATCAGGTCTTATGGATACAGATGTGGGATGATGAATATGATTTGAAGGCTTAATAGTATTGCTAGAAGGGTTAAATTTTAGTTGAAATGGTGTCATTTGGCCTGAGTAGATTGGGGTGATGTGGGATCACACGCGGGTGTATGTTGGATGTGCGCATTCAGTGATTTGAAGACTTCAGGTGTGTTCTCCATGCTCGTTCGAGGACGAACGAATGTTTAAGTGTGGGAGGGTGTAACGACCCGACCGGTCGTTTTTAAAATTTACGTCCTGATCCCCTATTAACTACTTCCCATAAGTTCATTTCTACTATTTTGTATTGCCGAGATGTTCGGTGTTAGGATTCGGAGTATTTTGGGACACTTAGTCCCCATATGGGAGCTTAAGTGTTGAAAAGTGACTTGCATTTGGATCAGCATGAAAACAACCTCGGAATGGAAATCCGATGATTCCGTTAGCTCTGTTAGGTGATTTCGGGGTTGGGAGCGTGTTCGGAATGAGTTTTGGGGGTTCGTAGCTTATTTAGGCTTGAAATATCGAAGTTTGAATTTTTGAAGTTTTCGGTCCGATGCTGAGTTTTTTATCCGAGGGTCAAAATTGAATTCCAGAAGTTTCTGTAGCTCTGTTATATCATTATTGACTTATCTGCAAAATTTGGCATCATTCCGAGTTGAATTGATAAGTTTTCCGCATGAGGTTCATTAATTGAAGATTTAGAAGTTCATAAGCTTTATTTTTAGTTCAATTCGTCGTTTCGATGTTGTGTTATGTGAATATAAGCTTCGATCGAGTCTGTGTTAGGTTATATGGCTTGTGTGTGTGATTAGACGGGGTTTAGAGGGCCTCAGGTGTTTTTCGGATGGGCTACAGATCCTTTTTCCTCCTTTTTGAACAGTTGATCTGATATCTGGTATTTCCTTCTCTGCGATCGCATTGCTTCCCCACGATTGCATAGCACAAACATTGGGCAGCATCAATTTCTTCTATGCGATCGCATAGCCTCATTCACGATCGCATAGTTACATTTTTCTCTCTTCTGCGATCACAATTCACATCTTGCGATCGCATAGACTTATTTCTTGGCCTCCAAATTTGACTCTATGCGATCGCACTCCTCCTCTGGCGATGGCATAGAACAAATCATTGGGCAGATAGATTTAATTTCCAAACTTGAGGGTTTCACCATTTATTCACATTTTGACTTATAGCGCTCAATTCTTGGTGATTTTTGAAGGGATTTTCACCTGGGAAACTTGGGTAACTGTTTCTCACTCGATTTTGGTCAATTTCCATGAATCTCCTCTTAATTTCATCCTTTAATTTCAGTTTTTGAATGAAAATTGGGTAAAACTTTATAGGCCGAATTGTTGGGTATTGAGGAAGTGTTTGACCTCCGATTTGCGATATTTTTATATGGTTAGACTCGTGAGAGTACGAGGGTTCTGAAAAAGTTAAATTCATCCGGTTTTGAGACGTTGCCCCGAGGGGCATTTTGGTCATTTTACCTAATTTCACGCTTTAGCTTCAAATTTAATTATAGAATCAGGTTCTTGAGATATTAATTACAATGTGTGATTTAATTGAATAGATTTGGGCCATTTGGAGTCGAGTACTCGTGGCAAAAACGCGGTTGCTAGTTTGTTTAGCCGGTTTTGAGGTTAGTATCTTGTCTAACCTTGTGTGGGGGGCTTCCCCTTAGGATTGAGTCTTCTTTGTTGATTGTAGTCCGTGTACGCGAGGTGACGAGTGCATGCTCGGATTTAATTCTGGTAAATTGTCTCTTTTAGGCTCTTAGACTTGTGAAATTTACAAAGTAGAAGGATAATATTGATACGATTGAGTCCCCTGTTATTAGTTTCACCTCTACATGTCTTGCTTGATATTTGTTGCTCTTCTTGATTTATTTCTGCTGTTAAATGGGTTTCTACGTGAATTAACTAAAGACAAGTACCCTTCTATATTTCTAATGCTTGCGTTAACTACTCGCTTTTAATTGGAAATCATAAATAGTATATCACCTATAATTAATTGGTCTTAATTTGAAGGAAGATAGATATCTCATAATTAATTGATATTTCTTAAATGGAAATTATTTGATTCATGTTAACTTCCTTACTGATGCATACTACTTGATTGTAAGTTATCTGTAACCTTGTGCAATTATATTATATGTCCAACTATTGAGTTATCAGTGTAGTTGTTATGTGTTCGTTACGTCTCGATTGTCATTGAGGTTATTGTGTTTTTCCTTGGTGTTCGACAACTTTATTAGTTATTATTGAATCCCTTGCCGGGACGTTATTATTTTTGTTGTTGATTTTCCCTTGCTGGGTTGCTATCATTACTGTGTGGCTGTTGGTACTGTGATGCACGAGGTCTCTGCCGTGCAATTATTGTTGGGGATTTACACGAGGTCTTTGCCGTGTTGTTGTTGCTATTGATATTTTGCATATGAGGTGTAATAAGGCCGGATATGTTATATATTTATATGTGGGTTGCGCATGTGGCAGAATAAGGTGGGAATATTGTGATGCACGTCTGGCGAAATAAGGCGGTGTTGCTATGTTGTTATTGATTGCACACGTGGCAAAATAAGGTGGGATATGTCAGGGGCTTATTATGATGGACTACAGGTTCAATTCCCAGGAGATCCTTTGTTGTTGTTATGATGGACTACAGGTTCAATTTCTGAGAGATCCTCTGTTGTTGTTATGATGGACTACAGGTTCAATTCCCGAGAGATCCTCTATTGTTGTTATGATAGACCACTGGTTCAATTCCCAGGAGATCCTCTGTTGTTGTTATGATGGACTACGGGTTCAATTCCCGGGAGATCCTCTATTGTTGTTATGCTGGACTACGGATTCGATTCCCGGAAGTTCCCCTTAAACTCGTTGTGTTATGACTGATAGTTTTATTGTTTCTATCTGGGGTAAATAAGCCGGGTGCTAGTCATTTCCATTTCTTATACTTACTAGTTGGTAGGATTCCCTGTTAGATACACTTGCACAAGCATACAGGTAGCTGAACCCTCCTATTAGAGGTGAATCCCTTCTAATTTTACTAAGGGTAGGGATATGCCATCATTTAACCATTATATATATATGTGTGAGTGTATATATATATGTGTGTGTGTGAGTGTGATCCTAGTTGACTAGTTAGTTGTCAGCATGACTGTGTTATTGATGGGGCACAAGATGCCAAGAGGTAGACCTCAGATCCTATGTTTTTCACGAGTTGTGGCTAGTCTAAGAGTAGTGATAAGATTGTGGAAAGAGTTGGAAGGACCATATGTAAACATCATTGCAGAATAATGACTTAGCGATTTGTCAATCTTGTTGTGTTGAGATTTCAGGATCTGTACTCTGAATTCGGCCGTTAGTTTGTATTATCATTTATAGTACCTTCGATTTTACTTATTGTCCGTTATCTTTATTGTGAATTGTAGCATTCTTATTTTATCCGATAGTCTTTACATATTTGCATAATCATCTCTATTATATCTGTTATACTGCTTATTAACCGGTAGGTGTCAAGACTGTTCCTCATCACTACCCCATCGAGGTTAGTCTTGAGACTTACTGGACACTGCCGTGGTGTGCTCATACTACTCTTTTGCACATTTTTGTTGTGCAGATACAAATACTCCTGTTCAGTTGTGTTAGCCTTGGAAGGAGGCATACCGATAGAGACTTCAAGGTATATCTGCTACGTCCACAGACCAAGGAGTCCCTTTCCAGCTTTCTGTAAAAAGTATAGTTGTTTCAGTATTTCTTCTTATATAGATATTCTTGAGTTAGAGCCTCTTATGTATCCTCTTAGCTTGTGATTTGTGAGTTTATGGATTTTGGGAAAGGTTGTCAGTTTTGAGATTTGTTATGGTACGTGCCAAGCGGCACCTTAAGCACCATCTTATTTTACTAATTCAGTTTATTTTACTTTCTCTCGCAAAATTTGGTTATCTTTCGCATTGTTAGGCTTACCTAGTCGTACTGACTAGGTGCCATCATGGCATGTTCATGGAGGGTGAACTAGGGTCGTGACAGAAACAGAAAGTTAGTAACACTAGTTTAATGAAATAAATTCTGAAAAATAGGAATAAGCCGAGCACACTGAATGCACATTATGTTCTTAAGAAAATTATTTCCCTTAAGTACCCGAGGTATTGAAATATTATCCTCCTAGGATAGAACAATTTAATTCAATAGCGTATTAGTACCAAAAACTCTGGTGAATATCGAACCACTCAATGGTCGTAAAACACACTGGAAAATATTGTGCAGAAGAAGAAGAAGATAATAGAACACTTAGTAAGTAAAAATTCTGGAATTCAAGGCATATTTATAGCCCATTTGGCACTGTTTCTCAAAAGGTTTGCAACCTTTCATAACAGCCATAACTGTTGGAACAAGTGAAAATATTGCGGGAAACTTAGAAAATAGATTTAAAATAATATAGGAAAGAAAACGGGACCGGACCGGACCGAATCGCGGGTCATGGGTTATTCCGGATTGAATTTTTGTTAATTAATTAAAAGGAATTTTTTCCAAAAAGATTAATCAATCAAGCATTGACCAAATCCAAATCCATATCGGAAGTGAAGCCAAGCAATGACGACTACGGCACGAGGCTTGCCTTTTTCTTAACTCTTTAAGAGCTAGAAGAAGAGTAATTGAATATATACCTATCAAAAGTCTTTTCTTTCTCCAATATGGGACAATGTCCTTTTGCCAAGGAGGGAAACTCAAATATTTTATTTTTCTTTCATTTCCCATTCACATTCTTTAGCTGCACCAAGCTTAAAGACCAACGATCCCCCACGTGAATGAGGAAAGGATATAAAATGAAGAAATGCACGGACGCGTGTGTGTTTTACATGCAAAAATTAATTGTATCTGGGTAAGTAGGTTTCTCTTTGAACTTTTCGTAGTGAACTTATATCAGATAGACTCGGTCAATCAGTAGATTTATCTTTGAACCGTCGAGATTTGTGGTATACCTAGACAACATAAGTCACACAATCAATCCTTAACCATCTATATTTCTCATGGTTTTGTTCATTTCAGCCATGAACACTGCATGGTTTCATGAGTGCTTAGAGAATGGGCATTTACTTTCATTCCCTTTGAAGCGGCTTATACTTCACACTCACATAGGTAATTTCAAAATGTTTAATCCTGAAGACACACTATCTGGTCATATCTTGCTAGACTTAGCGAATCATTAAAAAGCTTTAAGCTTTATTGACTCATAAAAAAACCTTAATGCTTTACCTTGATTTTGAATATTGTCTTCATCACGAGAATGGGTTGAGTTATTTCACAATTTTGAACCGTCATTCATAACTTTGTTTGATCACTTTGAACCTAGCTCTTAGGATTTCCAGTCTGCAAGGTAGAGGTACCGCCATAATGACTTGTCCTAGGCCTCAACCCCATTCCGTTTGATGATATTTCAACTACATCTCTAGATATGCCTTTTTGTAAGTGGGTCCAAAATGTTATCTCTTGACTTTACATAGTCAATCGTGATAATACCACTAGAGAGTAGTTGTCTAATGGTATTGTGTCTCACTATATATGATGACATTTTCCGTTATATATAACACTCTCAGCCCTGCCTATTGCCGCTTGACTATCACAATGTATACAAATAGGTGCCAAAGGTTGGGCCAAAATGGAATATCTTCCAAGAAATTCGAAGTTATTTGGATTCTTCACCGGCCTTATATAAAGATATGAATTTTGATTCCATTGTAGAACGGGCGATGTACGCCTGTTTGGATGATTTTCAAGACACGGCTCCACCCTAATTGTGAAAATATATCCACTCGTGGATTTAACTTCAGATGATCTGGTGATCCAATTTGCATCACTATATCCCTCGATCACGGAGGTATATTTGTTATAATGCAAAGTATAATTTTGGGTATGTTTCAGATACCCTAAAACTCATTTCATTGCCATCCAATGTATTTGATTGGGCTTACTTGTAAATCGACTTAGTTTGCTAATAGCACATGCTATATCTGGTCGCGTACAATTCATGATATACATCAATCTTTCCAATACTCTTGCATAGTCCAGTTGCGAGTCACTTTCACCTTCATTTGTTTGAAGTTCATAACTCATGTCAATCGAAGTCTTGGCAATTTTGAAATCCAAATACTTGAACTTGTCGAGTACCTTTTCAATATAGTGAGACTGTGATAATGCCAGACCTTGTGGAGTCTTGTGAATTCTATTTCCTAATATCATATTAGAAACTTCTAAGTCTTTCATGTAAAATTCGCTCGCCAACATGCACTTTGTAGCATTTATGTCTGCCATACTTTTTCTCATTATCAACATGTCATCAACGTATAAGCACACAATGACTTCATGACCTGGAGTGTTTTTAATGTAAACACATTTGTCACACTAATTGGATTTTAATCAACTTGCCAACATAGTTTGGTCAAATTTGGCATGCTATTGTTTGGGTGCTTGTTTAAGTCCATAAAGAGACTTAACAAGTTTGTACAATTTCTTTTCTTTATCAGGAACCACAAAACCCTTAGGTTGTTCCATGTAAATATTTTCATCCAATTATCCATTTAAGAAAGTTGTTTTAACATCCATTAGATGGATTTCAAGACCATATACGGATGCTAGTGCCACTAATACCCTAATAGATATTATCCCGGTTACTGGCGAGTAAGTGTCAAAGTAATCAAGACCTTCATTTTGTGTAACCTTTGACAACAAGTCTTGCCTTATATTTTTCAATAGTGCCATCAGCTTTAATTTTCCATTTAAAGATCCATTTTCTAACCTAAAGGCTTATTTTCCGGAGGAAGATCAACCAATTCCCATGTATGGTTATCCAAAATTGATTGAATCTCACTGTTGAATGCCTTTTTTCCAAAATGCCGAATCAGAAGATGACATAGTTGCTTTAAAAGTTTGAGGCTCATTTTCAAACAAGAATGTCACAAAATCTGGTCCAAAGGAAGTATATGTTCTTTGATATTTTCTACACCGTGGATCTTCTACACTTGGAGTATTTTCCTTTGGTTCTTCTTAAGGCCGTTTAGGTCTTTCACTTAACGACTCACATTCAGTTTTATATGGATAGATGTTGTCAAAGAATTCAACATTATCTTGTTCCATTACTGTATTAACATGAATCTCGGAATCATCGAATTTATGGAATAAAAACTGACATGCTTTATTGTTTGTAGCATATCTAATAAAATTGCAATCTACAGTTTTGGTCCAATTTTAACCCTTTTAGGTAAAGGAACTTGTACCTTTTCTAGACACCTCCACACTTTGAAATATTTCAATTTGGGTATTCTTCCTTTCCATTTTTTATATGAAGTAGATTGTGTTTTGATGTGGGGGGTACTCTGTTAAGTATTTGGTTAGCTGTAAGGATAGCTTCCCCCACAAACTCTACGGTAATCCGAAACTTATTAACAAAGAATTCATCATTTTCTTTAATGTGCGGTTTTCTCTCCACAATTCCGTTGGATTGAGGTGTGTAAGGTGCATGAGTTTGACGGCTAAATTCCATGTTTCGAACATATTTATGCAAACAGAGATTCATGTTCTTCACCCCTATCACTTCTAATTATTTTCTTTTTATTCAATTGATTCTCCACTTCATTCTTGTATTGCTTAACTACTTCAATTGCTTCATCCTTACTATTAAAAAAATAAACATAACAATATCGAGTGCAATCATCAATAAAAGTAATAGACTACTTTTTCCAACCTCAAGATGGTATCGACTTCATATCGCAAAATGTCAGTATGAATTAAGTCTAAAGGATTTGAATTCTTTCCAACAGACTTATAAGGATGTTTTGCAAACTTATATTCTACACATATTTGATATTTTAATTTTTTACACTTGAATTCAGGAAATACTTATAAATTTGTTAACTTACGCAAGGTTTTATAATTGACATGCCCTAAACGAATATGTCATAAATCATTTTACTCCTATAAATAAGAAAAATCTGAAATTTTATTTATACTATCAACAACTATTACATTGAGTTCTAAAAGGCTCTCTATGAGGTAGACTTTTCCAACATACATTTTATTCTTGCTTACAACAACTTTATCAGAAACAAATACACATTCGAATCCATTCTTTGCATGTAACGAAGTGAAAACTAAATTCTTCCTAATAGTAAGAACATGAAGAACGTTATTAAGCGTTAACACCTTGCCGAATGTTATCTTCAGGGATATCTTCTCATAACCTTCAATCTTGATTGTTGGATTATTTCCCATGGAAAGCTCTTCTTTGGAATAGTAGTAGAGTAAGTCGCAAATGCTTCTTTGACAGCACAAACATGTGGAGTGGCTCCAGAGTCAATCCACCAATCCTTCATATTTCCAACTAGGTTGCATTTCGAAAGCATTGCACAAAGATCATCAATGTCATCATTCTTCTCCACTATGTTGGCCCGTCCCTTCTTCTTATCCTTTTTATGGAGACGACAATCAGGGGATTTGTGACCAACTTTTCCACAATTGTAATAGTTGCCCTTGAATTTCTTTTTGTTCTGCTCCTTAGTCTGTCCAGAAGTCTTCCCCTTCTTACTTTTTTAGCAGTCTCCTCAACGGTATTAGCTCCTATGATCGTTGAATTTTAGCAAAACTTCTTCTCGACAGTTTTGTTGTCTTCCTCAATCTTGAGACGTATCAAAAGATCTTTCTACTTCATTTGTTTATGTTTGTGCTTAAGATAGTTCTTGAAATCTCTCCACGAATGAGGCAATTTTTCAATCATTGTAGCCACTTGAATTGCTACATTCACGACCATACCTTCAGTAATAAGGTCATGAAAACTATGTTGAAGCTCCTGAACTTGGGCTCACATAGTTTTGTTGTCTATCATTTATAGTCTAGAAACTTGGCAACCACAAACTTCTTCAAACATGCATCTTCAGTCTTGTACTTCTTCTCAAGTGCGTCCCATAACTCTTTCGAAGTATTCATTGCACTGTACACATTGTACAAGTCATCCTCTAAAGCGCTTAAGATATAGCCTCTGCAAAGAAAATTTGCATGTTTCCATGCCTCAACAACCATGAATTTCTCATTTTCTGGCATGTCCGCAGCAGGCACTAGAGGTTCTTCACTGGTGAATTTCTGCATATCAAATGTGGTATGCCAGAAGAACACCCCTTGCTGCCATTCTTTGAAGTTGGCTCCAAAATTTTTTCCTGATTTCTCGGCCGGTAGAATAACAGTACGGCTCGACGAGGCTATCATCGTTGCCATAACAGTCGAAGAGGAATTTCCGTTATCAATTGCCACTTCTCACTGTCAACAACGGAAGAGTTCAATTAATGGCAAAACTAGAACAGTAGACAATACTGTAGTTAACAATAAGCAGTACATATGACAAATAAAAACCAAGGTTTTTATATATAATGTTTCACAGAAAATGATAAAAAAATTATGCTCTTCAAATCTTTTTATGAATTTTAATATTCTGATGAAGTTCTTATATTTTCAAATCAAAATAGTAAAATTCAGAAGGAGTACAAAACCACACAGTTTCTAATCTCCACAAATAGAATACTGTCATGATCCGGATGTCCCCACCATCGAGATGGTGATGGTGGCCACTCGTGGTAGCTAGGCAAGCCAATTTACTCACAACCTTTACATTTACACAACCATCTTGTTCTCCTATATAATAACAAGAATATTAACAATAACTTTAATTGCAGGAAGTCTGTTTGATTAAAACTGAACAATAGTGTGAATTACTCGACAATAAATCCTCTAACCAAGATGTGGAGTCACAAACTCACGAACTACTAAGAATAACTACACATAATGGTCTGAAAGAAATAAATAACAACTGTCTGTCTCGAAACAATGAGACTACAGCAATAATGAAAGCAATAAGAGAAGACGGTGGGCCTGCAAGCTACCTCAGTATCGGAAGTATAATGATCATGCTAGTGAACTACTGCTGCTGCTCCTGCTCAAAACCTGGACCTGTGCAAAAATGCACAGAAGTGTAGTATCAGCACATTCCGACCCCATGTGCTGGTAAGTGCCTGGCCTATCCCGGCGAAGTAGTGACAAGCCTAGGACCAGACACTCACATAAACCTGTGCAGTTCTACATACATATATACCACAAAATAACAGAAATACTGAGCAACAAAAATAGCAAGGGATGGAACATGCTAGGTAGAACACAATCGAATATACATAATTAATCAGTATGATAATAATAGAGTGCAGCAAAACAATTATCCCAGAACAAGGAAATTGAATGGTTGCACGACATCACCCTTCATGCTTTTACGCTCGTCCTCACCAAGTAATCAATTAAAAGTGCACGGCATCACCCTTCGTGCTTCTACTCTCATCCTCATATTCATGGCACGACATGATCCTTCGTGCATGATTTAAGTAACAATGGCACGGAATGTTCCTTCGTACATAAATAGTAAACATGGCACGGAATGATTCTTTGTGCATAAATAGTAAACAATGGCACGAAATGATCCTTCGTGCATAAATAGTAAAAGATAACATGGAATGATCCTTCGTGCGAATATAATTAAAAATGGCACGGCATCACCCTTCGTGTATTATCACTCTTCCTCACCCAAATAACAGTCACAGTCAACGGGCAAGAAGAATGAAACAAATAACAACAACTGTCCTAGCAAGGGAGTAACAACAGTAATAACAATATCCCGGCAAGGGAACATTGACAACAACACAACAAAGTCCCGGCAAGGGAATAGTGATATAACTTAGGAAAGTGCCACATTAGCACACAACATGTTGTCACACCTCCTTTTTACTACCCCGAAAAACACAAATATGCTTATAGGATATACCTCGATGTTCAAATACCCGAGACGGATATAATAGCATAGAGGAAGGAGTTTTTCCACTTAAAGGACAATCGGTTCGGGATTTTGTTTTAAATATCAGAGTCGCAACTTGGAAAATAATGGTGTCCCAAGTCACCGGTTAATCCCGAATCTGAGGAAATTGACTCTTTTTAGTAATGTCTGCGAAACAAAGATCTGGATAAGGAACAATGTTAACCCGGGAGAAGGTGTAAGGCATTCCCGGGTTCCGTGGTTTTAGCACGGTCGCTCAATCGTCGTTCTTGACTCTTGTTTGACTCATTACAAATTTTAATAATATGTATGTGCTTTTATTATAATATTTTTATTGCGACATTGTGAAAACACACCTTGAGTCACACCGCAAGGATTGTAAGTCCAGATATCGTACCCACAAGGACTTGTGATTAACTATCAACTAAATTAAACTAAATTATTAATCTATTCAAGCGGTTTTCTAAAGTATGAATACTTAACTAAGATTAATCTAGAGTAGTAAATTAAGAAACAAAGGAAACAAATTGGCGAACTTAGACACAAATTCAATGTGAGTGAATATTCTAGAGCTACGGGTTAGCTAACATTCCCATTGAGTTTTCCACTTAAATTGTCCAATTAATTTATCCGATTTATTGATTGACGGAGTTAATATTGCTCGTAGCCTTCTCCCGAAGTACCACTCGCCAATTCAACCTAACCTAACACCTATATTCCTATAAAAATAGGATTAACAAAAATGCATTTACAATTCCTGTATAATAACCAAGTAAGGAGATTAGGTATATTCCTGTTATAACCGCAAATCCACCCCCCTCCCCCCTAAGAGTTAAGATCTTGCTCTACTCAATCTTATATGCAATCTAGAATTCCCTCTCCTGAGTTCAATCCTAAATTCGTAGATAGTATTCCATTGGTGATCAAGCACTCAAGTAATTAAGCGCAAGATTAAGTAAATAATCCAATATGATAAAATAATAAGAATAATTCAAGCTTCAAACTACAACGTTCATGTAACACCCAAAACTCTAGAACTAATAAACTATGAAATTAAATGAAGAGAAGAGAAGAAAAACTAGTTAGAAGCCTCCTCCAAGCGTGGTGTGTATTCCCCCATGTGAATTCTCCTTCAAAGTATGTTAGATATCTCTAAAGTGGTGTCCTCATCTTCAAAAATAGGTTTAGTCTTGCTTTTATACGTGTTGGGTAGGTCTAGCACCGAAATAACCTTGTCCCGGGTAAAATTGGATAAAATTCCCGTCACCGGTGCCCATCCCGGAGCCAGCACCCTCCACGGCGCCCCACAATTTTTAGCTACTGTTTTTGGCGAAAAAAGTTATGTGTAATTTACTAGACAGTGTGCAAAATATCTACTCAAGTCTTCGCTTGTTCTTAACTATCAAAGTTGACCCCTGACACGATCCGGACTTAATTCCTTGGGCTTTTACTCAGACTTCAAAGCTCCAATCACTTGAATTTATTTCATAACATCTATATAGCTCAGAATCACTCCTACAAGGCATAAAATGCACCGTTAGTGCAAAGCACTAGCGATTAAAGCGCAAACTCAATTAAAGTGCAGTAAATTAGAGTGTAATAATAGACTAAAATACGTAATTATAGCCTATCATCAAACACCTTGTAACTCACCTCCAATTTGTCTTACTCAACAAAGCAATAATATCTCTCTCTCTCTCTTTCTTCTAAGATATTTATCTTTACTGACCTCGAGGTTGCCTTAGCACTTTATTGTTTTCTTCAGTTGTTCTTCATTATTCGGCTCAAGATTGGTAATATAGAGCTTATTTATCTATATCTTTACTTGTTATTTCATTCCCGGATACCCCCGACAAGCTCGAGATAGGCTCAAGGCTCGACTCCGAGGTATCTACCGACCTGCTTTGCGCCCAGGGAACGTCCCCTTATTGGTTCGATTACTGCTCTAACTAACTCAATCTCTGCCGCTCTCTACTTCATATTTTAGCACTAACAACCCATCCAAACTAGCTCGGAAATAGATTATGTATTTTTAAAATTTCATTTACAAATCTAATTGTTGATACCATTTTCACGATAAACAAATATGCATTTTGTAATGGATGAGTACAACTTTATATACAATTACGGACTAACTCAAATCTTTACCAACTTAACTAGTTACTTGGGTCCCACAACTATAACCTACTAACTTACTTATCTGCTAACTAACAAAATTGACTAGTAGCTCACAATATCTAAGTTTAAGGAAAAAGTACCAAAAAAGAAATTGTCATCAAGAGATTAACTCAAAGAGGAAGAGGATGATAATTGAGGAGAGCGTGAATAAACTAGGAAAATAGAGAACGACGAGCGCACACATAGACACAGAAAAACTTTTGTGGATGAGATAATGTGTAGCCACAATTGTGGGATTACCCGAATTTTTGGAGAAAAAAAAAATATGGAATCTTAACCATGATTAGGATCTTGTTTTGAATTAACAAAATCGTAGCCATTAATTTTAAATACTACGTGTCTTCTATTTATATAGAAACTTGAAAAAATGGAGAACAGTCGAATCCAGCAACTAGAAAAATGACATATATCTGCAATGATCTATAGTTATCTGTAACGATATTGATCGAGCCCAAGAAACCTATATCCTAATCCGAATTTTGTTTTTCCTGTTTAAATATTTTTTTAATGAACAAAAAGTTAGGCAACCTTTCAATACTCATAACTACTTTTCATTTTTTACTTTTGATCGCATCTCTTCTTTTTTTGTTCAATGTGATGATTACTACTCACTCCTTAATTTACACGTCTTAATACTGCAAAATACGCAAACTTTTTTCTACTAAACCAAACTATTATACCATAAAAAAGAACAAATACCGTAATCTTTAAGGCCTATAAATTCTGCAATTGCAAGCTACGCCAAAGTAATTTTTATATGAAAATTAAATTTAACAACTCTCCCCTCTCTTTGTATGATCTCCTACTCCCATTACTACAACTATAGTGTATCATATTGATAGCTCCCTTTCATCTTCTTCTTATCAAATTATACTTCATTTCTCAGTATATATTAAAACTAGATATGTCAACAACTTCAACGATATATCACAACCACCACAAAAACCCTACCATACCATTCCTTGCTTCTAGCCCAAGTTAAAGTTATACCCAACATTCATCTCAATAATTATAGTAACACAACAGTTTTACTAATCAATATCTCATGAGTATCATTTCCTTTGAAACAACAAAGGCAATTTCAAGTTTTTCTCTAGCTCATGATGGCAAACCAACAACATCATTTGGCAGTTCATTTTCCAGCCCAGATTATTGTGAGTTTGCCTTATATTTTTTAGTGTCTTACATGGGATTCCAAAATTCGATTAGGGTTTTGTCATTTTAATTTCGACTTTTATGGTGCACCCTTTTTCTCGGTGTAGATTCAGAATTTGGAATAAGCACGATATGTTCTTCATATGTACATATTTTTGTTTCTTTTTTCTCACACAAACATAAATATTCGAACTAGACGCAATAGTTTCCCACTCTGGATCCACCATTGTTTTTGTGTTGAGATGTTGTTGGTTTATGTTTCAGAGAAAGAAGAAAACTGGTGGACAACAAAAGAAAGAGGAACTTGAAACAGAGGTATGGGTATGATTCTGTGTACTTTTTCTTCTTTGATTTCTTTTGCATGCTACGTATTTAAAATATGACCAATTATATAGAAGTACTTGGCATATATAGGTGATGGTCATGTACCTTTTGCCTATGCTCTTTTAGTAGGTTAGTCATACGTATGAATGTTGCTAAATCTGCAATTGGAATCCATGGATATGCTCTTTATTTTCTTAGGTTTACAAAGTATATATAAGTAAAGCAATAAAAAGAGATTATCTACCATTATTACCATAAAGATTTTAAATATCAGACAATTGGAAACTATCTTATGTGCATTAAATCTATTTCATAGAGATTTCAAGGATTTAGATCCATTATTATTATGTGTCACGAGGGCGAGCTTTGACGTAACTGGTAATGTTATTGTCATGTGATCAGAAGGTTATGGGTTCGAGACGTGGAAACAGTCTCTGACAAAAAATGCATTGTATGATTGCGTACGATAGATCCTTGTGGTCTAGCACTTCCCCGGACTCTGCACATAGCGAGAGCTTAATGTACGAGTTGTTCTTTTATTATTCTGTGTCCTATCCTTTCTTACAGACTCCGGAAAAAATCGTAATTTTTGTCTCCGGCTCCGGGAGAACTTTACTTATATATACAAATCTTTGATACTTTTCCAGAAATATAAGAACCACTTATTTATTTTGGTTTTTTACTCTCATTTAATTAGGTTGCTGAGCTTAGGAAAATGTTGAATCATGAACAAAAAGTGCATGAATTTCTGGAGAAGGTTCATCAGCAAAAGGATGGTTCATCTTTCAGTATTCCAAATTATCTTCCTCCTAAGGTAATTTAATTTCTTGGTGTAAAATTTTATTGAAATTAGTATTTATGCCTTCAACTTTTGTGTGTATATCTAACTTTGATAGAATGATCTTCTCCTCTTCCTAAGATTTCATGATTAACACATGCTTAGAAGAAAAGTATAGGAAAGTGAGATTTCCTTCAATAATTTAGTTACACGTGAAATTATGAATTTTTTGTGGGAATAAATCTCACTAAAATGCAAATCATAGCCTCTAAATTTACACTTAAAGAATGCAATTTTTTTTTTTTGAAGAATTTATTTGAATATGAGAAACTACCTTTTGTCATCAAAGGATCTGACGTTTACTTTCAACCTAAGCTTGATTCAACCAACCATCCTTATGTACCTACTAAAGTTACAAATTTTTTATTTTTATTATTAATAGGATTTGGTAAGAAATTGGATCGATAACAAGCCGGTAATATCGCTATTGAAATGAATATGTACCTAAAATAATTAGTTTCTTCTCCATATATAGTTATATACTACTCCCTCTATTCCAATTTAGATGACACATGTTGCTTATCGAAAGTCAACTTGACTATACTTTAAAGTTAAATAGGATTAGTTTAACTAAGTATTTTAAAATATAAATTTGAATATTCAAAAAGTATGTGAAAAGTACTATTATTTGTTCCAATTTTTCTCATGTCAACAGGATAAAAAGATATATTTTAAAATATGGCCAAACTTAACATCGTTTGACTCTCGATAAGCGAAATGTATCATCTAAATTAAAACGGATGGAGTAAATAGATTTAAGTTATATATGAATACTGATCGTGTAAAATAAAATTCACTATCAATATAATTTAACATGTTATATCAAGTCGATTAATTTTACTTGTAATTATTATCTTATAAGTGACGTGATAATGTGTTTAAAGCGTTAATACGTGGAACTTAAAGTCTGTACTAATTGGTACTGACTAAATTGCAAATATTGTAGATGAAGGAGCTATTTGCAGAACTAGCCATGGTTGAACATGAAATAGTTAAGTTGGAAAGCCAAATCAGTCAGCTACAAAGTGATGTGAATAAGGAGAAGGAAATCAAGATTACTGAAAAAACCAAGTCCAAACAATTTGTACCAAAGCTGAAACAATCTCAGCAACAAGGAATTATCAACAGTCCTCAAAATATATCTTCATCATCACTTCCACCAAATCCAAACAAATTCAAAGGAATAAATGATCAAAAGTTGCCATTTGAGACTAAGGCTTTGCATTTCATTAGTAAAGCTATAAAAGGTGATTATGGTCTTAATGATTTCAGAATCAATGAGAAAATAATGATGAAGTCAAAACTCAATATTACTGATCAGGAGGAAAATCAATTACATCAACAAGTTCGAACATTTGGTGAGAGAATTTCAAGGAAAAGTGGGATGATTAAAACCCCTTCTCCTTTAAGAGAACCAAGAAATCCAACTCCAAGAGTAAGTTCTTTATTTATTTATTAATATTCAGATTCTTATTAATAGTATTTTCTAGATTTTTTTTTTTCAATCGAATTAATCGTAGTAAAGTCATAAAGTTAAACTTTTTAGACAAAAAGTACCAACTGTCCCTAGATTTCTTATAAAATGCAAAATGTAAAATAATTAAGCACTGCCACATGATCAAAATCAATTAATATTTAGGAACAATATCAGATAATTTTAATGTTTTTAGATGTATATTTGGTAATTTTATTTTATGTGCCCGATTATTGCCAATATATTCATAAAGAGCTTAGTTTTTAAGTATTTTAGACTAGACTTATCATAAACTTTGATTTCCTACTAGCCCACCACTAACTCTTCAATATATTTCTTGCTGGAAGTATTCCATATCTCATTGATAACGAGTGAGCCAAATAATTTAATCGTGGTAGTTGCTGAATCTTACCACATAGTTCCGGCAACAACAAAAGCTGAAAAAACAAAAAAGAAATAACATTGATAAATATATTACTGGAAATGACGGTTTCAATATATATTTCTTTCCAATAATCTTATTCGATAATTATTTTATATGGCAACATAATTGTGATTTTTAGCGGTTTTCAACTATTTATGTTTTACGCGAAATATTAAATTAGTTGATGAAATATTTTTTTGTTAAAAAATTAGTTTACTTTGCTGCAATTGGCCTTTAATTCGTGAAATTAACTCCAAATTTTGTATTATTTTCTTGATTCAATCTATTTTTTGATGTTTCAGAGAGAACGTAACACAGAAATCCCAAAGTTTATGTCAACTCCAACACACGAACTTCAGCCAAAAGTAATGCCAAGTCCACTTCACACAGAAGAAGACACAATTCATCGTTGGCCACCAAATAAATTATCTGAAAACATTATGAAATGTTTGATATTTATTTTTATAAGGTTGCTTAGAACATCAAGAGCAATGGAGTTAGAAAAATCAGGTCCTATTGCTAGGTCAAGCAATTTCTCTTTAAGTTTCAGAGCTGAACCAAATTTGAACTCGAAAACAAGCTTTTTGATTCAGAAAGATTCAAGACAACAAGATCCTTATGGTATTTTTGATTCAGAAGAGTCTATTCCAAGAGATATTGGCCCTTACAAGAATTTGGTTAGATTTGCAAAAAGTTCTATGGAGCCAAAATGCATCTCGACTTCTAACTCCATCCCACTATTTCAAAAGCTCAAGTATGTCTAAACCCTTAGAAATTTTATTTTTATATAAATTTAACTTTTGTGCGTTAACAATGTAACATAGCTGTTACAATATCCTGTCATCTATAAGATAACTATAAGTAACTCTCAGAATAAGTGGAATATTAATTACATGAAAAATAAAGCATGCATGCTACCTATAATTGCAGTCAAACCTTTCTATAGCAACCTTATTTTTGTTGGATTGTTTTGGACATTATAGTGAAAAGTTATTATACAGAACATATATTATAACGTAGCACGATAATTGGTTCAATAAACAACTTAATTTTTATATTGAATGAATGTTATATATAGCGATAATGCTATAGAGAAATCTGAGTGTATAACAAGTTAAATTATATTGATAGCATAAAAATTCTTTATATTCTCACCCCATATACGTTTTTTTTCTTTTTTTTTTCTGTTTGCAACATAGGTTTCTCTTTTAAATGGAGTAATATTTTCTTGTATTTTTTATAATTTCAGGCTTATGATGAACAGTCTACAAAATGTAGATTTAAGACTGCTGAGTAACCAACAGAAGCTAGCATTTTGGATCAACATGTACAACGCTTGTATCATGCATGTACACTAGATTAAGCTTTATTTTTTCATTTCTTTCTAAATATTAATATATCTAGTTTAATCCAGTTATAAATTAAAGTACATATATCTTTTTGAATTCTTATTCCAGGGATTTCTTCAACATGGAGTTCCTTCCAGTTCTAATCCTGAAAAATTTCTGTCACTTATGAACAAGGTCATTAATATCTCGTATTTTCTTGATAAAATTTTCGTATTTTAATATATTAAGTAGGAATTTACGTAAGAATTGATTAATTTTCAGGCAACTCTAAACATTGGTAGTAATACGATAAATGCACATGCAATCGAGCATTTTATCTTGAGAAAACCAGTAAATTCACCTGCAAAAGAGGTAAATTAATTACCTTTCATTTGTACTGACTGTAGTGTAGTTTGTGATTTGTTAAAAATGTTTTTGCATGTAATGTATATTATCTCTTATCGATATGATATTTAAATAGGTAAATCGAAAAGGTGAAAAAGAGGATAAAGAAACTGTAGTTCGTGGACTACATGGACTTGAATCATTCGATCCAAATATCATGTTTGCCTTATGTTGTGGCACACGTTCTTCTCCAGCAGTAAGTCAATCTATTACCATAACATAGTTGCTTATTAGTTATTATATAGTATATCGAATTGCACTTTTCCAAAGTTTGTTTGAAGCAAATATTTTTTTATATATTTAGGGATCGTTTGGTAAGGTATATAAGAATAATACTGATTAAATATGATATTTTTATTATTAACTGTTTGGTTTAGTGTATTAGTATTTGTTATGCTAGGCAGTTTTGTTCATATATTAAAAATCATGATATAGCGTTATTGCTAATATCATGGTTTACTATGCATAAGAATATTACTAAAAAGGGTGTATAACTAATACAAATTTGAAAAATACTAATATTAAACAAGGGATTAATAATGCCAAAGCTAATACATATATTATTTTCTCTAATATACCTACGGAACGACTCCTTAATGTTTTTCAACTCATTATAGTTCTTAGATATTTAACATTATTTCAAGAACAAATTTATCTTCAACCCATCATACGTTGAAGATTGGCCTGATTATACTGGTGAGTGGTGATTTATTAAAAAGGCAGCATGATGTACTAAACATTTGCTATACGTGGGATCCAGGGAAGGGCTAAACCATAAGTATCAATTGTACGCAATCTTACCCTACATTTCTGCAACAAACTATTTTCACGGGTTGAACCTGTGCTCTCGTGGTCACATGGCAGCAACTTTATCAATTACGCTAAAACTTCCCTTTTAGTACGACAATATATTTCCCTTTCCTTAATTTAATGTTAACTTGTTAATTATAGTAGGAGAATTTAGTTTAATATATTTTTACATGTTACAGCACGTTATTTGTGTTATTTTCATGTTACTACTATACGCGAACAGTAACTTGTACTTATGTTTTAAGTGACAATTTACACTGAAGTTAAGCTCTAATGAAAATGAATGAGCAGGTGAAGATATATACAAGTGATGGAGTTACAGCTGAGTTAGAAAAATCAAAGTTAGAATATTTACAAGCTTCTCTAATTGTAACAAGCACTAAGAAAATAGCTATACCTGAGCTTCTGCTAAGAAATATGAATGACTTTGCTCAAGATTTGGACTCATTAGTAGACTGGATTTGTCAACAATTACCTACATCAGGTTCATTGAGGAAATCCATTGTTGATTGTTTCAGAGGTGTTAATGGAGGCAAAGTGTCCACCATTGTTGAGAAGATACCTTATGATTTTGAATTTCAATATCTGTTATCTGTATAAAATTGTAATTGTAATTTTTTGTTGAATAATTAGTCGTCATTTATATTTAGTGGAAACTTTTTATTTACGTGCATACGTGAAATGAATTATAATAAGTGATGAAAAGAAATTAAAGGTGATCGCCGCTTGTTGCTCATACGGTTGTTTTGGAGGACCCTTTTGTACGGGGCCAAATATGACCTTTCACGTCCCTACGGCGAGAGGGTACGACTCCTCTCATACGCTCCTTATAATAGGGGTATGGTTTGGACGTAAGCATGCGAACGATACCGCTTCTGCTCGGGCGTCCCCATTAAGAGGACGTCGACTACGCTCCGGTATCTTTTTTAATTATTTTTAAAAGAGGCCCCTTTCTATATTAAGGGGCCTCCCCGTTGTAACAGACCAAGTGTTATTATCTAATAATACAACTCTCACATTCTCTCTCTATTTTTCTTAACTGCGATAAACAACTATTCTTAAAGTCCTTCATTTTTACAATATCTTTATATCACAACTACATTGATCTCACATCTTGGTTCACTATATTTGGTTACGATTTACCCCTTTTCTATCTTTTGATTGTTTTAAGCTTATAAAGTAACGATTAACTTTTGAGCCAAATAATTTGGCGCCGTCCGTGGGAATTTCGAGAATCAGAATCATAGTATCCACCTAGAGATCAGCCAAACATCTCCATCAACATCTCATGAAAATCAAAAATGGCTGAAAATGACGCCAGATCCAAAGCAATAATGGGGTCACAACGAACCTTCTTGGTCCTCTCAATGAGGTCAGTGACGACTCTATCATCAACACAACCCCTGGGGCCGCACCAGGTGCAGAGATCTCACCTTCCCCCTCCGAAGATCCAACGATCTTGCATGACAAATGAGCTTCCACATCTGCTATCAAG
This sequence comes from Nicotiana noctiflora, assembly GCA_032618575.1. Taxonomy (NCBI): domain Eukaryota; kingdom Viridiplantae; phylum Streptophyta; class Magnoliopsida; order Solanales; family Solanaceae; genus Nicotiana; species Nicotiana noctiflora. The sequence goes on from JASVEL010006909.1 coordinate 84,413, forward strand.
GAGGCACCATCGGTGGTCAAAAAACTACTAGAAGAATGGCTGACAAGCACCTTGAGTGGCTTAGTCGAGAAACCACCACAAGGCAACATAAGGCCAGTACCAATGATAAATATCACCACTGCCATGGGTGAATAGGAGGAGACACGAATAAAAAACCCACTCGTCGAAGCACAGACTAATGATGGCACACTAACCGACATCCTGAGGAAGATGGATGAAATGGAAAACGAGAACAAAGCTCTCCACGACCAGATGAAGGAACACCAGGAGAGGGTCGAAAAAAATTCCCGGAGCCCCTAAGTTGCTACCAAAATGCGATATGGAGAGGTTCGTAGAGCAGCCATACTCTGAAGAAGCTGTCCCCTACTCTATCCCAAAAACTTTCAAGATGCCCCCTACTTGAGGGTTTACGACGGGACTATTGATCCCGAGGGTCATCTGATCCATTACGTCACTGCCCTGAAAGGCAACGACCTATCAAAAGAACAGGAACCATTAGTGCTGCTGAAAAAGTTTGGCGAGACGTTAACCGAGGGAGCCTTGACATGGTACTCCCAGCTACCTGCCAAGGCGATATCAACGTTCAAATTAGAAATGACGGATAAGTTCGTCACCGTCCATGCGGGTGCAAAGAAGGCAGAGGCAAGGGTCAACGACATCTTTGCCGTCAGGCAAACCACAGGTGAAGGGCTTAGGGACTTCCTTGCTAGATTGAATAGGGTGAGAATGAGCCTGCCGAACGTATCGGAAGGAATGGCAGTCGTCGCCTTCCAGAACGGACTAAGCAGAGACGGTTCAAGAGCAACAAAGAGGTTGTTGAACCGCCTCATAAAGTATCCCCATACGACATAGGGGGAAATCCATAACGCTTATTGCGCTGAAGTACGAGCAGACGAAGAGGATCTTAACGGGCCAACTCAATGGCTGACAACGATACACTTAGAAATAAGGAAAGATCGACACCATGAGGGACGTCGAGAACATCCCCCACGCTCCAACAGAGAACGACACCAGCCATACACCAGATCATCACATCCACCGCCTAGGAATATGGAAGCGCTACAATGATATATCGCCCCTTCTGAAATGAAAGAGGTATGCCCCCCTTATTATCATCACATAACTTTTGCGTGTCTTCTTCAGAAATAGTGTACGCACTAGAGAAGCTAGGCACAAAGGTGCAATGGCCTCAGAAGATGAAGTCAGATCCCGCCACAAGAAATTCAAACGTTATGTGCGAGTTCCATCAGGAACAGGGGCAAAGGACCGAAGACTACATAGGTCTACGACAAGAAGTTGTCAGGATGCTGAACCAAGGATACCTGAAAGAACTACTCAGCAACAAAGGAAAAATTAACATCGCATGCGGAAGAGAGTAATCTCGCGGGCCACCAAAGCCACCTTCCTCAACGCGGACAATAAACATGATCGTCGACGGAAGTAACGACTCAACAATCAACCACATCAAATTCACCAACACTCATAGGCTGAAGCAGACAATCTCCCACGAACGGTATGACGACTTCAAAGGTAGTATCACCTTCGATAAGTCTGATGACGACGGTTTGTCTTTCCCTCACTATGATGCTTTAGTTATTACTTTATGTATTATTGATACGGATGCCGAAATAGTCATGATCGATGACGGAATCGGCACATGTATTATCCACACAAGGGTCCTTGTATAAATGGGACTCGAGGATAGGGTAATATCGTGCTGCATAACACTAACCGATTTTAACAATGTAGTGGAACGGACGTCCGGAGAAATAACGTTACCCGTCCTCGCGGGAAGAGTCCTACTGGAAACAACTTTCCACGTGATGAACCAGGAAACGTCATATAACATCATCA